>JAMXBD010002573.1:0-182777 GCA_024138025.1 Combretum micranthum
GGACGAAAGTTGCTTCCTCAGCATTGGTCGATCTTCTGCGATGGCAACGATTCGTTCCACAGCATACATCATCTCTAACTCAGTCATTATTTCCTTCTTTCCTATAAGGCAGTTGTGGATAGTTCTGTACTACTCCCTTCCATTCGGTTTGCATCATTCCTTCTTCCAGATTAGGAACGTTTCCCAGATGTCTTAGGTTGTCCCGCTAAGGCGAATTCTTCTTCGCATAACACTCTAAGTCTTAGTCTGAAATTTTCCAGGTTCTCAAAGGGTCCTTTTCAGAAATTCTTAGCTTGCAACCGGGCTTCATCTATGGTGATCTATGTAAAAGAGAGAGAGATTGAAAGCTTATTCTACCCATTCTATCACATCTAAGTCTTTCTTATTTCTATTCTTAATTCAATTCTTCTTAAGTCCAATTCTATCTTATGATTCTTAGGTTCTTAACATGCTTTGATACCAACTTAATTGTCACACCCCAAGAGGTACCCTAAACGTAACAGTCCGCCACACTCAATATTAAAGCTTAAGTGTGACAACCTTAGCCACTCCCAAAGCTTTGATATTAAGTGTAAGGCATGCTCTACACAAGTTTAGAGGACCATACAAGGAATTATGAAGCTTAAGAAGATATAATCACATGTCAAGAAAAGAGGATTTATTAATATTCATTTACTTATAACAATGATCTTTTACAAATTTAGGACATTTCCATAATTCACTAAATCTATTACAAGAATATTGGTACATCATTTTCTAATACTAAATTCTTAAAATTTCCTTATCCAAAAAGAAATTACCTGACTGCAAGGTCCTCATGGCCTCAACTATAGATAAGGAAACTGCAAAAGATATCTAAGGGAGTATAAGCAGACAAGCTTAGTGAGAATATTTCCATAAATAACTTCTTGCAACAAAATTTCAAACAAGTTGTTTAATCAATCAAATGAAATGCGACATATACGTGAGCAAACAAGGCATATAGTTTTCCAGGAATTATATGTTGAATGGATTTGCGCCCTCCATTCGAGGTTTGGTGATATATAACCTCAAAACAAGTAGTTTTAGTTAAAAAGATTTATGCTTTTGACCAATGTCGCCAAGCATGTGAAGTCTACTTGATCGAGCCTTGCTTCGAATCTTCCGTCAAGCATTTCCTTAACGTCGCTAAGCAATCGCTTTCGGATACTCCTAAGTGTTGCTTTCGACATGAGCTTACTATCCTTCTCACCCAAGGATAATAACCCAAATGTAATGTGACTCACTTCGTGGCATACATGAATCCATTTTATGATGTCATAATATTATTATTACCAAATTTAAGGCAATCAAAGAATTTCATACAAAGCAAGTGTTATACTAAAACAAACATTTAAATCAATTCCGGCCTTGATTTTCTTAGGATTCTTTCGAAGAATTATTTTACATACATATCCATTTGTCTTTTCCTAGCTCTAATTTAACTAAATTACAAGCACAACAAGTATAACATTTAAAGGAAATAAACGCACGATGCCATGTCGACTATTCTCTATACGGATGAGTCGTTCACACACTCCACTTAATCGAAATAATCTTCGGGATATAGGTATCCTTCCTCAGAGTCACCTAGCCAAAGAAAATACCCAAATGAGTATTTCTTGATGATTTTCTTGAATTTTGACAAGACAATGTCAAAGAACATTAAAGTTCGTATAAAGGAAAGTTTCAATTTAAAATGGCCATAACTTGGTCATTTTTAACTTGGAATCGCGTATATAATACCGATTTCTATCTACTCGAAAAGATCTATTCATTTCTAAAACTATTTTTATCAAACTAAACCATTTAAGCCCCAAAACAGTGGCGATAAAATTCACCATGAAATTTTCTAACTCAAAAACAACTTTGGTCCAATCATCCAAAAATTTATTTGATAAATACTTAGTTATCTATATAGTTGAAAAACCTCTTTCTATAGCTACATAGCTCATATTCATTCATGCTCAAGTTTTATTGTCCAATCATGTTTCTTAGTAAGGAAATATTAATTAGAAGTTTAGAAACTATAGTTTACAAGAAATTCATTTTGTGATTGGTTTTGAAATAATACTTTGATTCTTTTGGTTTTCAAAGAATTACTTTATTTTTGACTTATTACTTTTCTAGATGAATTTTTGAAAAACAATTTTTCTTTTTTTTTTTTTTTCTAAATTCTTGTGTTGGTCTTATGTAGGTTCTATATAATCATTCTTTGATTATTTATTTGAAAAGATCTTAACTTGAAAATCCTCATTTCTTGCTTCCTAAGGTTTTTGCTATGTTATATTTTTGTAGGAATCATTTTTGTATTAAAAAGTTTTTTCTTTTGAAAAACAAAGTGGGATAATAAATGGTTTAAAAAGCTTTTGTAAAATACACAAATAAAGATGGAAATACAATGAATTATGAATCATGAGATGATATAGGATGAGTTTAAGGTCAAAACAAGTAAATTGTAAAAGATAAGTTTGGTTGTGGGACAAATATTAATGTTTAGATTTCTGCAATTTTTGACAGATTGTATGCCGCCTCCTGGAGAATCTACGCTGCCAGCTAGAGACGGTGTAGGATGGAAACAGTAGCATTTTTCTTAACGCTGGGAGGAACGCTGCCGGCGTTTACTAGAGTTTCTCTCAACACTGGCATGAAAACCGCCGGCGTATGTCATGGATTTGCCGGCGTAGATAGTAGGAATTGAAATTCTGGAATTTAAAGCCCCGATGAATGCTGTTGGCATTCGTGTAAATTTTGCCAGCATATGGTGTATGCCGGCAAGATCTACAAGTATGCCGCCGGCGTATGAAGCCGCTGGCGTATGTCATGGATTTGCCGGCGTAGGTAGTAGGAATTGAAATTCTGGAATTTAAAGCCCCGATGAACGCTGCCGACGTTCATGTAAATTTTGCCAGCGTATGGTGTACGCGGCAAGATCTACAAGTGCGCCGCTGATGTAGGGCCAGCGTATGACCAAATTTCTATAAATACGAGATGTAAAAACATTTCCGATAGATTTTCTTTTATTATTTTCTTCTGCATCAAAGTGGGTTTTGGAGTGTTCTTAGAGATCCATGCTTGGAGGATCATCTGGAGGGAGTTTTTGATCCAAAGTAAGTAATCTTAACCTTCTCATTTGGATTATATACAAATTTATATAAGTTTCTTAGGGTTTGGTTGAATTTTTGCATGAAGGTTTTTGAAGAAAAACCCTAGCACGTGTGAGATTTATGAATTGGTGAATATAGTTGGGTTTTTAGGAATTCAAAATAGTAAGTTTATCTCCTCTATGATGGATTCAAACAAAATATGGAATTAAACAGTCCTCATTCACTTATTATTGTGCATATTAGGGTTTTGGGTGAATAATTGGTGTTTGTGGAGTGTGATCGGAATAGACGGTACAGATAACGAAGATTTCTTTTCAGGTTAGTGTAGAAAGGTTGTTTTATGTTAAGTTTGATTTATCTATGAATGTTGGTGATTTGATATATGTTGATATGTTATAGGTTGAGATTGGCGTTGTTGTTTGATATCGGGTTCGGGAGTTTGAGAGTTAGTGTAGTAGTGGCTGGTAGTGTTGTGATTTGGTTTTCTAGTAGTTGTTGACGGTTGTCTTTGAATAGTTCACGTTATCTCTTGAATAAAAGGTACGACCAATCCATTGTTTGATGTATGTGCTCGTAGATTAGAATTTTGTGAATGGATGTAGGAACAGAATTGCATAATGAACTTAATAAATATTCAGCTTAATAATTGTTTTGCCGAGTTGTGGTTGGCTTTGACCAGTAGAGACCTGGCAGACAGTGATACTGGTGAGGCACCCTGATGATCTTAGTGTGAGGTTGTCCCGAGTGGACTCATGGTAAGATATGATTCCAGTACAATTTAGGTGTTCAGGAATTGGGATGTTTAGGGAGTACCCACTCATCCATATATGTATATGATTACTTATTTTCAATCAGTTGGTTGTTTTTAAAGTAGAGTCTGAGTTACTCTGAGTTCAGGATTTATGTATACTGGATTCTGAACTGTGTTGTTTTGCTGGACTAAAATAGATAATAATCTGTTGTATGCATTTAGTTCAGTTGCATTTATTTATACATGTTGTATGTGCATTACCTTGCTTGAAACTGGATTGGATATTATCGTACGGGCTTCGCCGCTCATTATGTTATATTTCAGGTGCAGGTGATGATAGTGTGATATATGATCTATCGGGTTTTGATATCGTCAGTGAGGATGGGGATGGCGTTTGCGGTCTTAACTACCCTACTGATGACTAGTTGTATATTCATAGATGACATAGGATGGATCAAGAAGACTTTTTATGTCTGGTTGTTATTCAGTGTTAGATTCATGTTTTGTTCATTGATTTTTCATTTGTATTTGGAGTTTTATATGTAATAGTTTTAGGGTATGGTTCGACTTGTTAACCTGCAGTTATGTCAACAATGTCTAGTTTTCTGATTATGGAGATTATATTCTTATTAGAAGGTTTATTTATGAGGACCACATGTCTTCTTTATACCTTGTGAGTTATACAGGTGTTATTCATGTTATTTGTCGAAATTAAAGTCTTAGCTTGTCCTATTAAGAGAGGACACGTGGTGGGTTGTAATGCCAACAGGTTAGGGCATTACACTTTTCATAACAAAAGTAGTTTCTAAAATTTGTAGTGGGTTCTTTGTAACTTGAAAAGAATGACTTTATTCTTATTAAATCATAGATTTTATACTTCACATAAACTTATCTCTAAGTGGTAAAATCCCTTTTGTCAATTATTTTTAGAACTTGAAATTTTTGGACAATAATCTAAATGAACAAGACTCATGAGAAATAATAGCAAACAAACAAAAATAACATAAATAATAAAGTCAAGTATTGGGAGTCTTAGCTTTTTCAAGGCTCCTGGGACTAAGAAGTAGATAGTCCCAAAATAAAAATAAAATGAAAGAGAGAACAATTTGTTTTAACTTGATGAGGACAAGTCTAAGACTAGAGACTAGTCTTAAAATAACAAGGAATGAATAAATAAATAAATTGCAATGGAATAAATAAATAAATTGCGTTGCATAAAAATAAATAAATTACAAGTGAGCTTATATACTCTAAAGAATATGTATATATATATAGATAATAATACTTAGATATAGTAACAATAATATGAAAAAAAATAACATAAACATAAATAGATTTTCATGAACAAGAACAATACATGAACATAATGTAGCTTCTATAACATTTGGTCTTTGGAAACTCTCACTATGGTCATGTAAAGTTACATGATATGAGAAGAAGAAAAATAATAGGAAATGGTTATCTAAAAAAGACTTTGGTAGTATTATGTGGTTTTGGTTTTTGTTGTAGGTAGAAGTTGTTTTTGGATTTATTTGGAGAGAGTTTTAGGAGGATATTTGGAGAGTTTTGAGAAGAAAATTTGAGAGAATTTTTGTAAGGAATTTGTGGTAGTAATTGTGTGAAAGAAGTGAAAGAGAAGAGGGGTATTTATAGGAAAAGTGAGTGATTTTTGTGTGATAAAATAAAAGAAAATTGAACAATTTGTGGGTGATGCATGGGGGGGGGGGGGGGGGGGGGGGGAGGGGTGGGTGCCGACCATGAGTGAAGGGAGGAGAGTGTACTTTATTTTTTGTATTTTGTGGATTAAATGAAGTATTAAGTAAGGTAGATGTGAAATAAAGTTATGGGAAAGGTAAAAAGTAAAGGTTATAGGTTATAGTATGTGTAAGAGTAGTTGTAAAAAAGTAGAGATAAAAATAGTGTAGAATAGTATTGAATAGTGTAATGTAAGTAGATATGACTAATAAAGTACCGGTAGTAAGAAAACGTGCATAAATGCGATACTGTTATTTTTACTTATCGAAAAATTATAAAATTGATATTTTTGAAAAATTTATATTTTTACGAGTCTAACAGTATATTCGGAATATTTTTACTATTCCGGGCTTTGGGACAATTTTTTCAAGAACTGTATCGATCGGGTTCGAAACGGATTGCGGTTTTACTAATCGGATCTTTTTACGTTTCCTTGGGTAATTTTGCACTATTCTATATTCTAAAATCCCACTTACTCTTACTGAGTTGCTTATTTAGGATTGCCGGACTTAAGCTATTATGTCTAACTAGGGTTTTGTTGACCTTTAGATTCCGGTTGACTCTGCTTTAGGGTTTTAGGCTAAATCGATTCCAAAAATTTAAGGGTTTATAGAGATGCCTATGAGGACAAGGAAAATGGGGAAACTGAAGGAGATCTAGAAGAAGACCAAGACGAGGACCCGGAACCTAAGGAGACTCTATCCACATCTCTTTGGGAGGATAGTCCCTCAGCTCCTAGCTCAGTACCCCCTCGTAAGTTAAGCCAAGATGTCCCTATGGAGACACATGCAGGAATAACCTTGTAATGATCTCCGACTCCAAAGAAGAAGGAAGAAGGAATAACCAGTGCTGGAGGAACGTCTATGAAACGAGTGAATTCTTAAGGAGTAGGTCCCGAACCCCCACCTCGGCAGTAGCACTAAAAGGAGAGAATCAAGGAGATCAGGAAATGACCAATGACCTCACACGAGGAGATGGAAACCCTCCGCAAGAGGATGGATGGCCATCTTAGGCCGAAATTACATCAAGGTATAGAGGAAAGAAAATTACTGTCAGCTAATATTTACAAAATTTTGTTAAAAGGCACAAAGGTTTCACCAGCCGGAGCATGAATCTCGCTCCATCACCATGAAGAAGGAAAGTTGAGGAAGGATAGGCATAACTTTACCTATGATGCATGAATTTTCTATTTTAATGGATATGTCTTTTTGAATTATTATTTCTATTTCTATGTACTCTCTTTTGCTGAGAATGGTTTCAACCTTCTCAGGTTATGTAAGGGTTATTACCCTCTTTTGATTAAGTAATGAAAAGTTTCTTATGTTTGATTTGATGATTTCTAAATGTAGTTGCCTTTGAAAAATTCTCTTGTGTAATTTTTCGATATTTCCGATATACGCTTTATAAAGATTTAAGAGGTCTAAGCTCACTATAAGGATAACTAATAGACCAAATAGGAGAGGTAGAAGACGAGAAAGTCATGTATCCAACAACCCTCCAACTGAGTCGAAAAATCCACAAGTAGGCCAATTAGAGGCCCCACCAAATCAATAAGCCAATCCTCCACCGAATCAACAAGGCGATGTTTGGGCAGCTATCAACCAATTAACAGGATTGGTCAACAACTTCATGCAACATGCATAGAATGTGCCATCGCCAGCTGCTATTGCACCTGAAGCAACTAGAAGCTCAATCCCAAACTGCTCCCTTATCAGCACTACCGCCACTTCCACCTTATTGAAGTTCTTTACCATAATTCATCAAAAGTAATCGATACTTTGATGGGTGTTTTGGGAAACCAGATGAAGTAGAAGATTGGTTAGCATAAATAGCAAGATCCTTTGCTGCTTTCGAGGTACCTAATCACCTCCTACTTGACTATGGCACTTATATGCTAAGGTTCAACACAAGAGTGTGGTGGGAGTCAAAGAGTAGAGAGTTACTACCACTTGTAACTTGGGTAACCTTCAGAAGGGAATTCTTGGGTTATTATTTTCTCGGGAGTTTACGAGTATAGTATAGTGGAGACTTCCTTTATATATCCAAAAAGGAAGAACGATCGAACAATATGAGACCGAATTCATTCGATTACTCTAATACGCACTAGATTCCTTCAAACATGGTGAAGAGTTGAAAAGGTAGGTCTTTTTGAATGGCCTAGATGAGGACTAAAGAATGTGGTTGGAAGAGTTGGATTTAAGGACCCTTCGTGAATTGGTCGAAAGAGCTCGCATTATAGAAGGAGCTAAAAAGATGAAGCGTAAGGTGTTTGAGAAAAGAACCTTTGTGTTTGGAAAAAGGACTTAGGACGGTTATGGTCCTAGTTTCCAAAACAAAAATTTAAGTCTTTCAATAGCTATAAAGGAAGTGCTAGTGGAAAAAAGGAAACGCCAAAGGTCAAGATATGATGTTGCAAGTGTAAAGAAGATCACTACCCCCTACTCCAGAACAAGTGTTATTTTTGTGGAGACCCTATCCATAAGAGTAATGATTACCCAAAGAAGGCTTCCATCATATGCTTCGTATGCAAGCAAACTGGGCACTTTGCCAATGAATGCCACAGAGGAAGAATGCCCTAGTTAGACTACTTAGTACAACTGGAGGAACCACAACGATGAAAAGTGGGAATAGAGGAAACAATCCAAGTCATTCCGGAGCATTTTTCCATGGGATGAAGATTTACAACTTGGAAGGGCAGATGGTGTAAAAGAAATCAAACGATGAAGGAGCCGAAGTAGCACCCTTGGATAGAGATTGTGGCCTCAACTTTGGTCTGGTGCCAGGTTAGAATAAGAAACCTCTTTACCTATATGTTGCAAGTTCTTAAAGTGTAAGGACCCTGTATTTTACCCCTATATTTGATATAGGAGATAACGGATCCCCAACCACATATAACCCCTAAGATTATATGTAAGGTTGCCTAAAGATAGTTTGAGTAATTGTTTATCTAATTCTATAAGATAATATACAACAAACAACATAGATATTAGCAGCGGAAATAACTCTACTTCTAAATAGCTACATCATACATATATACATATTACATCCAAGGCTTTTTATAAGCCTTAACAAAACTCAAAACAACTCTACTAACACAACATTTACACCATCAACCAAAAATGAATCTCATCTAATCTATTACATTATAGGGTCCATAGAGTCCATGGTCATCTCTAATCCTCCAACCCATCAAGAAAATCCTCGAAGTCAGTTCCGTACCCCATACTCGTATAGAACTCATCGGGATCATCACCTGAAATAGATAAAATATGAGCCAAAGGCCCAGTACACAAGTAACGAATACAAATGCGAAGTGAATCACACATTCTTAGGCTAGATGCATTATGCAACAATCGCTTATTCATTAATAAGTCTTTAATTAATAAGACAACACGGGAGTATTCAAACTCCGGACAACAAGGTTCTAGTATTACGTCCGCCTCCCTGAGTGGTCCCTACTGTTCATACAGACTAGGCAGCCCCACCTTCCGGCGTAGCCCGTAATACTAGGGGTTCCTGAGTAACGCATCACGACGCTCAGGGGGTTGATATGAGCAGCTCGGATACTCATATCTCCTAAACCATTCTAACCGTTAACGAGAAAGAACCCTGCCCCCAATCTGAGCAGGGTGCCGCTCTCCGAACCAGATTCAACGGCAACACGACAATCAACACATAAATAACAATAGTATTCTCTTATTTTTAGGTAGTTTAATCTTGATGCCTACCCTAGCAAAGAGTCAAGCAAGTCACTGTGTACCTGATATAGCTCGGGAATTAACGGAGTCGACTGGGCGAGGATCTAACACTGTTTAAATCAATAATAAATTCACACTTAGCTTAAACTCTAATTGATAGCTCAAAATGAATTCATCCAAGAAATCCAAATAAATTATTCAAAATCAAAATAAAGCATTTAAGCACCCTATTATACCCTAGATCACTTAATAAATAATTACTCAAATAACAAACTTTGGAAAATTTTAGAAAAAGTTCTTAAAATTCAAAAGCTCAGGGGATACGCCGGCACTCAACGCCGGCGGCGTTGAGCCGTGTTCAATGTCCTGAAAATTCACACTGCCAACGCTGGCAGTGTTCAAGGGTACGCCGTCAGCCTTTGTTCCTACGCCGGCGGCCTTTAGCCGGCGTTGAATCCAAAACCCAAAGTTTCAAAAACATCCAGAGAAGTCTAAGCCGTCCGCTTACTTATGTACGCGGGCAGCTTTGAAACATACGCCGGCGGCGTTGATTTCAAATAGCCAGCGTACAATAGGGATGAAAGAACGCCGGCTCACTAGTCAAGCGAAAGCCGGCGGCGTTCGGTCGGCCTTAAGAAATTTGGTTCTGTGGCCTTTCAACACCGCCTCTACGCCGGCGGCGTAGAAGCTTAAATTGCC
Organism: Combretum micranthum; assembly: GCA_024138025.1. Classification (NCBI taxonomy): domain Eukaryota; kingdom Viridiplantae; phylum Streptophyta; class Magnoliopsida; order Myrtales; family Combretaceae; genus Combretum; species Combretum micranthum. Next base: position 10,029 of record JAMXBD010002573.1, read on the forward strand.
GGCGTACATTCTGAAGAACAGACGCTGGCAAAACTTAGCATAAAAGCCGGCGGCGTAAAGACGGCGTTAGGAAAATTGGTTCTGTGGGCTTTCTACACCGCCTCTACGCCGGCGGCGTAGAATCCCCAGATGCCGGCGTACGTTCAAAATCTAGCCTATACGAAAATGGTTTTTGAAATCCCCTGTTTTTACATTTGATCAAGTCTCAAAACTTTTCCAAACTTAGTCCAAACTTTCTAAAGCTTGTTATATGATTCAAATACTATCCTAACAACATGAATTCCACCTCTAATCATCAATCACCAATCATACTTCAAATTCACATATCAACTACTCATTCTTCAATTTTTCTATAAACTCATCCCACACTTCCACATTCCTATGAGATGCAAACTACCACTTCATTAATCACATAATCCCATTCACACTATCATTCATGCACCAACTCAATCTCATACCAAACATCATCTCAAAATCCTATCTACCCTAACATTTATAAACAACACATTATAGGACATAAATTAAAAGATAAAGATTGCATTAAACTCACATGAGTGAATCTTGGCTTGGAATGTTATTCAAATCCTTAAGCTTGTAGTAAGCCTTGGCTTAGGGTTTAAAATTTTGGATTGAGAAAAGAAAGAAAGAAAGAAAGATAGAAAGAAAGAAGATGAAATTCGTATGGAAATTTGGCTGCCAAAAGGAGGGTTAATTTGTCCAAATTGAAGTCAAATTCATCCAAATCTCACCATTAGGGGTATATTTGTCCTAGGTTTAATTTGGGAAATTTCAAATGCATTTGAGTCAAATTTGAGCTCAAAAAGTGGGTCTACTTTAGCCAAAAATTCTGTCATGTTTTAAAAATTCAAAAGCAATTTAATTAAATTCTAAACATAACATATGCATTAACTTGCAAAAAGACTACACATTTATTATACTATACAAACATTTATAAGCATCCAACAATAATATTAATTACATAATACTAAACACTTATAATCAACACATTCACTAATTACATTAGCTAATCACACACACACACACATATATATATATATATATATCATCCCAATATCATATTAGCATGCAATATAAGGAAGTCATGGCTATTTCATTCTCTCCTCCTTCAAAAAGTTTCGTCCTCGAAACTTAGCTTACCTTAACGCTATTCAAATAACTCGGGGTATTTCTGCTTCATTTCGTTCTCGGGCTCCCATGTCGCTTCCCTCTCGGTTTGTCCCGTCCACAAAACCTTCACATAAGGGATTACTTTTCTCCTCAACACTTTATCAATCCTATCCAAACTTTGATCGGTTTCTCCACCGTGTTCAAATTTGGTTGAATCTCCGGTTGATGTGTAGAAAGAATAGCTTCGGGATCTGATATACACTTTCGAAGTTGTGACACATGGAATACATCATGCACTTCCGACAAATTTGGTGGTAGAGCTAATCGATAAGCCAATGGTCCAATTCTTTCTAGAATCTCATACGGACCAATGTACCTTGGGTTCAATTTACCTCTAGCTCCAAATCTAATAATCCCTTTTGTTGGTGAAATTCTAAGAAACACATGATCACCCACTTCAAACTCCAATGGTCTTCTCCTCATGTCGGCATAGCTTTTATACCGATCTTGAGCCGTTTTCATCCTTTGCTTAACCACTTGAATTTTATCCAATGCTTGTTGCACTAATTCTGGGCCCAAAATAACTCTTTCCCCAACTTCATCCCAATGTATTGGAGATCTGCATTTTCTACCATAGAGCGCTTCATAGGGTGCCATTTGAATTGTTACTTGAAAACTGTTGTTGTAAGCAAATTCAACAAGTGGCAAGTAAGTATCCCACTTATTGCCAAAATCTAGTGTACATGCTCTAAGCATATCTTCTAGGATTTGAATCGTTCTTTCCGATTGCCCGTCTGTCTGCGGATGAAATGCAGTACTAAACTGTAGTTGAGTACCTAAAGCGGCATGTAGACTTTTCCAAAATCGGCTAACAAAGCGGAATCTCGATCAGAAGTAATTGTCTTCGGAATCCCATGTAATCTCACTATTTCTTTGATATAGGTATGTGCCATCCTTTCCAAAGAATCTCCAACCCTCAAAGGTATGAAATGAGCCGATTTTGTTAATCTATCCACGATTACCCAAATAACTTCATGCCTCGCAATAGTCTTGGGTAAAGCTGATATGAAATCCATGGTAATATCATCCCATTTCCATTCAGGTATGGATAAAGGTCGAAGCTCTCCTCCGGGTCGTTGATGCTCGATTTTTATTTGTTGACAAGTCAAACACTTGGATACATAATGAGCAATATCTCTCTTTAAACCTTCCCACCATAAATTTTTCTTCAAGTCTCTATACATTTTGGTGGTTCCCGGGTGGATCGAATATGAAGACGAATGAGCTTCCTTCAAGATTTCTTCTCTCAACTCATATGGCACAAAAAGTCGATTCCCATATCTAATAACTTCATCTTCACCAATTCTCAACTCTTTTCTCTTCCCTTCTCCAATGGCTAACTTTATTCTTTTAACTCATCATCTTGCTTTTGGACTTGTTTAATCCTTTCCAAAATTGTCGGTTGCAAGGATAATTGAGCCAATATCACATCAACTTGCTCTAAAGTAACCTCAAGTTCTAATTTCATGAAATCCATCTGAATTCCTCTTTGGCTAGAGATCATAATCACATCATCCATTTGCTTCTTCCTACTGCATCTGCTACTACGTTAGCTTTCCCGGGTGATAAAGTATTTCCACCTCATAATCTTTAATCAACTCAAGCCATCTTCTTTGCCTCATATTAAGTTCTTTCTGGGTGAATATGTATTTCAAACTCTTGTGATCCGTATAGATCTTACATTTCTCTCCAAACAAATAATGTCTCCAAAGCTTCAATGCGAGAACCACTGCTGCCAATTCAAGATCATGCACCGGATAATTCTTCTCATGGGGTTTTAGCTGCCTTGATGCATAAGCTATAACTTTTCCATCTTGCATGAGAACACAACCGAGTCCTTGGATAGATGCATCACTGAAGACTTCAAATTCCTTTCCACTCACAGGCAATGCTAAAATAGGAGCCGATATCAATCTTTCTTTCAACTCTTTAAAACTCCTCTCACAATTGTCATCCCACACATACTTGGTATTCTTCCGTGTTAACTTGGTTATTGGAGACGCCAGTTTAGAAAATCCTTCAACAAATCTTCGGTAGTATCCAGCTAATCCAAGGAAACTTCTAATCTCACTCACATTAGTAGGCCTTGCCCATTTCAAAATAGCTTCAATCTTCATTGGATCAACCGAAATACCTGCCTTTGAGATAATATGCCCAAGAAAAGATATTTCTTCCAACCAAAACTGACACTTGGTAAATTTCGCATAAAGTTTCTTCTCTCGGAGTTTTCGTAACACAAGTCTCAAATGCTCTCGATGCTCCTCCTTGTTCCGAGAATATATCAAAATATCATCAATGAATACTATGACAAATGAATCCAAATAATCTTTGAAAACTCTATTCATCAAATCCATGAATGCGGCTGGAGCATTGGTTAACCCAAAAGGCATTACCAAAAACTCGAAGTGTCCATACCGAGTCCGGAAAGCTCTTCTGAATATCTTGCGATTTGATCTTGAGTTGATAATATCCTGATCTCAGGTCGATCTTAGAGAACACTGTAGCTCCCTTTAACTGATCAAACAAATCATCGATCCTTGGTAAAGGGTATTTGTTCTTGATAGTAACTCGGTTCAATTCTCGGTAATCAATACACATGCGTAAACTTTCATCTTTCTTCTTGACAAACAGCACAGGAGCACCCCAAGGCGATATACTCGGTCTGATAAAGCCCAAGTCTTGTAACTCTTGTAATTGTAACTTCAATTCCTTCAATTCAGCTGGAGCCATCCTATATGGAGCTTTAGAGATAGGTACCGTTCCAGGCAAAACCTCAATCCCAAACTCTATCTCCCGATCCGGTGGTAATCCAGGTAACTTCTCAGGAAATACATCCATAAACTCATTCACAATGGGTGTCATTTTGATATCCACTTCTTCAATATTCATTGCTGCTACAACTGGTTTTTCCCACAGTTCCATAAACTTCATACTCCTAGGTCTCAACCTTTCCAATTTATGTGTGAAACTCCCATCAATCAAGCCAAAACTTAACTCCGCCTTACTACAATCTATAGTGACCTTATATTGATTTAGCCAATTCATTCCCAAAATCACATCAAAATCAGATAAAGGCAACACTATCATATCAATAGGCATGCTCACATTTGAAATCACAACATTTATACTTTTACACACACAAGGATGTCTATTTTCAATCACCAACGGAGTAGTCACACACATAACACGATCAATCAACAATTCAGAGCAAGCTCACAATCATTCATAAAATTTTCAGAAATACAAGCATGAGTCGCTCCAGTATCAATTAGCACATATGCATCCCTATTAGCAACACTCAGTATACCTGCCAAAGTGTCTACTGAGGGTGTGTCCTCAATCTGTTGTAAGGCAAAAACCCTCGGATTTGTTTTCCCTTCTCTCCATCAACCCTCTTCACATTAGGTCGGTCCTTGCAATTAGAAACGTGATGCCCTCTTTGCTTGCAATATGCACAAAAGACCGGTGGTAGTTTCGGATTCTTGCACTCTCTAGACTTATGCCCAACTTGACCACATGAGAAACATGCATTGGGAATCCACTTGCAATCGGACAACTCATGAGGACCATAGCATCTAAAACATTTCTTTTCAAATGCAAGTGTAGGAGCTTTATATATCGCTTTTGGTCTCCTTGTCGTCCCATAAATGGCTTCTTTCCTTTACCCACACCTCGATAACTCATAAGATGAAGTAGGAGCGGGCCTCTTCCCTAGAAATGCAGCTCTCTTTGCTCTCCTAACTCTACTATCGTTCTGAATTTGCTCCATTAGCAAAGCTTTGGCCACCATATCCGATAAGGTATGCAACTCAAATTTCTTCACTTCACTTTGGATTTCTTCATTCAGTCCATTCTGAAATTTCTGAACTTTCATCCTCTCATCTCGGTAATCACCTCCCGCAAAACGCAACAGTCTACAAATTCTCCATGATATTCATCTACAGTCTTACTCCCTTGTCTCAAGTTTAACCAATCGTTATCATCCTCTCTCTCACTGAATTCGGAAAGTACTTGATGAAAAATATATCCTTGAATGCATTCCATGATATGGGTAATTGTAAATTTCCACTTGTTAATCTCCACCAATTATAAGCTTCTTTCTTCATCATGTAAACCGCTAAATCCACTTTATTATCTTCCGGGGTTCTACTGGCTGCAAACGTTTTCTCAAGTTCTTCTATCCACCCTTCAGCTACTGTAGGGTCGGTACTAGTGCCATCAAACTCTGGAACCATCTTACTAAAATCATGTAACTTGATTTGATTGGATTGATCATTCACAAAGTAGCCTCATTTGATCTCATCCCTTGCTGATTACCTTGCTGCATGAGATGTTGAGTTTGTTGATACATCATCATCTGATACTGCTGCATCATGGCCATCATATCCCTCATCATACCATACATCGAGTTCGGGTCACTAGTTGGTATTTGTGACATAGGAGGAATGGGTGGTATAGGTGAGGTGGAGGAATTGGAGTCTGTGGAGGAACTTGTGAAGCTGAAGCCGATGCAGGATGGAGTAGTCTCACTGCTCGGTGTAGAAGATGAAGTGGGAGCAAATGTAGACGATGACTGTGGTGGTGGTGGCATACTTTCTCTATCAGAATGTTGCCTAGTAGACCTCCTTAACCTGTCCATCTTTACAATTGCATAGATATATTCAACACACATTCATGCATGCATCTAAATTCCTAATCACATACAAAGCTTATCAAATTAACATTTACATTCAGGCATAGATAAGCAAAATTCAAAGACATCAACAAACAATAAGCAATTGGTAGACAAGAAATCAAATAACAATTATGTAAAACAAAAAAGAAATTACACACAACTATTTGGATAGCTTAATTCTTTTCTATACTATTAGTTGTGTCTAGGTCAAGTCTTAAATAATCATGACAATTAAATAAGCAATTAATCAAACTCCGCTCTGATACCAACTGTAAGGACCCGATTTTACCCCTATATTTGATATAGGAGATAACGGATCCCCAACCACATATAACCCCTAAGATTATATGTAAGGTTGCCTAAAGGATAGTTTGAGTAATTGTTTATCTAATTCTATAAGATAATATACAACAAACACATAGATATTAGCAGCGGAAATAACTCTACTTCTAAATAGCTACATACATACATATATACATATTACATCCAAGGGCTTTTTATAAGCCTTAACAAAATCTCAAAACACAACTCTACTAACACAACATTTACACCATCAACCAAAAATGAATCTCATCTAATCTATTACATTTATAGGGTCCATTGAGTCCATGGTCATCTCTAATCCTCCAACCCATCAAGAAAATCCTCGAAGTCAGTTCCGTACCCCATACTCGTATAGAACTCATCGGGATCATCACCTGAAATAGATAAAATATGAGCCAAAGGCCCAGTACACAAGTAACGAATACAAATGCGAAGTGAATCACACATTCTTAGGCTAGATGCATTATGCAACAATCGCTTATTCATTAATAAGTCTTTAATTAATAAGACAACACGGGAGTATTCAAACTCCGGACAACAAGGTTCTAGTATTACGTCCGCCTCCCTGAGTGGTCCCTACTGTTCATACAGACTAGGCAGCCCCACCTTCCGGCGTAGCCCGTAATACTAGGGGTTCCTGAGTAACGCATCACGACGCTCAGGGGGTTGATATGAGCAGCTCGGATACTCATATCTCCTAAACCATTCTAACCGTTAACGAGAAAGAACCCTGCCCCCAATCTGAGCAGGGTGCCGCTCTCCGAACCAGATTCAACGGCAACATCGACAATCAACACATAAATAACAATAGTATTCTCTTATTTTTAGGTAGTTTAATCTTGATGCCTACCCTAGCAAAGAGTCAAGCAAGTCACTGTGTACCTGATATAGCTCGGGAATTAACGGAGTCGACTGGGCGAGGATCTAACACTGTTTAAATCAATAATAAATTCACACTTAGCTTAAACTCAATTGATAGCTCACAAATAATATCCAAGAAATCCAAATAAATTAATTCAAAATCAAAATAAAGCATTTAAGCACCCTATATACCCTAGATCACTTAATAATATAATTACTCAAATAACAAACTTTGGAAAATTTTAGAAAAAGTTCTTAAAATTCAAAAGCTCAGGGGATACGCCGGCACTCAACGCCGGCGGCGTTGAGCGTGTTCAATGTCCTGAAAATTCACACTGCCAACGCTGGCAGTGTTCAAGGGTACGCCGTCAGCCTTTGTTCCTACGCCGGCGGCCTTTAGCCGGCGTTGAATCCAAAACCCAAAGTTTCAAAAACATCCAGAGAAGTCTAAGCCGTCCGCTTACTTATGTACGCGGGCAGCTTTGAAACATACGCCCGGCGTTGATTTCAAATAGCCAGCGTACAATAGGGATGAAAGAACGCCGGCTCACTGTCAAGCGAAAGCCGGCGGCGTTCGTCGGCCTTAAGAAATTTGGTTCTGTGGCCTTTCAACACCGCCTCTACGCCGGCGGCGTAGAAGCTTAAATTGCCGGCGTACATTCTGAAGAACAGACGCTGGCAAAACCTTAGCATAAAAGCCGGCGGCGTAAAACGGCGTTAGGAAAATTGGTTCTGTGGGCTTTCTACACCGCCTCTACGCCGGCGGCGTAGAATCCCCAGATGCCGGCGTACGTTCAAAATCTAGCCTATACGAAAATGGTTTTTGAAATCCCCTGTTTTTATACATTTTGATCAAGTCTCAAAACTTTTCCAAACTTAGTCCAAACTTTCTAAAGCTTGTTATATGATTCAAATACTATCCTAACAACATGAATTCCACCTCTAATCATCAAATCACCAATCATACTTCAAATTCACATATCAACTACTCATTCTTCAATTTTTCTATAAACTCATTCCCACACTTCCACATTCCTATGAGATGCAAACTACCACTTCATTACATAATCCCATTCAACTATCATTCATGCACCAACTCAATCTCATACCAAACATCATCTCAAAATCCTATCTACCCTAACATTTATAAAAACACATTATAGGACATAAATTAAAAGACAAAGATTGCATTAAACTCACATGAGTGAATCTTGGCTTGGAATGTTATTCAAATCCTTAAGCTTGTAGTAAGCCTTGGCTTAGGGTTTAAAATTTTGGATTGAGAAAAAAGAAAGAAAGAAAGATAGAAAGAAAGAAGATGAAATTCGTATGGAAATTTGGCTGCCAAAAGGAGATTATTTGTCCAAATTGAAGTCAATGTCATCCAAATCTCACCATTAGGGGTATATTTGTCCTAGTTTAATTTGGAGAAATTTCAAATGCATTTGGATTAAATTTGAGCTCAAAATGGGTCTAATTTAGCCAAAAATTCTGTCATGTTTAAATAAATTCAAAAGCAATTTAATTAAATTCTAAACATAACATATGCACATTAACTTGCCAAAAAGACCTACACATTTATTATACTATACAAACATTTATAAGCATCCAACAATAATATTAATTACATAATACTAAACACTTATCAATCAACACATTCACTAATTACATTAGCTAATCACACACACACCACATATATATATATATATATCATCCCAATATCATATTAGCATGCAATATAAGGAAGTCATGGCTATTTCAGAAGAGCAAAAAAATAATAAGGAAATCATAGATGTCTTAGATTCATGTCAAGGCTCCCTTGGACTTAGATTATGGACAGGTCCTAAAATTGATTTGATTTGATGAGGACAAGTCTAAGACTAGAATAACTAGTCTTAATTATTTAGCATGAAATAAATAAATGCGCAAGAAAATAAAAGCATAAATAAAATTAGATTAGTGAGCTTTAGGCTCTAAGAATATATATATATATAGATATATGTACTTATACTTAATAATATAAGGAGTTATGTTAGGGGCAAAAATATTATAAGAATATAACAACATTTGTAAATAAACATGGTGTTGAACAAAACATGAATAAGTTGTTCTTTTCATAGTTTCTTTCCTAACATAAAGCTCACGGGGTTTTAGAAATCAAAACAAAAAAGGTGTTCATGTTATGTTAACATGAATAAAAGAGGATTTAGATATTTTACCTAAAGTATATGAGAATGGACGATGGTGGATGATAGATGAATGAAAGAAAAAAAATTTGTGGAAATTGTTTTGGGAATGGAAAGAGAGGTCACAACAAAAGGGGAGAAGAGAGAGAGTTTGAGAGAAATGTTTGCAAGAGTTTTGTTAAAGTTTAGAAAGTGTGTGTAAAAAATGAAGGAGGAAGGCGGTATTTATAGAGTTTTGGAGTAGAAATTTTTGTGAATAAAATTAGTTGAAAAAAAAAAGAATTGGATAGAGAGAGAGAGAGTCGGACATGATGGAAAGAGAGAGAGAAATTGATTAAACTTGTATTTTTATAATAAAAAGTAAGTAATGTATAAAGTTCTATGGAAAAAAATATAAGAGATAGATGTATAGGTTGTAAGAATAGATAGTAAGAAAAAGTGAAGAGAGTAAAAAGTAATGACTTATAGTGAATAGTAACTTAAATAGTAAACAAGACAAATCAATACCGGTAGTAAAAAAAATACTCGTAAAAATGCTACATCTAATATTTTTAGATGGCTAAAAAATTTTGAAACTGATATTTTATGAATCCTCATCTTATAATGAGTCTAAATATGTTATTGCATTATTTTCACTGTTTCGCATGCTAGGACTTTGTTTCCAAAAACAGAACCCATTCTGATTCCAAACGAACTAATTTTTTACCAATATGATCTTTTTAAGTGATGTCACATTATTTTGGACTATAATCTAAGATTATCTCATTTCTATTGTTTTACAATTTCTAGCGCAGGATTGTCGGATCTTGATTCACTAGGTTTGTTATTGACTTGGTTGACTTGAGGGTTTTCGGTTGACTTGTGGTTCTATGGTTTAGGTATAAACCTATCATGAAATCTAGGGGTTCACAACCTACTCTCATACCTGATTCGCTGAACAAATTCAGGTATCTTCATCGAATCTCGTCCTCAGCTTCCTAGGTAGCTTCCTTATGAGAGTGATTCCTCCATTAAACTTTCACCTATTTGATTTCCTTGTTCCTGAGCTTTTGTACCTTCCGATCTAAGATTTGAATTGGGTGCTCCTCACAAGTTAGAGTATCCTTTAACTATACCATTTTTAGTTCCATGATTTGGTCGGGGTCTAGTACATGTTTTCTTAACACTGAGACGTAGAACACGTTATGTATTCCCAACAAGCTCGATGGCAATGCCAAGCGATAAGCTAGATCTCCCACTCTTTCGAATACTTCAAATGGTGCTCGCACTCGATGTATGCTCTTTATAGGGTTTACTTTCAATATACATGATCTCCGACATTGAACTCAATAAGTCATTGCTTCTAGTCTGCCAAGCTTTTTTATCTATCTTGAGCTTCTTTCATTCTGTGTTGGATAATTCTAACTTTATTCGTTGCATCTTGGATAATGCCAGGTTTGATAGCCAACTTCTCCACATCATCTCAAAACAAAGGCGACCTGCATTGCCATCCATATAAGGCTTCATAGGGTGGCATCTTGATGGTCAAATGGTAGCTATAATTGTAAGTGAATTCAACTAAAGGCAAGTGTGTTTCCCAGCTTCCTTGAACTCCATGACACATGCTCGTAGCATATTCTCTAAGGTTTGAATCATCTATTATGATTGTCCGTCAATTTGAGGGTGATAAGCAGTGCTAAAATGTAGCTTGGTCCTTATACACTTCTGTAAAGTCATCCAAAACTTTGACACAAATCTCGGGTCTCAATCGGACACAATTCCAACTAGAACTCCATGTGACCTCACAATCTCCATCACGTATAAGCTAGCCAGCTTATCCATCGGGTATGTCATGTTGATGGAATGAAGTGCACCGACTTAGTAAACAATCTACTATGACCTATATGGCATCACATCCAGTTGACGTTCTCGGTAATCTGCATACAAAGTCCATTGTAATATGATCCCACTTTCATTCTGGTATGGTTAATAGTTTCAACAATCTCCCTAGTCTTTGGTGCTTGATTTTCATTTGTTGGCATATCAGGCACTTCATGACAAAATTGGTCACATCTTTTTCATGCCATTCCACCTGCAGTGACTCTTAAGGTCCTGATACATTTTGGTTCCTCCTGGATGCATGATGTATACCAAATTGTGTGCTTCATCTATACTTTCTTTCCTCACCCCTTTGTCGTTCGAAACACACAATCTTCCTTTCATTCTTACCACATCTTCCTCATCATCTCAAAATCAGAATACTTCCCTTCTTGCATTTCTTGTTTCATCTTCTAAATTATATCATCATAGTGTTGCGCTTCCTTGATTTTTTCTATTAAAGTCGACTCCATAACCAAGTTAGAAATTTCTGCTTCCACATCTTGTCCTATGAACTTGATACTTAGCTTTTCAAACTCCTTTGCCAACTCTTTTTGGCTTATGAGCAAAGTACAAACTTTTCCATGATTCTTGCGACTTAAAGCGTCAACCACAACATTTATTTTACCTAGACAATAATTTATGCCAAGATCATAATCCTTTATAACTTCTAGCTACCTTCTTTGCTACATGTTCAGCTCTTTTTGTGTGAACAAGTACTTGAGGCTTTTGTGGTCGGTGTAGATTTCGCATCTTTAGCCATATAGATAGTGCCTTCATAACTCAAGTGCAAACACCACTGCAGCTAACTCAAGATCATGAGTTGGGTAATTTTTCTTACATGGTCTTAGCTGTGTGAAGCATAAACAATCACCTTTCCATCTTGCATCAGTACATATCCGAGACTATTTCCCAAGCATCACTATACATTATGTATGGCTTTTCTGGATTCGGTAGTACCAAGATTGGTGTAGACTCAAGCCATTGCTTCAGCTCTTAAAACCTTTGTTCTCTCTTTTCCGTCCATATGAACTTCTCATTCTTTTAGGTTAACTAAGTCAAAAGCTTAGCTATTTTAGAAAAGTCCTTTACAAATTTCCTTTAATAACCTACTAAAGCTAGAAAAACTTCTTACTTCCATCACGATCCTTGGTAGTTTCCATTCCACTACCACTTTTATCTTTTTAGGGTCTACAGATATTCCTTCTTTTAACACTATATGACCCAGGAAAGAAATTCAATCCAACAAAAAGTTAAACTTTGATAATTTGGCATACAACTTATGTTCCCTCAACATTTGTAGTGCCATATGTAGATGTTGTTCATGTTGCTCTTGTGTCTTTGAATAGATAAGAATGTCATCAGTGAATACTATAACAAACTTGTCCAACAAAGGCTTGTATATTCGGTTCATCAAGTCCATAAAAACGATAGGTGCATTCGTTAATGTCACGTCCCAATGGGTACCCTAAACATGACAGCTTGTCATACACAATATTAAAACTTGAGAATAACTACCTTAGTCACTTGAAAGCTTTCATATTGGTACAAGCGTACGTTCATAACAAAATGAGACAAGTGGAGTTATGCATTTTAAGATAGTGGTAGCGAAACATTCAAGGCAATGCTATACTGATTCATCAAAACAAAAGGTCTTACATCTTCTACGTTACATTCCCCTGCTAAATCTCTATAATAACATAATCTTACAAAGATAAATAACTAAAACTGAAAGATTTTTGAAGGGAATGTAATTTAAAGTCTTCAAAATAGAATTCCTCCAAAAAGCTCCTAAAAACGTAGGTTCTACTCGGACGGTCATGGTGGTCTCAGGTATAACAACAATAATCCTACAACATCATAAATCTATTGGTTAGTGAGATATTCTTTACACAAAAGTACTCATAACAAAGCAATCAAATAAGTCTATTAAGTAAGCATATGAAATATAACAACCATATGATCAAACAATACATACGACTATCCGATTTTGTATGTAGAATGGATTTACCCCTACATTAAGGGTTAGGGAATGCTTTGAATGGGTCATCATCAACCTCCTAGAAATTTGCACGCGTCTTGGGGTTCCAATCAATTGTACTGCTAGTCCCCGAGCTTTCCTTACCCAAAGCGATCGATTTGCCTCAGCTACACTATGAGGTCGTATTCCTTGAACGTCCTAATTCCTTAATATGTAGCTAGGCAGTTTGCCTTTTTGATTCCACGCTGAGGAAGAGTAGTAAAATGCAAAGATGATATTCTAAGTGATATGCATGATCAATTTAGTAATAATAAATTTCCAATTCGACATTAATCCATTTAAGGTGATCAATCAATATTTGCACACACATAACGATATACACAGAGACAATTTATATCAATCAACCAATCAAGCTTTGATATATTTATCATTTATTGATCACACATAACGATTCACATACATAGTACCCATAATAACCTGCATGCATATCAATTTTATCTTTCCTTAATATATAATGCTCTATTCTATAAGCACATGTGCGAATACATAAAACGTAAAGGAAAACTCACTCGTCCATATTGCAACTTTTTAGCTGTAGTAGTCCTCAGGAAGGGAAATCTTGTATTCTTAGTCGTCTAGACAAAGAAATACCCGGTATGAGATTTCATGGAAGTTCTACTCAAGGTTTCTAATTCTATTACATGGTTTGTATCAAAAATCAGATTATGTGAAACCCCAACTTAAAATGGCATAACTTGCTCATTTTAACTTGGAATTTCGTATATTATGTGTCATTTTCTACCTACTCGAAAGGATCTATCTATTTCTAGGTTATTTTGAACATTTGAAGTCATTTGAGTTTGAAAATGGGCTGGTATAGATTTAACACGAAAATTCTAGCCTCAATTGGTAATTTTTCTCAATTTTATTTTATCCAAAATTCTATATCAAACACATAGATATTTATATATTTAAAAAATCCTTTTAATACATACATAGACTCATATTATATGTATGATTCTAGTGATGTTGTCTTAACGATAAAATTTATAAACAATCTTTGTGGAAGTTAGAGTTTAGTAAAAGGTTTTTCTTTGACTTGTGATTAAATTGCTATTTTGTAAATTTGTGGCTTAGCAATCAAGAAAATCATAATTCAATATATATATTTGTATTTTTTAAATCCATAAAGGTCTTATATTCATTCACAAATTTTTATCTAACAATTTATTTCATAAAACATAGATTTATTTATTTGTAACATAAAACCCAAGTGTAGTTCTCTCTTAAAGAATTTCCTAGGTTTGATTCTTTAAACAAATTATAAATTCTTAAATTTTCTAAATGTGACACTTAATGAAGGAAAATCATGATTTCATATTTATTTGGAATTCATGAATATTTTACGTTCATACTAGCTTCTTTTAACCAATTATTTCCTAAAACATGAAACTTTATGTGGTTGTGGTAAAATCGTTCTAAGTTGCAAAGAAAATGTTTTAAGTTTTAGCTTATGAGGACAATTTAAAGGAATAGCTTGTTTTAAATTTTTAATTTCATAATAACTCTTTTCTAAATGCATAATTTTTCATTACATGGACCTTTGTTGTGAAAATCTTTAGTTTATTATGAGTGAGTGTTTATCTATCATAACTATTTATTTACTAAAAGAAAATGGATTTTTACATTTTAAAACTTAGTTCTTTAAGTTGTATACCGATTTATTTCTAAGTGGATTTTTAAATAGTGAGTTGATTTTAAACTTGATTTAGAAAAGTTGTTTGGTTCTTAGTGTTTGTTAAAGTATTGGTGATAATCTTATAAATAAGTTCTTAAGAAAAATTTATATAATAAAGAATTATCAACCTTCAAGTTTTAGATGAAAAATTTATCTTGGTAGTTTGAAAAGAGATTAGAGATCTGCTTTAGTTAAATTTTGAAAAAAAGTCATAATAACAATACTAAAATCTATGATGAAGTTGTCTAAACTTTTGAAAAGAATTATGTTAAAATATAGATCTAAGTTTTAATGGAAATCTTTCCCAAGTAACTAATATCATTTTTTTTATAAAGAGTTTAATTCTTATTTTCCTTATTAAAGAAAGGAATCCTTTTATTTTATTAAGACAACAACAAGATGATCATGCATGAATATGAACTTGTAGTTAAGTACCTGAACAAAAATAATTCATATAAAAGATAAAAGACATAGAAATTAAATAAGCACATAATAAAAGCCAAGTATTGGGAGGTCTTAGCTTGTATCACGACTTCCCGGACTTAGACATGGCAAGTTCTATAAGAAATTAAGAAATCAAATAAGAAAATCATGGGAGTCTTAGATTTATTTCAAGGTTCCCTAGACTTAGATTATGGAAAAGTCCAATAAGAAAGAAGAAAAAATATTTCGGCTTGATAAGAACAAGTTTAAAACTAGAAAGACTAGTCTTAATATAATAGCATGAAATAAATCAATAAATTGCAAAGCATGAATAAATAAAAGTTATGTTAGTGAGCTTATATGCTCTAAGAAATATATATACATAAATATATTTAGTAACATATAGGTGTTAGATTAGAGCAATAATAACAATAATAAAATAACATAATATCATAATGAAATTTTGTGCATGAACAAGAACAAGAATATGAACATATTGTCGCTTTTTTACTACACATGGGTTCAAAAAACACACACTATAGTCATGTTAAGTTACTTGATATAAAGAATGTTTAGAAACATTTACCTAAAATTAATGGAGGATTTGAAGGTAGAAGAAACACACTGGTAGTATGTTTGATACTTTTCCTAAAGAGAAGTGGATAATAGAGAGTGTTTGAGAGAGGATTTTAGAGAGAAAAGTTGAGAGGAAAATTAGGTAGAGTCTTGGTATGTTTTATGAGATGTGTGAAAGAAGTGGAGAAAAATGGGATATCTATAGATAAATGTGGAGCGAAATTAAATATAATTAAATAAAATGAAAAAGAAAAATAAATGGATTGTTAGGGAGAGAGGGAGTGCTGCTTTTGCATGGGTAAAGGGCAAGAGAGTTGATTGATTTGTAATTTTTGTAATGAAAAGTAATAATATGTAAAATATGAAAAAATAACGTAGTATTGAAAATGTAAGTTGTAAGAAAGTAGATGTATAGGTAGTAAGAAAAAGTAGAAATAGATGAATAGTAAGGAATAGTAGAAATAGCATAATGAATAGTAGACTAGACAAATAAAATACAGATAGTAATAAAAATATGCGTAAACGGGTTATATCATATATTTTTAGATTCCAAAAAATTCTAAAACTGATATTTTTGGTATCCTCATATTTTTTATGAGTCTAACGGTGTTATTGAAATATTTTTATCATCTTGTGCACCAGGGCAGGGTTTTTAATATATGATCCCGTTTGAATCCGAAATGAACTAAATTTTGATGAATCTAATATTTTTAAGCTTCTCTATATTATTACGGACTTTAATCCATAATTATCTTGAGTTTATTGTTTAGGGATTAAGAGCGCGGGATTGTCGGATCAAATCTTACTAAGGCTTATTATTGTCCTAGTTGACCTTTGGTATCCAATTTTAATTTTGGCTTTAAGATTTATTCGCAAGAGTATAAAATTTTGGGATTTATGACTGTTCTATATTTTTTGTTCAAAATTTATATTTTAATTTCTTTTTATGATTTATTTAATATTTTTCAGTTATCGGAATTGTCTAATCGAGTTTAGGGTTGTGTGATGACTAAATTTTACTTTCGATATTACTTTAGATTTTTTATTCCAAAGTTAACCAAAAGGCTTAAGGTTCTATAAATTTTTTGTTGAATATTATTTGGATATTCCATCTCAATTTATGTGTTACAGATCGGATAGATGAATTGTCTCATGTTTAGATTTTGAGTCGAACGATTATTAAGTTTCTATTTTTTTTTAAGGTTCTCTTTTTCTTAAGGCCATGAAATTTTGTGTTTGATATTATTTAGGGTTTGGTTTTAACTTGAGTCAGCTTTTAGGGTTTTGATTTAGTATTTTAATTCCAAAATTATTTTCTAAGAGTTACGAGAACTTTGGGGGTTTACAGTTAATCTAAAAGGCATTACTAAAATCTCATGGTGCCCATATCTTGTCTGAAAAAGTTCTCTTCAATACATCTTTAGGCTTGATATGTATGATAGTATCTAGAATGCAAATCAATGTGTGAAAACACGCTTGCTCCTTGTAACTTATCAAAGACAATATTGATTCGTGGTAACAGGTACTTAGTTTTTATTATGACCTTGTTAAGCTCTTGATAATCGATACGCAACCTCACAAGTCGATCTTTCTTTTTTACGAACAACACCGAAGCTCTTCAAGGTGAGACACTTAGTCTAATAAATCCTTGGTCTAGTAACTCTTGAAGTTTCTTCTTTAGTTCCTTCAGCTCCACCAGTGTTATGTGGTAGGGTGCCTTTGATATTGGTTCCGTATCTGCTACCACATTAATCTCAAAGTCAATCTCTCATTTCGGTGGTAACATAAGTAATTCATCCGGAAAAACATCTAGGAATTCATTGATGATGAGGATGTTATTCGAGATAGGTTCCTCATTTTCATCTCCTGTATTACTAATATAACCATTAACCCCTTCTTCGACTTCCTCTAATAGCTCGAACGAATACAACCCCTTCCTTCTTGAAATTGTAGATTCGCCAACAAATATAACTCTTTTCCCATTTTTCTCTAAGAATTCTACTTTCTTATTTCGACAATTGATCGTAGCTTTGGTAAGTGATAACCAGCTCATACTGAAAATCACTTCATACTTATTTTCCAATACAATAAGATCACGGGTGGAAAGACATCCTTGAATCACTAAAGGACAATCTCTTAATATCGCCTTTGTCATAACCACACTACTCATTGGGGGTTTTTATCTTAAAGTTAGAGATAGTTGTAGTTGTGGGCAGTTTGATCTTCTTAGCTAAACTAGGCGTGATAAAAGAGTGAGTTGCTCCCGTGTCAAAAAGGGCATAAGTAGTTTGGTGAGCTACTTATATATTTCCTACGCTCAACGCGTGGGGGTTACTTACTTCCTACTTCTCATTCTAAGGTTCTACTAACTCGTTTATCTAACGATTATATTCTTTACCTTATATCTTACGAAAATTAAAGGAACCCATTAAATCGAGGGTTTTAAGATTAACCTATAACTAGATCGCAACTGTAGTGATGTGTCTAGATCTAAAAGTGTGTGTTTCGCTCAACTCACTCGCACAATTGATCAATTGCTCAAATTTCAATTAAGAACAAATAACAATAAAAAAAGATAGATAAATCTAATTCCCACTAGATATGACGCACTATCAAGGAATTAGTCTTAGCATTGAATTTGCTAATATGACTTACAACAAATCCAAGGCCATCACTCGCCACAATCTAAGATTGATAAGAGTAAGGTTTGGTGAAATAGCCAAGAAATTCCTAATTTGATTTTATGAATGAATTGTTGAATTATGCATGATAAATATATGTTGATGGTTAATTTAAATTTTGATGAACTATGTGATATGTGAATGTGTAGAATTATTTAAATATGTTAGAATTAGTTTTTTTTATTTTATAAAATATCAATATGTTTTAGGGTGAAATATACATGTTAGAAATAAATGGAATGTATGCATATGAAAGCCCCTAAGTAGCAGAAAATTTGAGTAAAAATAGAGCCAATAAAACCCCCTTTTTAATGCCTTAAAACAAAGCCATTTAATTAAGTAAAACAAGTTAAATTAATTAACCCAAAACAAAGTCATTAAGCCTTTAATGCCCTCATGCCCTTAAAGTCAACATAGGATAAGTTTAAACTTTTTAACTTCAAAAATTCGGCCAAAAATTTCAGACCAAACCAAAAGCCCTCTATTTGCCCTAAACTCATTCCTCTCTTCATCAAAAGAGCTCCCAAGGTGACCCCTAAGTTGAAGTTTGATTTTCTACAATTCTCACCATCAAAAGCTTGATCTAGAGTCCTTAAACCGAGCATAGAAGTCCAAGTGGTAAGTGTGTTCTCTATTTTTCATTTTCATGCTTGTATGTGTTCTTGATGATATTTTGTTTATGAATTTGTGATCCATGTTGTATGGATATTATATGAAGTGTAATAGGACTAGATTGGTTAGTTTTACTTGTTTGAAAGTGAGTTTGAAGTGTTGATGAGGGTTGAGTGGTTGGATGACCTAATATTGAAGAAGATGATGAATAGTGATTTGGAGTTGATGAAGTTTTGGAGGTGTTTGGTGTTGTTTGAATGATGGGATGATCATATAACAAGTTTTGGAAACTTTAGAATGAGTTTAAAGAATTTTAAGAAGTGTAAAATGCATTTTGAAAACAGGGGATTTCGTCATTTTTTTGTTCCAGTGTACACAGCCTATGTACATGGCCGTGTAGGCCTTGAAATTCTTAAAAGTTGCTCTCGGGTCATTTTTTTTACCCAACACGGCCTCCGTACACGGGACGTGTACCCGGTCATGTAGACTTCCCCTGTTTCGCAGCTCTTTGTATTTTAGCCGTAACTTTTTCATCTGATCTCCGATTGAGGTGATTCAAGTTGCGTTGGAAAGCTAAGGAAAAGATCTAAAACTTTCATGTTTTAAGATTTTACAAATTACAAAAGTATCAGTTCTTAAATTTCAATTCTTTCCAGCTGATACGCTTTCCAACAAAGTTTAAAACTTATTGTTGTTTGCTAAAAGTTGTTCAAAGCTTGATAAATGGTCATTTAAGTATTTATTGGGTATTGTATGATAATATGATATCTAAATGCTATGTGATGATGTTATAATAATTTATTTGAATTTCTTTGGATGATTATACTTGAGCTTTGATGAAAATATATACTTGAACTAAGTGTGAGTTGTAATTACTTCTTTTTACAGTGATTGATTCCCTTTCGGTTATCCCTATTAACTCCCGAGCTAATACAGGTACGCAGTAACCTGCTTGTCTCTGTTAGGATAGGCATTTATAAAACTTAAATATATAATAAGAAAACTTAAAATGTGATTGTTGCTTGTGTTTTATGCCGTTAAAATCCAATTCCTACGCTAGGTCATGTATGAACCTAACGATGACCCTCATAGTTTGATGAGTTTGGGATGGAAGTTGGTATCCGGTTCGAGGAGCGGCACCTTGCTCGGTTTGAGCACGGTACATCTAGGCGCTTAGGCCACTCTTGTCATTTGAGATGACTTTCATTAAGTGGTACGGCGGGTAGTCGACGGGGGGTATAGATCGGTGAAAATTTATTTAAACTTGGAAGGAAGTACCATAGTTTAGTTCAAACGTTTATGAGAATGGGTGAACTATATTTTATGATATGGACTGAGTATAAATAGAGCTAAGTAACGGCTATTAACCCTGGAGGAAGCTACTTTTCTCTTTGACTTAACGATATCTAGGACGGTATGAGTACCCGAACTACTTATATCAACCCCCTGAGCGTCTGAGTGTTACTCGGGTCCCTCGCGATCCCTGTTGTCCGGAGTTTGAATACTCCCGTGTTGATTGATTAATTAAAGATTAAAGAATAATTGAATGGATGTTGCATATTGCATTTAGACTAAGCTTGTGTGCTTCATCTCGCTTTTGTATTCGTTGCTGTGTACTGGGCCTCTGGCTCATTCTTTTAACAATTTCAGGTGATGACCTGGACGAGTCCTATGCGAGCATGGGTTATGGCTCCGATTTTGAGGACTTCTTGGAGGAATATGAGGACTAGAGTTTGACCAGGACTGGACGGAACCATTCTTTTTGTAATAGATTAGATAGTTAGTTAGAATGGATGTTTGTAAAGCTTTGTTAAGCTTTATATTTTGTTATTTTGTTTAAGGCTTGTAAGAAGCCTGTGGATGTAATATATGTATGTATATATCTAGCTTGATCTGCCTTTGTTTGAAGTTGTGTATATATATGTTAATATGTTTTGAAAAGCTACTAAGTAATTATTTCTCAAAATGAATTATTCCTTAAGATTAGGTGAACAATTCATCAAACAATCCTTTTAAGACAACCTTGCATATAATTCTGCAGATTATATGCGGTTGGGGAACTGCTATTGCTTATTTCAACTAGGGGTAATAGCGGGTCCTTACATTTGGAGAGAAATGACTTTTCAAATTCAATATTCAACCAAAAGTGATTAGGGTTTCGTTACATGGACTATTTATAGTCCTCCTCATCATAAAAGTGAAAATACAAATTAAAAGCAAAATAAAAATAATGTAACTGTCTTTCTACGCATTAAAACAATGTGACAGTCATTCAATGCATTAAAACAATGTAACTGCCATTCAACGCATTAAAACAATGTAACTGCCATTCAACGCAGTAAAACAATGTAATTGCCATTTAATGTCGCCGGCCTTCAAGCTTTTCGAGCTAGTTTCCTTTGAATTGCTCCATTTAACTCGATTCCCTCCTCTTCAATGATTTTGGGGTCCTCCTGAAGTATGCTTACACTTATTTCATTGAAATCATAATATCCAAACATCAAAAGATCAACAAAATGAGCCTCATTTGGTTCCATGCTATCATATAGGACTCATAGTGCAAGATTCTATAGTCCTTTAGCTTTGGCTCTAGTGATTGGTCCTATGACTTGAGCATTTTGATTCCCATCATGTAGTCATCCTCTTCCTCCAAAGTAGCTAACTCCATCCCTTCATCCTCCATCTCCTAATACATCCATTGTCCCTCCAAGTTATAAATCCTTAACCTGGGCATTGAAGATCCAGCACGATTTCCATTCCCATTTCCATTTCTAGCCTTTTTGAGAGTAGGTCCTCTAGACGATCCAAATGTTCAAGCTAGGCCACTCTTTCTCTATGGCAATTTAGTCGCAAAATGGCCAATTTGTTTGCAAACATAACAGGTGATGGTTGCTTTCTTTGGACATTCAGGCATCTTATGATTCAGATTTCTGCAAAAGTAGCACTTATTCTGTAGATTAGGGCACCTCTTAAGGTAGTGCGTCCCTTTACATTTCCAACAAATAATAGGCTTAGGTGCATCCTTCTTTCCACTGGGTCGAACTTGCTCCCTCATGGAATCTTCTACCAAACATATGAACTTTCGTTTCTATCATCCTTACCTTCCTTTTCTTAACTCCTTCGACTATCCGAGCTCTCTCCACAAATTCTCGAAAAGTCCTTATGTCAAACTCTTCTAACTTGACACACAAGTACTCATCCAGCCTACTAAGAAAAACATGTATTTTCAATTCTTCACTATACTTGTATGAATCCGATGCATAGTGGAGTAGTTGATTGAATTTTGTCTCGTATTCTTCGATAGTCCAACCTTGCTATGCAATGTGTAGAAAATCAACACTATACTGAACCCGAAGACTACTAGGAAAGTAGTTCTTTAAGAATTCCTGTCGAAACATGTCCCATGTGATTAGGGGTATCAACTCCTGGCTTTTGTATTCCCACCACACAAGGGCATTTAGGAAAAGCATGTTTATAGAATGCTCCATTGAAATACCAATTACTCTTAATGAACTGAGGTAGATAGCTCATATAAGATCTTGGAGGCAATGGTGGCGATAGAGGTGTGGTGTGTGATTGCACATCTCATGGACTTCCATTGAAGCTTGCGGTACATGTTATGGTGGAGTTGGTGCTAATGCTTGAACATTTTGTTGTTGCCTGAGGGTATTTAGAATCTAAGCTAATTGTTCAAGAGTGGCTTGTAGATTGCCTTGTTGATTTTATGGTGTGACTTGCAGATTTTGAGGAGGTGCTTTTGGTTAGTTTCCTCCTTCCATTGGTTCGTTAAAAGCACGTGGCTCCTGACGTCTCCCCTGCTTTCTCGGCCATTTAGATTTTATTTATATGGTTTTGATATTCTTTTTATAATTTTATTAATTCTTTAAGCAAAACTTGTGGAAATCATAGAATTTAACATGAGTACCTTAATTCTTCAAATAGGAAATCATGAAATAGGTAAAGAAATTCACAAAATCAAATCATAAGAACAAAATTTCGATAATCTTAATAGACTTCATTTAATAGAAAACATCCATGAATGCAAGACCCTTACAAACTGAAATTAAAACATGATAGAGGTTTACTTACATGATAAACACATAATGCAAACATTACATAGAAAGAAAATCACAAACAAACAAACAACACCTTTCCACAAACCATAAAGCTAGTCTACCAGACCAAATACCTTAGGTCTTTTACAAAATTTCTATTGGACTTCTATGGGATATGCCTAATCTTGCCTACTAGCTTTCCTTTTTCCTTTCTCCTTCATTCCACATCCATTTCCTTCTTCTTTCACTTTTCGAGGATAGTGCATCACTTTGATTCCTACTCCATGATCCCTTCTTTCTTTTCCTCATAAACTCCTTCAAATATCTTTCCACAAACATCCTTCTTTTCCTTGCAGTTTCCTTAGCATAAGCTGGTAGTTCTTCAACTGCCTTTTCTCCAAGAACTCCTTCATCCATCTCATCATCGAAAAAGTGCAATAGGTGATTGATTGGAGACTTTTCATGAGGGGTATGCTCGAGAGTACATGATTGTGATATGCTCTGGCAGCCTATCAAATACTCACTTTGTTCATATACATTCCACCACAATCAGAGATCCAAAGTGTCATTGTCAAAATAGATTATCACCACATTGGGATTCGGGGGTTCATTCCTGGCATTAACTTCTAGCATTAGGGTGGTTGAGCAGCTTCTTGGTAAGTTTGCACAAGGCTCTTGCTCAAGATAGCTTCTTATATTCCAATGCGTCCCATTCTCCTCCTTTGTCCACAACTAATCTTCCCATGGAATAGTAGGGTTGCCTCTGATGGACTCTTCCTTGGGGTCCTCCTCCAAATCTTCCTCTTTCTGCTCTTCATCTTCCTCGGCTCCTTCCATCCCTATATCAATCAATATATCATCATCTTCGAATTAGAGTCCCATTATATTTGATGGTTGGATAGATTCCTCTTCTAGTGCTTTGAGGATGTTCCAGTACACACCATGCAATAGAAGTATCCTTTACATTTTGCTCTCGTCCAATCATTAGGGTCATTTAGCTTATCATGGGCATAGATGTCCAATAGGCCTAACTTCCTCTATGTCTAAAAATTGAGAAAGGTAGGTAATCCTTCATTTTAGAGTATAAATTTGGCTTCTTGCAACATTGACTCATTATACCAGACTCCGGCTATGCTTTCCATAGTATATATTACTTCCATCTTCGACCAGTTTTGTTTTCTCAACTAGAAATATCAAATCTTCTCCACCACTTCCTCCCACTTAGAATGCTTCAAACCCTTCTTCCATAAATTGAACATCTTCTTCAAGGATTTTGGGTATTCTTGTCATGCCCCAAGGGGTACCTTAAACATAACAGTCCGCTACACTCAATATTAAAGTTTAAGTATGACACCCTTATTTATTCCCCGAAGCTTTGACATTAAGTGTAAGACGTGCTCTCACAAATTTAGAGTACTATACATAGAATTATGAAGCTTAAGAAGATATAATAACAAATTAAGAAAAGAGGATTCATAATATTCATTTGTTCACATCAATAATCTTAAAAAACTTAGGGGCATTCCCAATCATAATTCTATTACAAGAATATTTCTACATCTTATCCAACACTAAACTTCATCTAGAAATTCCTTAACTAAAAGGAAAATACCTGGCTGGAGGGTCCACGTGGCCTCAACCACAAATAGGTGAACTGCAAAAGATATCTATAAGGGTATAAGCTAATAAGCTTAGTGAGAACTATTTCCATAAATGACTTCTTGTAATGAAACTCAAATAAGTTGCTTAAGCAGACAAATGAAATGCAACAAACACGTGGGCAAATAAGGCATATAGTTTTTCGGTAACTATATGTTGAATGGATTTACGCCCTCCATTCAGGGTTTGGTGATACGTAACCTCAAAACAAGTAGTTTTAGTTAAAAAGATTTATGCTTTCGACCAATATCGCCAAGCATATTAAGTCTACTTGAATTGAGCCTTGCTTTCGGACTTTCCGCCAAGCATTTCCTTCATGTCGCTAAACAATCGCTTTCGGTCACTCCGCCAAGTGTTGCTTTCGACCTGAGCTACAATCCTTCTCACCCAAGGATAATAACCTAATGCAATGTGACTCACTTCATGGTATGCATGAATCCATTTATTTATGATATCATAGCATCATTATTATCAAATTTAAGGTGGTCATAGAATCTCATACAAATCAAGTGTTATACTAAAACAAATATTAAATCAATTTTGGCCTCGATATTCTTAGGATCCTTTCAAAAAATTATCTTACATACATATCCATTTGTCTTTTCTTAATTCTAATGCGACTAGATTACAAGCACAATCAATTAAAGCATTTTAAGGAAATAAACTCACGATGCCATGTCGACAATTCCTCTAAATGGATGAGTCACTCACACAATCTCCTTAGTCGAAATAGTCCTCGGGGTATGGGTATCCTTCCTTGGGATCACCTAGTTAAGGAAAATACCCAAAATGAGTATTTCTTCATGACTTTCTTGAATTTTGACAACACAATGTCATGAGAACGTCAAAATTCATATCAAGGAGAATTCCAATTTAAAATGACCATAATTAGGTCATTTTAACTCGGAATCGCGCATATGATATACCGATTGCTACCTACCCAAAAAGATCTATCCATTTCTAAAACTATTTGTATCAAACTAAACCATTTAGGCCTCGAAACAGTGGTGATCAAATTCGCCATGAACTTTTCTCACCCAAAAATAGTTTTGTTTCAAACTTTAAATCATTCAAAATTTGTTTGATAAATACTTAGTTATCTATATAGTTGAAAATTTTTCTTTTTAGCTACTTAGCTCATATTTATTCATGCTCAAGTGTTTGTTATCCAACTATGTTTTTTGAGTAAAACTATGTCAATTAGGAGTTTTTAGAAAACTATAGTTTATAAGAAATTCATTTTGTACATCTTTTGAAATTAATATTTTGATTCTTTTGTTTTTAAAGAATTACTTTATGTTTGACTTGTTATTTTTCCTTGATGACTTTTCAAAAAGAAATTTTCTTCTTTTCTAAATTCTCTATATTAGTGTTACTTTTCTTATTTATTTCATATACAATTTTTCCTTGACCATTTGTTTGAAAAGATCTAAATTTGAAAATTCTCATTCCTTTCTCATAAGGTTTCCTTTATGTTATATTTTTATAGAAATCATTTTTGTATAAAAAAATCATTTTCTTTTTGAAAAACAAAGTGATATAGAAATGATTTAAAAAGCTTTTCAAAACAAAAATAGTTTCAAAAATTGTAGTGAGTTCTTCTTAAAACTTGGAAAGAATAACTTTTACTTTTATAGATTTTATATTTTATATAAAATTATTCCTAAGTGGCAAAATCTCCTTTTTATCAAGTATTTTTAGAGCTTTGAAAAATTTGGACAACAATCTTAATGGCATGATTTGTGAGAAATAATAACAAGCAAAAATAACATAAATATTAAATAAAGTCAAGTATTGGGAGTCTTAGCTTCTTCAAGGCTCCCGGGACTAAGAAGTAGACTAGTCCCAAAAGAAAAATAAAATGAAAGAAAGAAAAACTTGTTTTGACTTGGTGAGGATAAGTCTAAGACTAGAGACTAGTCTTAAAACAACAAGAAATAAATAAATTGCAATGGAAGAAATAAATAAATTACTTTGCATGAAAATAAATAAATTGCATGTGAGCTTATATGCTCTAAAGAATTTATGTATATATATATATATATATAGATACATAATACTTAGATATAATAACAATATATGAACAAAATAACAACATAAACATAAATAGATTTTCATGAACAAGAACAATACATGAACATAGTGTAGCTTCCATAACGTTTACTTTTTTGAAACTCATATCATAGTCATGTAAAGGTACATGACATGAGAAGAAGAAAATATAAAGAAAAGTTTACCTAAAGACTTTTTTTTTTTTTTTTGAAGTGTTATGTGGTTATGGATTTTGTATAGGTAGAAAGTGGTTTGAGATTATTTTGAGAGAGTTTTGGTAGAATATTTGGAGAGAGTTTTGAGAAGAGAATTTGAGAGAGTTTTGGTAGAGAAATTTTTGAGTAGTAATTGTGTGAAAGAAATAAAAGAGGAGAGGGGTATTTATAGGAAAATGTGGAGTGATTATAGAGTGATTTAAATAAAAAAAAATAAAACAAAATGAGGGAGAAGAAGAGGGGAGGGGCGCCGGCTACATGAGTAAGGAGAGAGGCAGTATTTTATTTTTTTGTATTTTTGTTGATTAAATGAAGTAATAAGTAAGATAGATGTGAAATAAAGTTATGAGAAAGATAAAAAGTAAAGGTTATAGGTTATGGTGTTGTAAGAGTAGGTTGTAAGAAAAAGTAGAGAGAAAAAAATAGTATAGAATAGTAATGAATAGTGTGATGTAAAGTAGATATGACTAATAAAGTACCGGTAGTAGGAAAATATGCGTATAATTGCGATATCTGTTATTTTTTACTTACCAAAAAATTGTAAAACTAATATTTTTGAAAACCTTATATTTTTACGAGTCTAATGGCATATTTGGAATATTTTTACTATTTCAAGCCCCGAAACATGTTTTTCAAGAATTGTATTCGTTTAGGTTCAAAACGATTCGCGATTTTACTAATATGATCTTTTTAAGCTTCCTTAGGTAATTACGCACTATTCTACATACTAAACTCTTACTTACTTTCTCAGAGTTGCTTATTTGGGATTGCCGGACTTAAACCATTACACCTAACTAGGGTTTTGTTGACTTTTGGGTTTCCAGTTGACCTTCAGATTAGGGTTTAAGCTAAACCGATTCCAAAATTGGGGGTTTACAATCTTTCTAAGGCAAACTCCTCACATAGGATCCTTAGTTTTAGTCAGTAATTGGCAAAGGTCTCATTGCGTTCTTTTGGAATCTCTTCGCATGGACTCAGGCTTCTCCTAATGAAACCTATATATAAAAGAAAGTCAGCATCTAAATCTACCCATATGTTTTCTAACTAATTTTCTTTATTTCCATTCGACTATTTTTCTAAGTCCATTTCTATTGTCATGATCTTTTATTCTTGCACAGTCTGAGACCAACTTAAGCTATCTCGCCCCAAAGAGTACCTTAAAAATGACAACCTACCATACTCAATATAAAATCTTAGGAATGACTACCTTAGTCATGCAAAAACTTCGATACCTGGTGTAAGCCATACTTTCACAATTATAGAGGACCATTCATTGAAACAAGTAGTTTAAGAAGTTACAGAAATGGTATTCAAGAATGGAAATCACAACTAAATTCAAAATATTAGGAGTCTTACATAATCAGAGGGGGTACACCCCCATCAAAATATACATTTAAGCTTCATAGTTTATATCCAAAATAAATTACAAAGGAGTGTTCTTTTGAAGTTTAAGTATACTTATAGGCCCGGACTTCTTTCAAAAGCTCCTAGATCAAAAGTCGATACCTGAGTATAATATCCCCAGGGCTTTAACAACAAAAAGGGAAACTGCAATAGGTATTTAAGGGAATGTATGCTTTACATGCTTTGTGAGAAATATTCCCATAACAATGTACTCATACAACAAAATTCAAATAAGTTCATTATATAAGCATATGTGCAACAAACACATGAGCAAACAATACACATGATTAATTGGAAATCATATGTTGAATGGATTTGCACCCTCTATTCAGAGTTAGGTGTTCCGAGCCCATACAACCAAAGTTCACAAATAATAAATTTTTATGGTTGTTTCGGGCTACTAGTCGCCTTTAAAATATAGTTCATCGGGCTCCTATGGGCTAGAATATTAATGGAGATTCTCGGCCTTGCGTACCTCACTACTATGCCCGCATTTCATTAAAGGGTATAGTAATGAATGTAACACGACTCATTTCGTGATATGCATGAATTCATTTAATTAGGACATTTAGGCATGGCATTAATATCTTAGAGGCAATCATAGAATTTGCAGACATTTCAATATTGTACTAAAACAACAACTTAATTATAGATAATTCAAGCCTCAATATCCTTAGTATAATTGCAACCAAAATTGTAAGGCACATGTACTTTCCGATTTTTGCCTTTTCCTATTCTAGTGCCACTATACTACAAGCAAAAGCATAAGTACGAAATCAAGGAAACAAACTTACTCAGCCATAGTGCGAGTAGTCCACCAATCATAGTAGTCCTTATGTCACGCCCCGAGGGTATTCTAATAGTGGTAACCAAGAAACACTTGATTTCCATTACTAGTTTACCTTCCGAGAATGACATGTTTTCAATAAACAAGATCTTTTAGTTGCTTAGATAAGATGAACAAATATATATAAGACATAAATTAGTAAATAAACATCACACTAATAAAATATTACAGACCATGTGATTTCTATAAACTCCTGCAAACACATAGTTAATGGTTCTAATACAAGATACTTGCAACTAAAAGATAAATAGAGATATATATTCTTATCATATACTAGTCTTTAAGCTTCCGGCTTCTAATTTCTTACCGGGACCATGCTCCTGGTAGTAATGAGCCAAGGTCGCAGAGTAAACCTGAAAGGACTGTTGGAGTGTGAGCTAAACCACGAGCTCAGTGAATAACTAGAACTCACCACATAATACATACAAGTTATTTAACAATCATATGAAATGTATCAATCAAACATATGTATAATACAAGCTTGAATAACTCGGAATCCAAAAAGGATAAAGATTTGCGCCCTCTCATCGGGGTTGAAAGATCACAATCTATGGTCCACCTACTCAGGAGAGACTTAAGCTTTCAGGAAACAGTAATGTTCAATTTAGTTATCTCTTTGAACTTATTGTGTTTTGTTATTTATTTCCTATTTTAGCTTTAGAAACTCCACTAAGTGTTAGTTATTTCCATGCAATACCATAAGCGGCGTCGTTCATTTACCATTTAGTTCCTATGGTATTAACAAAACAAAGGTAATCTTGCGATTAACTAATAGCTCTCTTGCCTAGATAATCCAAGCATTACTAGAGATCTGAAAAACTAACACGTAGTAGGCTACCACTTACTCAAATGCTATTTTATGCAAAATATACAATGCATGTCAAATTTCTTTTTATGGTACCAGTAGTTTTTAATCATTTTGAAGGTGATCAAGCATTACAAACATTCAATTATGTTATAAAAGCAATATAGTCATATACAACTTTGTTATCACTTCTAATAGAGTGTCTTGGCAATCAATATAATACAATTTCCACAAACCAAACAGTACACCAAATTTTTATTATCTTTATTTAAGTTTCGCTAGCTTTACAAGCACACCAATGTAATAAGACTGAGTTACTCACCTGCTCATGTTGTTCAGTTGTAGTAATCGTCAGGAAAGTCCTCACCAATACCCAAGTTACCTATTGAGATTTAATATAATCATTAATGATACAAAACTATATAACCCAACTCCTATGAATGTCTAAGTATCCTAATGTGTTGCTAGGTTTTTCGTTTTATTATTAAACTAATTCTTTGTAGATTTTACGATACTTAAGTACTAATTCATTTTTATCTCAAGTTACTTAATTTGATTTTGTTTGATATTTAAATCTATTAATCGGGTATTTAGGAATTTTGACCATTTGGTTAATTTATTTATTTATTTTTTTATTGTTTAAAACTATCAATTTCCTTTTTATTTACTTGATAAAATTTTCTCGTAAAATATAGATATCTCTATATTCACAAATTTTTTAAATTTCCATTGTTATCTAATTATTTATTTAAATACATATTTAGTATTTACTAAACTCGTAGTTTTTCCTGTAAACTAATTAAATACAATCTTAATGACAATAAATTTATTAATATAAAGATTTGCTAACTTAATTATAATTATTTTCAAATTTTTCTTATTTGCCACAATTAATAAAAACAATAGCAATTAATAATAATAATAATAATAATAATTCCGAAAAAGACAATAAAAATAAAATAAAGTAAAACAAATGCTTTTCACCATAACAATACTTGTAATATTTGTCTTATAATTTAATCAATACTAATTTATAAATTCTTACCATTAAAGTTAAAAAATAATAATAATATACTAAAATAGCTTTAACTTTAACTTTTGAGTTTTTATTTTAGAGATTAGATATAAAATTATTTAAGAAATGATAATTTCAAAAACATTATCAATTTAAGAATTCTCT
This sequence comes from Combretum micranthum, assembly GCA_024138025.1. Lineage (NCBI taxonomy): Eukaryota > Viridiplantae > Streptophyta > Magnoliopsida > Myrtales > Combretaceae > Combretum > Combretum micranthum. The sequence continues at coordinate 41,348 of JAMXBD010002573.1, forward strand.
TAATAATATTAGAAATATTAACAATTATAGTTGTAAAACTTAATGAACTTGGATTAATTAACAATGATGATTTATATTACTAATAATCTTCTCTGTTAATGGTAATAGACTCATTATATATATATATTTAAATATCATATATTCATTAATACCGAAAAAAATATTTCATTTTTTAACTCAATTTCAAAAATTTTGATATTATATTACTAAATGGCAATATTATTTATAATTTATATAGAAAGATAAATAAAGAAATAATAATTTATCCTAAAATTACTTATAACATTAATTATTATATAATCTGATTTAATTAACCTCATTTTTTTATTTTTAAAGTTGTCGAGAGGTACACGGGTGGAACATGCCCCGTGTTTCTCCCCGTGCTCATCAGGGAAGAACTGTTCATTGTCTTCCCCGATGAGCTCGGTTGATTCGGACTAATTTCCGACGTTCTAAGGTCAGTTTTTCAGCTCCTCTAAGCTCCTAAGACACTAAACTATCTAAATATCATATCGGAACATCAAAACAACAACATGTTCCACGATTTTCGGATCACCAAGGTAGAACTAGGGTTTTCGGAAATCACCTTTGTTGAGCCACTTCGATGAAATCTGAAGCTCCTTGTTGTGTTGGTTATGTTCTTAAGATATTCAGAAGTCAATTTCAATCATTAGTTTGAAAAAACATGTTGAATTACATCAATTCACCTCAAGCTCGTTTCAAGCATTTTTTCGTAATATTATTCCTCTAATTCGTACTGGGATTGTATGTGCGGTTTAATTTCTATCTCCAGGCTGTTTTAGCTATTGATTATAAGTAGATTTGATCTGGAAAGTTAGAGAGGAAGTGGTGTTTGTTTGCATTCTCTTTAAGTGTCTTAATTGTGTGTATATGTAGAGAAAAAAATGAGTATTTGCTGTGTGTTTTTCCTTCCATATTGATCCGAATTGTCTCCACTTGCTACTGTTTCATCAGTTGTTCTCTTTGTCATTAATGTGGAGTTGATTTGGCACATTTGGATTGGCTTATGGGTTGATCTTTGTTGACTTAGAATGAATCATTGAGCAATTTCGGTTCTCTCCATTCAAGAAGATCAAGGCCCTCCATATATGTATATACGTATCCTGCAAGTATTGATATATATAATATATTATTTAGATAATATTTAGCTAAATTTTCGGGGAGTTATTACATTAATCGGGTATAATTTAGCTAATATATAAGAGTTTTTACACAAAAATATTTTTAATGAATCCTACAAATATTTAGTTTATCAAACAATATAAATTTAAGTTTTAATTTTACGTGATTGTTTGTTTTTGAAATTTTATCTCCCGCGATTTAGGTTTTCTAAGCTTGTTGGGTCAATTTTTGTTTTAGGCTTCAAGGGCTTAAGAAAACTCTAATTTGAACAATGGTATAATTCAAATATTTGTTTGAAGTTTAGATCTTGAGTTATATACTAGTTTATGTTTTTGTTATGTATTTATAATTCTAACAGTTTATCTTAAAGTTATCATTTCCCAACTATAAACATAATTGATCAATTACTTAATATCGCCGCAGATATATGAGCTAAATTATTTATATATTTTAGGTTTGGATACCCATTACGAAATCTTATCAATAGGGTTTATTACTAACTAGGAATCTCGAATTTTAGGGTTTAAGTCCAAGTATAGATTCATTACTACACATTGTTTTAGTCTCGGGTCTTTATTGAGTGTACAAGTAGTCATTTAATTTCTATATTTATGTTTTCCCATTTAATCTATTTGTATGACAAGGATTCGGGTTTGAAAATTTAAGTTTCCTTTAATCATATCTTGAATTATCAGTTCAAGATACAAAATCTCGTTTTTGGTATCAGTTAGGGTCAAAGAAGTTCTTTATTCAGTTCATAGATCATAAACCAGCCAAATTTAAATTATGGATCTAATCTTAGGTTTTTGTTGAATTCTAGGTTTACTAACTACTTCATTCTTTCTATTCTAGAGTCGTGTATTATCGTGAAAGTTTTCGGGGTTTACACCTTAGGATAGGCAACTTCTCTTTTCTCGTCACCTAAACAAAAGAAATACCAAAAATGAGTATTTCGTGGAAGTTCTACCTAAACATGATAATTTTATCTTAGAATTCTCATCAAAATTCGGAGTATGTAAAATTCTAACTTAAAACGGCTATATCTTACTCATTTTTAGTCTGAATTTCACATATTAGATATCATTTTCTACATACTTGGGAGGATCTATCTATTTTTAAGGTTATTTTTAACATTTAACACCATTTGGATTCCAAAATAGGTCGATACAGAATTGACACGAAAATCCCAGCCCTTAAATTGAAATTTTTCTAAGCTTTACATCATCCAAAAACTCTATAGCAAGCACATAAATATTAATATAGTTCAAAAATCCTTTTGACATATATATAAACTCATATTATATGCATGACTAGTGGTGTTGTCCCAATAATGATTTTTCACAAAATAATTTATTTTGGGAGTTTGAAAATTGAAGTTTACAAAATCTCTTTTTAAGTTATTAGAAAGAAAATTCAAATCTTGAGTTTGTTACAAAAGAGTGCATACTCATTATATCTATTATTTTCATATTTTCTTAACTAAAAGATAAATTTACTTCTTAAAATTCGGTTTCTCAAGTCGTCTACTAATTTTATTTTCTAAGTGGATTTTTAACTTGTGAGTTGCTCTTAAACTTGATTTTTCAAAAATTGTTTAGTTCTTAGTGTTTTTAAAAATGTTGGCATAAATCTATAAATAAGTTCTTAAGAAAAATTTGCATAACAAAGATTATCAACGTTAAATTTATAAAAATTTACTTTAACAATTTGGAACTAATGTAGTTGAACCATTATCCTACGTTTTAGTGAAAATTTCTCCTAAGTGTTAAAATCATGTTTCTTGAGAGTTTAGTTCCATGAAAAAGAATAACTCCTTTTATTTCTTTGAAATCTTTATTAAGACAATAATATTATGATCATGCATGAATACGAACTTGCAGCTATGTAAAAAGAATAGCTTATATAGAAAATAAAAGACATAGAGATTTAAATAAAAACATATGTATGTAAGAACAAAAATTCGGAAGTCTTAGCTTGCATCAAGGCTTTTCAGAACTTAGATATGGACAAGTTCCATAAAAGAAAAGAGAAACATAAGAAAGCGTAAGGAAAAGAAAACAAAGAAAATTGTAGAAGTCTTAGATCTTATTTAAGTTTTTCCAAGACTTAGAAATAGATAATTCCCAAAGAAAAAGTAAGAAAATAATAAGAAAATCATGAGAGTCTTAGATTCATGTCAAGGTTCTCGGGACTTAGGTTATGGATAAGTCCCAAAAACGTTTTGTCTTAATAGGATAAGTCTGAGACTAGAATAACTAATCTAATTATTTAGCATGAAATAAATAAATGTACAAGAAAATAAAAGCATAAATAAAAAGTTATATTAGTGAGCTTTAGGCTCTAAGAATATATATACATACTTATACTTAATAATATATTGGCGTTAAGTTAGGAGCAAAAATATAACGAACATAACAATATTTGTGAATAAAGATGGTATTGAACAAGACATGAACAAGTTGTTGTTTTCATGATTATTTCTTTCATATCATCAATGTAATCCCCAGGTTTTTCATAAATATAATTACAAAGTAAAGATTTAATGTGTTTTGATTGTATATGTTGTAGTGCAAGAAGTTGAGTAAATTTAAGTATGATTATTTTTATAAAACCAAATTAGTAGAAATAGATGTTTAAAATCTCCAATTGAATTACTTTAATGAAATTGTCAATTTAAAATATTCTTGCTACTCTTTTAGAAAATTGAATTTCATAAACTAGACTTCTAATTTATTAAAAGTATTAATATAAATTCTTAGAAGAAATTATTTAATTAAATAGGATTTATAAACTAAATTGTTATTAAACTTTGTCTTGAAATTGAATGATCGATAATTATAATGTGTTAGAAATATAATAAAGTGTGATTTAATTAAACTTAATGACTGCCAATATATATATATATATATATATATATATATATATAGTCATTGAGCTCACCACAACTCCTATGAACACACACACACATAATTATTTTGAAATGTCACAAAAGTCAAAGGATAGTTTTGTTTATATACCCATGATTGTCTCTTAATGGCAGAAATTTTTGTTTCCTTTTTCCTTCTCTTTGCTCTCTCAAAACCAACGTTTATTACACATACACACACTCCACATATCAACTTCATTTTCTTCTCTCCAATCATCAACAACAACAAGTTAAGCTCCATCTTCAAGTTAAAGCAAGTATAAGTAAGTTAACTCATGCTTTGTCTTTGTCGGTTTGTGTTTGAGTAATGTAAAGTTTGTGCCGTTGTTGGTTGATGGTTGATATGGATGGTTATGAGTCTTGGTTACTAGTTTTGTGGAGTAGATTTATGATGTGAGGGTTTAAAGTTCTAAAACTTGAAGTTAATGGTTGGCTTATTGGTTGGTTGGTTGTTTGATGTGGAAACTAAAGATAGGTTGGAAGAGTTGAAGGAGTGGATGATGAATTTGAGACTTGTATGATGATGTATAAGTGTGTTGGATGGATGCAAGACAATTGGAGTTAGTTAAAGTGTGTAAAAATTGTAAAGTGTAAAAATGTGTAAAAATTGTAAAGTATAAAAGTGTGTTTATTGTAGAAGGACAATGGCCATGGTAGAGGGCGCGGTCATTTCTATTCGTAGGATATGGGCCACCACACATCAAGTGATCCTCCATATGGGGTGTGGCAAGGGACGTGGTAGCCTCTGGTCACCAAGTGGTCCTCCATATGGGGAATGGTAAAGGGCATGGCGAAGCTTATGTGTTGTCCTATCTCATACAACCCTTGGTACCTGGCGTAGTGGGGGGACATGGCAACCTTAAAGTGCCTTTTTGTCTCCTTTAGCTTTAGAATCTTGTTTGATCCTTCTTGTCTTTGTTAAGTAGATAGTAATATAAGCTTTTTCTATCTTATAGGAACCCTAGATCACGATTCGGACTTCCCATTAGACTATTATGATGATTAAGGAGAATGCACGGGTGAGTAACTTGAATCTTATCAATTTGCTTGTGATTATAAATAGTGGAATATAGTTTAATCATATCTATAGGGAATCAAATACATGGGGATGGGAAATCTTGTACGTCGTATGTTGTATGTTTTGAGTGGCCAATCTTAATAATCAAAGTGACAACTACTTGTTTGAACTTAAAAGTGTAATTTGCGTTGTTGAGTGTCTGAAATTCAATATGACATGCATCTCATGACATCATACTGCATTAGCATGGTACTCATGTCACGTGTTAACATTTCGATTCTATGGTAATGCTAAGTTAAGTCCAGTGAGACTGCTTGAGGTTACCATGGGGTTGTCAGCTTCACAAAAACTAAGCAGGCTTCGAAGAAGGTCGTCTGTGTTGAAGTTGGCTTTAGAGTATTAATACTTAGTGGGATTGCTCAAGTTGTAAGAGAAGTGGAGATGTTTATATGAAAACAAATTTGAAAATGACAAAAATAGAATGAAAAAAGTCTCATTCTTTAGTTTTGAGATTTTCATGGGTATAAACTACTAAACTTATTCTTAACCCTTGGAAGGGCGTAAATTCCCATAGGTTTGAATTTCAGTTATTGAATGGCCAAAAAAAAAAAAAAAGAATTTCGGTTATTCAAACCATGTTTACTATATATGTTTGATGAGTTCATTGCATATGGTTGCTAACAAAACTTGCTTTATACTAGTGATATGTGTTAAGATTTTGTTATTCACTAAGCTTTATATCCTTATGCTCTCTTAGACTATTGATTTACAGGGTTATAAGCAAAAAGACCGAAACTAAGCTCAAGTGTTGGAGTTAGTGTAGAGTAGACTTATGAACTCTTTTGGAAAGAAGACCATTTGTGTAATGGAGACTTGATTATTGTTTTGTAATAGTATAAGTTAAGTTTTGTTTTCCTTGTAAGCTTTATTGTAAAAAAGTTTTGACAAAGCCATAAAGACAATAGTTGTAATATTTTGTACTAACCTAGATTTGTATGTTATGTTCTTTTATGGTTAATATATATATGCAATCTCTTTCTCACTCAAAACAACTATCTATCCTATTTTAATTGTCCACTTTAAATAGGGAACGTTAGTTGTCTAGTACTTATGTAACTTTCTAGCGGCCTCAATTAGTTACATGATGTATTATTACAACTAGGGTACCCTGTAGAAGTGTGATAATAAAGCTCATGGGGTTTTAGAAATCAAAACAAACAAGGTGTTCATGTTATGTTAACATGAATAAAAAAAGGATTTAGATATTTTACCTAAGTGTATGAGGATGGATGATGGTGGATGATAGATGTGTAATGCCCCAACTTGATGGTATTACAACCCACCCCGTGTCCTTAATATAGATGGACATGCTAAGGCTATGAAACACTAATCGATAATTATCCAAAACATATCTCCAATACTCACATATAAAAGGGTACCTATTTTTAAACATCATATAAAAATCTTCAACAACATAGTTAACATAAACCAAAGCCAACATAACTCAAAGTTAAAAACATCGTAAATAAAAACTTATAAAACTTTTCAAAATCCATAAAAAAGAAAACATATGAAGCATTATATGTTCTTCTAAAATCCATCTTTAATCCAAAGCATATCTAGGAGTCAGCAGGATAATCAAGTCCACTAACATCCTTCCCATCATCTATATAAATGTCATATCCAGACAAATCAAATATAATCTTCATCCGTTCCTAAAAAAGATAAAAGAATGAGTAGATATTGCCCAGTATGCTAAACCACAAACACAGACACATGAGCACACATCATACATAATCATATACAACCTATTCTAATGCATCAAACACAAGTTACTATCTTTTTAGCAGCCAACAAACAGCACAGTTTAGAACCATTTGCAGTTTAGTCCTAAATTTAGAGTAACTCATGACTCCATAAAAAGATACATCATAGAAAATAAGTAATATGTACATACATTGGTGTTAGATACTCACCATGCACCCAGTGTCGTCATCATTTTTGTGTTCAACTCCACTTAGAACAATGACACACATATACAGATCATTAGGGTGCCAACGTTAGTATTACAGTATGTCTGCTCTTTACTAACAATAGCCAAACATAAACAACAAGCAAATTTAATTAAAAACTAAATAGAATTAGGTTAGATTATCAATTTTAAGCCTACAGGCACATATAACAAGTAAGGAATGGTCATACCTAAATTATTTTCTAGGATGAGGAACTCTAATTCACTAAAACCTTGATCACATAAACAGAAAAGATTTCAATGCATATTCTCTATAAAATAAACTTAATTCAACATCACCTAAAACCCTAATCTCAATAGAATCATAGATCTAAACCTTTCTCCTTAATTGAAACACAAAAATTCTCCAAAAGAATGGATCATTTCAATAATCCTTCCAAACCCTAGAATTCTATTCAATACAAATCAAACCCAAAATTCAACAAAATCATTTTTATATAATCATAAGGATTAAGAACATTCAAACTTACCCAAAATTTGATTCCTAAACCTCCTCAATCACCAAAATCGAAATCTCCAAGCAAAATAGGGTTTTTCATCAATTTCTCCTTCAAAATCAACAGAAACCCTAAGGAATTTGATAGATTTCTTTAAGTCCTAAAGAAAAGAAAGAGATTCATTTACCTTGATCTAGACTTCTCAATCTCCTCGGATGCTAGGGTAATGCACAAAGAGGATTTTTTTTTTCTAGGTTTAGGAATGCTCTAGAGAAGGAAACATAAGACTAAGATATAAAGAATTTCATGAAAACCCTTTATCTTCCAAACAGGATACACTGGTGGTGTTGAACATATGCCGGTGGCGTAAATGCCAAACCTAGTAGCCATTTGCTATTGAGTTGAATTTCTTTACATGTAGGCCGGTACATACACCGATGGCACATATACCAAAGCTGGTGGCACACATACTTAAGCTAGAAACTTACATAACTCTGATTTAATTTTTCAAATTCAACACCGGCTTCAATACCACCAAAGCCCCAGAGCATACATCGGCGGTGTAGGATTTTAGGCTGGTGGCGTACTTAGCCAGCTTTCAGCTACAAATTTCCATCTTTTATTACATCACTGCCATATGACAAACAAATAACTTTACATAATGATGGACTATAAAACCTTCTTATGATATATCAAATGACACTATTACCTTTTTTTTATAAATTATTTATCCGAATATTACAAGATGAATGAAAGAAAAAATTTTGTGGAAATTGTTTTGCGAATAGGAAGAGAGGTAACGGCAAGAAGGGAGAAGAGAGAGGGTTTGAGAGAAAATTTTGTAAGAGTTTTGTTAAGGTTTAGAAAGTGTCTAAAGAATGAAGCAGGGATAAGGTATTTATAGAGTTTTTGAGTGGAAATTTATGTGAATAAAATTAATTAAAAAAGAAAAAGAATTGGATAGAGAGAGAAGAGAGGGGTACCGACCATGATGGGAAGAGAGAGAGAATTAAATTTGTATTTTTATAATGAAAAGTAAGTAATGTGTAAGGTAATTTATGTATAAAATTTTATGGTAAAAGGAAATATAAGAGATAAGTGTGTAGGTTGTAAGAATAGGTAGTAAGAATAAATAATAAGAAAAAGTAGAGATAATGAAATAATAATGAATAGTAACTTAAATAGTAAACAAGACAAATTAATACTGGTAGTAAAGAAAATAGCATAAAAGTCTATATCTGATATTCTTAGATGTCGAAAAAATTTTGAAACTGATATTTTATGAATCCTCATCTTATTACGAATCTATATATGTTATCATATTATTTTTATTGTTTCATATGTGCCAAGACCCTATTTCTAAAAACTTATCCCTTTCAGATCTGACACGAATGAATTTTTTACGAATATGATCTTTTAAGTTATGCCACATTATTATGAACTATAATCTCATATTATCTCACTTCTATTGTTTTAGGGTTTCTAGTATGGGATTACTAGATCAAGATTCATTAAGGTTTGTTATTGACCTAGTTGACTTTAGGGTTTCCGGGTCACTTCCGGTTCTAGGGTTTAAGCATAAAACCTATCATGAAATCTAGTGGTTTACATTTGGGGTCCTTTTTCTATTGCTTCCATTTTTGGTACAAGTTATTTTCTTATAGTCCTTGATGATTACACTTGTTGTACTTGGACTTATCTATTACGAAATAAGTCACGAGTAGTTTCTTATCTTAACATATTCTTTAATACGATCATTACACACTTCTCGACTAAACAATGTTTTGTTAGATCAGACAGTGAAGGAGAATTTATTTCTCATGAATGCCAAGATTTATTTCACAAATTAAGTATTATACATCAAAAGTCCATGGTTTACATCCCCAACAAAATGGAAAGTTTAAAGCTTTAAGGATTCATGCTAACTTGCCTAAAGAATTTTGGGGTATGTGCATATTGAGTGCAACATATCTCATAAATTTGTTGTCTGTGTCCAAGCTATGTTGCTGCAACTACACCATCTACGGACAAGTTTGACTCTTGGGGAATTAAATCATTTTTCTTAGGCTATGTAGCAGATCAGAAAGGCTACAAAGAATTTGATTTGCAATTGAAGAAAATTTTGGTTAAAAGAGATGTTGTGTTCTTTTAGCATATTTTTCCTTTAAGGTGTTCTTCTATTTTTTAAGTATCCTCTTCTAATGAGATAACAGAAGAACATCCTCTTCTAATGAGTCTCATGTTCTTGCTTCTACTTATATGTCTTATTCTTTTCCTACTCTTGATAATTCTGATTTAGTTGTTCATCCTTCTTTATCTTCTTCTATTCCCACTTTGTCTATTGTACTTATCAGTAGTATTGATGTTTCTTCTTCGTCTCCAACTCCCTGTATTAGGAAATCAACTAGAACACATACACTTCATGTTTGGTTGAAAGATTATGTTCATACAATGAAACGTGAGAATATTATTTCACATGCTAATTTTTCATGCTTTTATCCATTTTTTGATGGTAATCTGTTTCATTCTTACCCATCTGATTATAAAGATTCTTTGGCACATGTACTTACAATTAAAGAACTTTATTGTTATTCATAAGCTTCTGAACATCAAGAATGGATTGATGTTATGCAAAAGGAGCATGATGCACTGGAATTGAACAATGTATGGGAACTTACTACACTTTGTTCTAGTAATAAGGCAATTAGGCTAAAGTGGGTTTATAAAATTAAGTATAAAGATGATGGAAGTGTTGAAAGGTATAGGGCAAGGTTAGCTGCTTAAGGATTTACTCAAGTTGAGGGAGCTGATTATCATGATACGTTTCCTCTAGTAGCTAGGTTGTGTAAAATTAGAATCGTTATTGCCATTATCACTTGTTATAATTGGCCTTCATATCGGATAGATATTAATAATGCATTTTTTGCATCGTTATTTGGATGAGAAGATTTATATGATTTCTCCTCAAGGGTATACTAAAGCAAGACTAAATCAAGTTTATCTTCTATAAAGATCACATGTGTCACGGCCCGAGAGTTGAGGACTTCATGGGGGTGTTTAACTCGAGCATATTGTGTTATGAGTGGCATCAGTAGAAGGTTTGTTTGTGGTGTGGGTTATCTCTGAAGGCGGGTCTAGCCTCCTGTGAGCAAACTGGTTGGGAGTTGATGCCGCTCTCCTGATGAGGCTAAGGCAGGCCGAAACCAGTTGATATAGTTGAACCTCCCAAACACATAGAAGATCATGGCAAAGCCAAGAGGGCGCTCCTTATGAGAATGTGGGGCTCGGAACAAACCTGGGAAGTCAGGGGAGATAAGGCTGGCTCGCCATCCAGATTAGCAACAAACGATGATATGAAGGATGGTTGAGCGCCGCACAGGAACTCTTTGAGGTGTGAAACTCCCGTCCCTTGACAAATGGGTGAGGACGAGAGGAAGCCTATAGAAGCCCGAAGTCCTGGTGAGATGATCTTGGGTGTGTTGACAATGGATGTGGAAAAGGGGTGAGAGCTTGAGAGTGGGTGGTGGCTGCATCAAATTTGCCTCATGACGAGGACGTCATGAATTTAAGTGGGGGAGAGTGTCACGGTCCGAGAGTTGAGGACTTCATGAGGGTGTTTAACTCGAGCATATTGAGTTATGAGTGGCATGAGCAGAAGGTTTGTTCATGGTGTGGTTTATCTCTGAAGGGGGGTCTAGCCTCCCGTGAGCAAACTGGTTGAGAGTTGATGCCGCTCTCCTGATGAGGCCGAGGCAGGCCGAAACCAGTTGATATAGTTAAACATCCCAAACACATGGAGGATCGTGGCAAAGCCAAGAGGGCGCTTCTTATGAGGATGTGGGGCTCGGAACAAACCTGGGAAGTCAGGGGAGATAAGGCTGGCTCGCCATCCAAATTAGCAACAAACGATGATATGAGGGTTGGTCGAGCACCGCACGAGTACTCTTTGAGGGGTGAAACTCCCGTCCCATGACAACATGGCTTTAAGTAAGCTTCTAGGCAATGGAATCTCGAGATTTCTAAGCTTTTGCTTAATAGAGCTATTTCACTATTCACTAGTGATCATTCCCTTTTAACTTATTATCATGATAGTATATTTCTTGTGGTTTTGTTGTACATTGATGTTATGTTAATTACGAGAAATGATGCTACCTCTATTGATGATCTCAAGCATACTTTGGATAATGCTTTTACTATTAAAGGTTTGGGTCTTTCTGTATTCTTTTTTGGTTTGGAAATTTGTAGTAATGATGCTAGTACAGTGTAAAATCAAAGAATATTTGTTTAAGATATTTTATCTGATCTTGGAATGATTGGTTGCAAACTAATTTCACTTCCTTTGCCTACTAGCCTTACTTTATCCAACCATTCAAGTGATGTTCTTCATGATCCTTTTCCTTATGGACGTTTAATTGGTTGGCTACTCTATCTCACACATACACGACCCGACATTTGTTTTTTCATTCTTAAGCTTAGTTAATTTGTATCCACTCCTTGTCAAGCTCATTATCAAGTTGCTTTATATCTTGTTCACTATGTGAAAGGAACGTGTGGCTTGGGTCTTTTTTATTCAACAACTTCTCCTCTTGAGTTACATGCATTTTGATTGGGGTTCATCTTTTTTTTATTGGAAGTTTATATCAAGTTATTGTATAATGCTTGGCATTGATAGTGGATTTTCAACTAGATCTTGTTGGGCCAAAGCCCATCAAGTGTGGGCTGGCATTTGGAGGGCCCATACCATGAAGGTTTCCAAGGCAGGTTACGCTCCCATGAGAAGGAAGAACTACCAAGCGACTTTGGGTCACCCAAGTAACATGTGCCCACAACCTCAACCTCTACTTCCTGATAAAGTCATATTTTACTCAACTTTGCAATAATCAAATCATGTTTATCTATTATAGATTTTATAGAAATCGAAAGGAAACGGTACTTAGGTATTGTTAAATTGTTATTTTAGGTTATTAAGGACATAAAAAACAAATACAAGCAATCGGGAGAAGTTTCATGCAAATTTGGGAAAGAAATCAAGCAAGGTCGGCCATGCAAGTATCATGATAGTTTTAGCGATGTTTCGTAAATTTAACATATTTCTCTCATCCGAGCTCCTATTAAGATGATTGCAAATGCTACTGAAACATAAGAGAGAGATCTTCAATTTTCATGTTTTTGGTGTGAATGAATTCTAAATGCATCAGCATCAAAATATGCCATGAAATTGCTGCTATTACAGTGATGGTGTTCATGTTTTGGAAAATGACAGAGTTTGATAAATTGCAGATATCTCTCTCATATAATCTTATTTTGACATGATTCAACCTCCTATGGAAAGATAAGAGATATATATACAATCTTCATGTTTTTAGTTTTTGCTAATTATGAAATAATGAAGGTTGAAAATTATCTTGAACTCACTGCAAGTGCAGAACATTAGTAAGATTTGCAGATTGACACTGTTTTAGTAAATTTGATATATTTCTCTCATCCGAGGTCCGTTTGATATGATTCAAGATCCTATTAAAAGAGGAGAGAAATATATACAACTTTTATTTTATAAGTTTTTCCACATTCCAATTGGATTAGGGTCAAAAATCGCCATGATTTTAAAGGTTATCATCTATCTTGCATCGGAATTGATTTTACAATGTACACCGCTACTGGAGATTCAAGGCCACCAGCTTTGAAGCCGGTGAACATTCAAAAATTCTCTAGGAAATCAAATTTTAAAAAGAAGGCGGCTAGATCCAAAAGTACACCGCCAGTGTAGAGTGCCAGTGTATCTTTCCTGCGACTTTTCATATATAAACTTCTCTTGTTGTATCTTCTGAAAAAAAAGAAACCTTAGGCACGATTTTCCTCTTTTTCCTCCATAGCTCCTTGATAGATTAGGGTTTAGAACACTAAAGTAGCTAACTTTTTTATTTGATATCGAATTCCACACCGGATTCAAGTGGAAATCAACATTTGTGTTTGGATTTCAAGAACAGGATTCCATTGACAAGGTTATTTTGTTCTTTTTCTTATATCCTCTCATTGGATGTTGTTTGATGCTTGATTTCTTGTGTTCTTAAATCGATTTTGAGTCTTTTATTTGGATTATATGGTTGATGATTCTTGTTGTTGATTGATTACTTGTTCATATTCGAATTATCAATGTTATTTCACAAATCATGCAATTTTGGCTTTAATCTAGAATTCATGAATGATTAGGATTATAATTGGGAAATTCTATTCTAATCAATTTTGGGATTATTTAATTAGGATTGCATTTCACATAGGGATATGGGTTGTAATTCTATTAGGGTTTGGTGAATTAGAAAAGAATTGTCAATTAACACTTTCCTAGGGATAGGGAACATTGATTGGTAATTTTAGGGTAATGGTTCACTTTGGGAAAAGGAATTGTTATCTTATTCTTCATTCTTGAAAAACTGAACCCATTGATGATTTGGATTGACAAGTGCATTTTTGGTCAATAGCAGACATTCAATTTATTTCCATATTTGATTGGCTCTAAACTAATTTTATTTGAGGTGTGAAAATCCAAGATTTTTAGTAGTTTATTTATATTAAAAGAAAATCTAAAAAAGAAAAGAGAAACAAAGTTTGATTTGTCTAGCTATGAATTTGGACTGATATATTGATAGCTAGTCCTCACTCCCTGTGGATTCGACTCGGTATTCACCAAAATTTTATTACTACACACTCCACTGATACACTGTCGATTAAAGATCTGCTCATTTAAAGGAAATTGAATATAACTAAAAAGAGTTTTAAAAAGCATATATAGAAAAAGCATGATCACCTCCATAGAAAGGTAGTGGATAGAAAATGTTATGTTAGTTACAACCCTCGACCTTAAGGGGGAATGGGCTACGATGACCTAACAAATGAAATTCTTTAGTAATCCATGCCTTGTCTAGCTACCCTTCATACCTATCATATTTGCTACAATACTAATGCAGGTACGATCCACACTTGACATTATTGTGTCCTATGAATCAAGCTAGCTAGCAACTTCATGGGAGCCCTGCTACGTATAAAGGATGTTTCCATATTCCCTTAGAGTCTGCTATGACCACTTCATATAAGGAACCATCTGACGATTTGAAGAAGTAAGTGAATCAACCCTTAACACTCTTTGGACGCTGGCTTGAGAGGATCACTAGTGTTTTCCACCTAATTACACAAACCTATAGTTAACTTAAGCATCGGAGTGGCCACACCAGATAACCTTCTAGCATAGTGCTAACCAAGTTTTCTATGTACACAAGTCTTTAATACTGCAGTACCCCCACTTCTGCCTAGTCGAAGGGTCCAAACTCTGTCGTGAAGTCAACACCTATGACACTTGGTGAATATTTAGTTTATTGGAAATGTAAGAAATCGCCACTCTTAGTACATCCACAACATAGCTGAATACTGCAATTTTGGTGCTTCTACCATGGAAATTTTTGTGGACATCTTACATCCTTAAAGATCTTCATTTTCCTATCTCTCTACTAATTACATTGATGTATGATAATTGGTATGCTATTCTTATTGTGCAAAATCCATGTCTTCATGGCAAGACCAAGCATATTGATATTGATATTCACTCTATTAGACAACGTATCAGTGATGGTTATCTTCAACCACAATTTATTTCCTCAATTTCTCAACTAGCTGACCTCTTTACAAAGCTTCCCACATTCGATTAGTCACACATTTTTTTTTCTAACTTAGCGCTTCGAGAAGCTCCAACTTGAGGAGGGGGTGCTATGGAGATTTGAGTCTTTATTTATTCATGACTAGCCATGTGTAATTAGCTTATTAATCTTTTAGCTAGTTCGTATCACATCGATTTTTCTTTATCTTAAAGTCATGTATATATACTTTATAACCGTATTAGTTTTAACTAACTCATTCAATACTATTATGGGAAATACTATGTTTTTTTATCTTTAGCTTCATTGTTTGCTGCTTTGATTACTCTAGTTCATAGTAACAACATTTAATAGTAAGTTTATTCAATGTATCAATAGTTTAAGTAATTAAAAAGATTAACATTTCATAAAGTGAGTCAAACAAGGTATATATAACGGTCCATTGAAGAAAATTGAGAAAAAATAATTTAAAAATATATGCATTAATAAATGTTGATATCTCATTTAACTCACTTTGCAAAACCCTAATCCCCCTTTTTTTAACCACTTGGAAATTTGATACCTCAAATGAACTAAATCCCAAATGTTGATACATTTTAATGTAATTTATTTAAATTTTATTCTTTAGTTTCTAGGTGTTAGAAGACAAAATTAAAGTTATGGATATGTATAAAATCAATATATGATAAAATCCACGAATATTGAAAACAAACTGGTTTACAATGTTAGGTTTAAGGATCCAAAAAAAAAGTTCTTACAATGAAATTTATCATATTTTTTAAATCCTTAAAATGTTAATGGGACCAATGCGGCTAATTAAATCATTAAGGGTAATTGATTATACCTTTTCAAATCTCAACCTCGTCATATTTGAAGGTGATGCAATGACACGAGCTCCCTCTATAGTATCCACATAGATGAAGGCTTCAACTACATTTTGCATGTACTAGCACTTTGGAACATTTCTAGCTCACACGCTCACATAGGTATTTGTCTCAAAAGACTCTCATGTTTTTTCTTTTTGGAGAGCATAGATTTTCTTTGTGGTTCTAATGTGACACAAGCTTATTTAACCTAACTAAGAGTTGTATTGTCTTATTTATACAGACTGTAATATCTCCACGAAAATAGGATATTAGCATTAATTTGGATCCCTAATCTAATTAGGGTTTCCTAATAGAGATGCATGCCCTTTTAATCATCCTATTCAAAAGTAACAAGTATTATTATTTATTATTCTTGGCGAATTAAGATTAATAAATAATTACTGCTAGGCTTATTTAAATTAAACCCATGATCCATTTTATGTGTAACCCTATAGGTTCACTTAATGCTGGCAATAGGCCTAAAAACCCCTTTCTACTCTATAAGACAGAAGTGGCCTCTAACAAGATGTTATGTTTACCCAAATTAAGCGAAGATGTAAACCTCTGAATTTTTTTCATAATTCTTAGAAAATAATCCAAGAGTTAAATACGAAAATCGAGACTCTGAAAACCGACCTAAGTTAAAACCGAATTCTAAATAAGATCAAATACGATAATTCTTAACCTTGAGAAAAAGGAGAACCTTCAAAACAAAATGGAAAATCCAACAATCGTTTGATTCAACATCTGTATGCCAACCAAATCATCTATTTGATCCCTAACATGCAAATGAAGATGATATATCCAAATAACACTCGACGATAAAATACTAAAACCTTAAATCCTTTGGTGAATTTTAGAATAAAAAAAATTCAATTACCACCAAAAGTCAAACAGAGTCAACCCATAACCCTAGACTTGGTTAAACAATCCTCGGAACTGAAAAATATTAAACAAGTCACAAAGAAATAAATAAAATTAAATTAAATAAAACATAAATTTTGAACCAAAAATATAACACGATCAAAAACCCCAAAAATTTTATGATCTTACGAATAAATAAAAAAGCCAGAAGTCAAACTAGGACCTCAAAAGTCAACAAAGTCTATAGCAAACCTTAGTATTTAGATCTGACAATCCCATGCTCATAAACCCTAAGCAACGAAATTGAGATAATTGTGCATAATAGTTCATAATAATATAAGGAAGATTAAAAATATCAGATTTGTTAATCTTTAGTGTGTTTTGACCCAAACGGGATCAATTCTCGAAAAGTGTGTCCCGAGGCCCAGAATAGTAAAAATATTCTGATGACACCATTAGATTCGTAATAATATAAAGATTTCAAAAATATCAGTTTTATAATTTTATGATAATTAAAAATATCATATATCACATTTTTATGTGTATTTTCTTTACTACCGGTAATTTATTAGTCTTGTTTACTATTCATTGTCCTATTCTATACTATTCACAACTATTTATCTATCTCTACTTTTGGTACCATATATTCTTACAACCTATATGTCTATTTCTTACAATTTTTTTTCCCATAAAAATTCTACACCACATATTACTAAACTTTCTTACACTTTTCTTTTAAAATTAATTTTTAATTACTCTTTTCTTTTATGCCATCAATGTTCTTTTCTTTTTTATTTATTTAATTAATTACAATTTCCCTCCAACTTTTCCTATAAATATCCTATCCCTTCTTCATTCTTTATACACATCTCATACATATAACAAAACTCTACCATCACTTTCTATCTTCAAAAAATATACACTTTAGGTAAATATCTTTTATATCTATTTTTCCATGTCATGTAACTTAGCATGACCATAGTGTTATTTCTTAAGGCTCATGTGAGTTATGGAAGCAACAGCATATTCATGTTTTGTTCTTACACATGCCAAGAATTCTGATTATGTTATTTTTTTTATTATTATGATATTATGTTGTTATTATTGTTATTATGCTCCTAATCTAACTTTATATATATTATTATGTATATCTATATCTATATCTATATTTCTTAGAGCCTAAATTGCTCATTAACTTCTTACTAACATGCTCTTATTGTTATTGTTCTTATTATTATGATTTTTCTTTTCTTTTCTTTTCTTTTTTTTTCTTTTCTTTTGGGACTAGTCTATTCTTAGTCCCGAGAAGCCTTGATGAAGCTAAGGCTCCTAATACTTGACCGGATACTTGATGAAGCTAAAGTTCTCAATAATTGATCCTGTTATTTTCCTTATTATTGCTTCATTATAATCTTTCCTATATTATTATGTGATATTTTCATCTTTTTCGTGCTACATAATCATACACATGCATCATTACAATGATATTGACTCAACAAAAATAAAGAGGATTTTTTTTAATAAAATGAAACTAAACTCTTTTAATATATATAACCTAGTCACTAAATAAAGATTTTGTCATCAAACACACAGGAAAATTATTTTAACAACTTCTTTTCAAACCATTATTAATTTTATTAAATGACAATAAAGATGATTTTATCAAAGAAATTAACTAAGGAAATAAACATTATCTTTTATGATAAGTAACATGAAGTTTATTAAAACTTAGTATTAATAACTTTTTGATATCCAAATTTTTCATAAAAGCTTAAATTAAGATTTTACCAACTCCATAATAAAAACCAAGAACTAGACTAGTTTTCAAAGTTAAGATAAAATTAACTCACTAGTATTATAAACCCACATAGAGTAAAAGTTTATCAAGTTTCTAAATGATAAACTCTTTTTCAAAGGAATAGAAGAATATAAACATAATAGGCTTCAAAACAATAAATATTATCAACAACTTAAGAAAATGTTGAAAGTGATTCTTCCAAGTAAAAATTTCATAAAGAACTTAAAAGTCCAAGTTTTTGGAAATAAAATTTATTTTAAATAAGTTAGGAAATAGAGATTTAGAGGAAATGACTTATTTATAATCTTCAATCAAAACCATTTGAAAAAGGAAAAATATACGTAAAAACAACTCAAATTTTTAGAAACCATCAACAACTTATGAGAAATTTTAGAAATTTCATTTTTACCACTAGAGATAAAATTTGTAGATATCCTAAAAGATCAAAATTTAGAAAAATTAATTAATATTATAAAAGAAATTAAAAAATATATATATTTATTTATTATAACCTAAGAATTTGAAAGTCCTTTCAAAACGCTTAAAGAGGAAATTGTTAAAGTTCAAGTTTTTTACCACCCCAAGACAAGTTGTTTTATGAAAAATAATCATTGAGACAACACTATTAAAATATTGCATAAAATATGAGTTTATATATATATATATATATATATGTATTCAAAGGATTTTTTAATCATATAAATACCTATATTTTTGCTTAAGGATTTTTGGATAAAGAAAAGTTTGAAAAATTGTGTTTTGAGGACTTAGAATTTCGTAGTAATTCTGTACCTCACTGTTTCCAAACCCAAATGAGATTTTATGATAAAAATAACCTTAGAAATAGATATATCTTTTTGAGTAGGTAGAGTAGAAAACGAGATATAATATGTGAAATTTCGAGTTAAAATGTGCAAGTTATGGCCTTTTTAAGTTAGAATTTCATTCTATGTGATTTTTTACAAACATAATGAAATAGAATTAGAAAGTTTAAGTAGAACTTCTACGAAATACTCATCTCAGGTATTTATTTTATCTAGGTGACGAGGAATACAAGATTTCCTTTCCTGAGGACTACTACGACTAAGAAGATTACGAAATGGATGAGTGAGTTCTTTTTCTTAATTTTGTTACATTGCTTGTGCTTGTAGAGTAGTGGCATTAGTATACTAAGAAAAGATAAAAATAGACATGAATGGGGAATTCAAGGGTATATAATATATATATATATATGTGTGTGTGTGTGTGTGTGTGTGATTCTATGCTTATGTAATGAAATGAGAATTAAGAATATCACAACTTCGAATTATTTGTTTAAGTATTTTATCTACCTACATGCATGATTGCTTATTGTTTGCTAAATTGTTTGGTCGCCCATAAGAAACCTTAATAAGGTTTGGTTTAAGAAAAATAAAATATTCACACATAGCATCCATCGACTCACATTTTTTTTTTAAGGTTGTTACTCTTACGCGTAGAGTTGGATGGGCTGTTATCATGTTGGAACATGGGCCACGGGCCATGCTCCTTCCTATAGAATCTACATCGCTTAGGGAATGCGACTCTAGGTTCGGAGTCGTGCCAACCTAACGCTTTGAGCGAGGGCCTAAGGACTAGCAGTAGAAGGTCGACAAGATCTTCATCAACAATTCCCTAACCCTCGATACGGAGGGATAAATCCGTTTTATATATGGTTTCCGAATAACTATATATATATTTGTGTAATCATGTGATTTGATGCATAGCATATGTATGAAAATTAAATAAACTTGTTTGATATCACAGTGCGAATGAAAGGGAATATCTCACTAAGCTTGTTGTAAGCTTATACCCCCATAGATTTTTGTTGAAACAGGTATACTCGTGGCTCCATTCGAAGATCATGATATTAAGGAAATCATTGATGGATTTTAAACTCTTATGGAAGCAGTGGAAACATAGGACGAAGTTATTTTGTAATTTTCATATATGCAAAGTATGTTATGATAGTATTTTGGTGATTACTAAGAAATGTATTTATATAGATTTGAAGACAATAGTGGGGGCATGCCTCTAAGATTTGTAATAAACCATGGTTATGTTTTATGATAACTATTCAACTTGTCTTGTTACTTAATCATTATCAATGTAAATTGTGCTACTCCGATGCGTTCCCTTGGTTGTGATGTATGCCTTTTACATGATATGGAAGCCTTTGCATGACTAAGGTAATCATTTTTAAACTTTAATATCGTGTACAGTGGACTGTCACATTTAGGGTACCTCTCGAGGCATGATAGAAGATCAGTGATCTGACTTTACTTAGTAAATAGTTAATTATTTATTCTCTTTGTCACATGATATCTAATGATTAAACATGACGCATGGATCATATCTCTCATATGTCGTTTAGTCACAAATTTTCTTGATTCTAGAGTTTGACTGAATAAACCTAATATTATTGACACCTTCTTATCAATTCATTTGGGTATGGGCATGCAATTTTTCTCATTTTTTAGTCTTAGTCTCACTCTTTAAGAGGGCTAAAAAGATTTCTCTCTCAAATTAGTGAGAGGGACAAACTCCTTTGTGAACATTCATATCCCTCAACACGATTTATTCCTATATCTAGTCTCAGCCTTATGATCATCCGGTTAAAGACAATGAAGAATCGAGTTAAAAAATGGAGATTACTGTTTAGGGACCCATAGCGTCATCAGGTCAAAGGACTAAAATAACAATATTAAGAAGAGAAGTATTCATAACAAGGATCCATATGATACTCCCATGGTAGGTGTAACACCTAAGAACTCCACCCACTAAGGTATTATTCGCTTTACTCACACACTGCATGACTTTATCCTTTTGGTGCCAACACTTCTAAGGGGATCACCCATCATGGGATTGCTTTTCATGGAGCACACTTAACTTTAAAGTTCCAACAAACTCTAAACCATTACATCAAAAGGTGCTTATGTGATTAAAGCTCCACCTTCTATATTGAGGGGTATTATGTGCTCCTCCACTTATAGAATTGACGTCCTCATCAGTTTTGTTGCACAAGTCTAGAACCATACCAGGTAGTGAGGTTACACTCCTCCACTTCCATCATATGAATTGCTCTGATACCATCTGAAACACTTCGGAACTCTATCCACTGAGATATTATCCGCTTTGACCATACGTGTGCATGGATTTGTCCTTTTGGTGTCAGTGCTTCACAGGGGATCATCCATCCTAAGATTACCCTGTACAGAACACGCTTAAATTTAGAGTTTCAATGAACTCCAAAGCCACTATACCAAAAGGCATCTCTGTTATTAGAGTTTCACCACGTATATTTAAGGAGTATCAAAGTGAGTCGACCCAATACAATGTACACCTATATGTATTTATATGTTAACTTGATATCTCGTATCCATGATCAATAAAACGTGAGCATCGATTAGACCACATATTAGTCCTAATTCATTGTTTTTTTTATATAATAAGAAACTAAGGATTATTTAGAATATCATTCTTACCACCTTATACTTTTACTATTAAAGTTGTGCACTTTAATGATATAAGGTAGAATGAACTATTCAAGAAAATCTTTTATCATGTTAAAAGACTAACAATAACAACATGATGAATCAAATGGTTTATCAAATAAAGATTCAAAACCTAATATAAAATCATAATAAGTGATATATTTATAAACTTACATAATGACCCAAACTTTAGCACAATATAAAACTGGGAACTATCTAATCAACATGAGATAACCAAAATAAGAATAATGAAAGACTTGAGTACTCTAAATAGCTAATATTAACTAGGAAATAGTTGACACAAATGGAAATGAAAACAAAAATCAACAATCCAGACATCAATCAATGCATCTGCTTAATCAAACCATGCCTCCATACTGATCAAACATGAATAATTGACTTAAGACGATTCAACTAATCCCCTTGGTTTAACCTTTGGATTAGCTCATCCTTCTTCAGCTATAATGAAGCTTCTTGGGTTCTTAAATGTCCAAAAACTCCAAAGTTTTCATGCGCCCGTTTTGTTTTCATTTCATTTTGTTGTGGTTTTCTATGTTCTTTGATTTCGATCATTGCCACAAAGGTGAAAATATTCATCCTCAAATCTTGACTCTTTTGTACCTTAAATTTTCTAGGTTGTTTTAATCAATTCGGCTAGTCTACATGAACAAATTTCTTGACCCTTTAGTCTTTCTTATAAAAATCATTTTTTTTTCTATTGGACAGTTATGGGATTCATAAACAACAACATAAACATCTAGCCATATCACTAAATAGTATTTTGATTATTGTACCCATCATAAATAGCTTAATTATAATACTATCAAAACCTTAGTATCAACACGCTAGTGATTGATATCCATAGAAATTACATCATAGACAATATTATTAATATAATCATTAATGAAACTATGTACATAAACTTACTTGCAAACATGAACAACCCCTTAACTTTTAGCTAATGAAGTGCATACAACTCTAAATGCTATGCTTGTTATAATCCTAATATATGAACATAATCTATAGAGATTACATTATGATAAAGCTTAACTCTATCTATTTTATACGTATTTTTTTATGCTCCTCTTATATAAATTTTAGGTGTTTGAGTAGTTTTAAGTGCTTGATTTATTCATATTTGATTTCAGGGGATAAAAAAATTTCTTAGAATTAAATGAAGTGTTTAAATAAGTTTCATACACTTTTGAAATTGATCTAAAGATGTTTTAAAGTTTTCATAAAATACACACCCCTAGAACAAACCCAAAGTAATCAATCATATAGTATAATGAAAGATTTTGAGAACTAGAAGAAGAGGACAAGTGGGAACACACCTACGTACTTAATTTGTGCATTACAAGTTTACCTTAGAAAGCAATTTTCAATTTCTAAGAAAGCACACCTAAAGAGCATTGTCGTGTTTCCCAACTATGCAGTTACCCAATTTGTAGAGAATTTTGCCCTATTTTGCTTATATATGTATACATATACACACATATATAAGCTTAATATGTTGGTTGAGGGAGAATAAAGAAAAAGAGAAGGAAAAATGAGAAAGGAGAAAGAGAGAAAAAAAAGAAGAGAGAAGAAGACTAAAAACAACATAAGATAACATTTAAGAAACTTTTTGAGAGCCATTTTCGTAGAAATGTAACTGTAATTACCTTTAAGAATCGTGGAGAAGTTTTATCATCATGCTTTCTTATTATTTGATTGTTCATTTCTAGTACATGATGATAGCTTACATTTTGAGTGTCTTGACTTGTGAATCCTATAGTTAATGTTACCTTATTTTTATTTAATTTTGATGGAATTTTTGTTTTTAGTTACCTAACCATGCATGCTTTACTATTACTTGACTCCTTATTTTCATGCATAAGGCTTCAATATTAGATATCATTCATACAAATTGAGAAATCATATGTTTGAATAGATTCGCATGATTATAAGGAGTTACACAAAATTCTAAAGATAGAACAATATAAATCTTTCGAATTAGTGTCATACTTAAGAGTGGAATTTGTTCGTAATGAAAAACAACTAGGTTGTTACATGCATGTAGAAGCAACCGAGGGGGTTCTAAATTGATTTTAATTTTACTTAATCCACCATTATCTCTTTCACAATTTTATGCCCAATTTCAACAATAATAAAGAGATAAAGAAAGGAGAAGATCACACTGTATTTTAACATGAAGTTCAACCCACCCCTTAGTCTCCGTGGTCTACAAATGCCTCACTTAAGAAGGACTTTACACATCACATTCCATGAAAATTTGCCTTACAAAGAGAACTTCAACAATTGCCTCACAATAAGGACTTCACAAATGTCTACACACATGTAGGACTTCACATAAGTGCCTCAACAGATGAGGACTTCATCTATTGCCTCAAACAAAAGAGGACTTCACTAAAACACTCAACAAAAACAAATATAAAATGAGAAAGTATTTTTACATAACCTCTACCAATTAAGCCTTACTTTCTTATACAAAAACACCCCAAACACTTCTATTTAGAGGTGCACAAAACAAGCTAGTTGTTGCCATCAAAAAGCCTACCAACAATCAGATGTTAGATTCTATAACAGCTATTTTTCATAGACTGGGAAGCTGGTCCACATTTCACATCCATAGTCTTCCTCTTAATCTCCACTAATCAAGAACCATGCTTCCTTTTTGTACTGACGAGCTAGTCCATTCTATATCGATGAGCAGGTGCACTTCGTTTGTATGCACTGCACCAACACACAAAAACACAAACATATATGCACACATAGCTTTAACATATCACAAGCATGTTTTCTTATTAAGTGTAACTTAACGAAGTTGTTAAACATTTGTGCAATGCATTTTCTCATCAAACAAGATTGTAATCTCCTCATGGTTCAACAATCTCCCCCTTTTTATGAAAACAATGATTGCACAATATTGCTCCCCCTCAATTAAACATTCAGCTAAAGCTCACTTGTAAAAGATGTAATACTTAATTAAAGGATCCCCATTTACACTTAATAAACAATTTATTAAATACAACTTAACTTAAAGTCATTGAGCACTCATCAAAATAAGATTGTAACCTCCACATGGTTCATCAATCTTCCCCTTTTTAATGGGGACAATCATTGTACAATTTGCTTCTCCACAATATAGCACTCTCCCTTAGATAAGCATCTGGGTAAGAGATCATTTAGTCAAAAGAATGATGTTCAAGTAAAGGGCTTAAGTTGCATTTAATAAACAACTTTATTTTTAGCACAAAAACACAAAAGCCTAGCATTTTTTAAAACCCCAAGAAGTTTGCTCTAAAATGCAATTAGGCATTAGATCTTAAGGACTAACGCTGATACCAATTGTTAGTAATGAAAAACAACTAGGCTTTTACACATATGCAGAAGCTACAATGTAGGTTACTAAACTGATTTTAATTTTACTTAACCAACCATTATCTGTTTCACAATTTTATGCGCAATTTCAATAATAATAATAAAGAAATAAACTAAGGAGAAGATCAAATTGTATTTTAACGTGGGGCTCAACCAGCTCTCTAGTCTCCACGATTCACAAATGCCTCATTCAATGAGGACTTTACACATCACATTCCACAACAAGTTGCCTAAAAAAAAAAAAACTTCAACAATTGCCTCACAATGAGGACTTCACCAATGCCTCCACTTATGTAGGACTTTACATAAGTGCCTCAACACATGAGGACTTCGCCTATTATCTCAAACAAAAGAGGATTTCACCAAAACACTCAAATAAAATACAAACACATGTGTGAATAATGCCTTACAATATTAGCTCACTAATCTCATTATGACACTATTCACAATTTAACTTAACAAAAATAAATATAAAATGAGAGAGTATTTTCACACAATATCTGCCAATTAAGGCTTACTCTCTTATACAAAACACCCCTAACATTCTATTTATAGACACATAAAACAAGCTTGTCATTGCCCTCAAAACGCCCATCAACAGTTGGATGTCAGAGCTTGCAATGACTATTTTTCATGCATGGCAAGCTGGTCCTAATCTTACTGGCAAGCCAGTCTATACTTCACACCCGCGGTCTTCCTCTCGATCTCCATTGATCAAGAATTGCACTTCCTTTTTTATATTAGTAAACCGGTGCGCTTCCTTTGTACGTACTGCCCCAAAACACAAAGCATAAAACATAGATGCACACATATCTCAAACATATCACAAACATGTTTTACTTATTAAATATAACTTAACCAAGTCGTCGAGTATTTGTGCAATGCATTTTCTCATCAAAAAAAGATTGTAACATCCACATGATATAATGGAATTTTTAAAGCGATGAAGAATGTTATTTTGGTGGTTTTGATTAGGAAGAGATTCCAATTAATTATCTTAGGTTTAAATGTTAGTAATTTTAAGAAAGATATTAATACATTTAAGAAATTCCTACAATATAGGATTATAGAGATGGGATTAACTTATCTTTAATTTGTTACAAGGGTAATTCTAGAGGTAGCAATGGTTAAATACTACTTTTTTACATGATATCAATAATTTCTTTTTGCTTGTTATTGGTTTAACTAGTTAAATAGGATTTTAGAACTTCAGTTTCAAGTCATCCCTATAAACTATAAGCTATAGAATACGATATAAGTTAATGCTAATATTTGTATTTCTTGTTGGTTAGACCAAGTATCACTAGTATTAAATAACATATGTGATGTAATGCACTAAATAGTGGAAAATATGTTTTTGTTTTAATAGTAGTTAGGTTAACGTGTATCTTGTTAGCACAATTACTATTGTAAATCACAGTCAAACACGTCTTCCTTGGGTTCAAACTTTTAGTATAGAAAAGATTAACTCACTACTCTAAATCTACTATTGACAAAATTTTCTCTACTTCCTGTAATGTCTCAAATCCTATAGCTATAGGAGCTATATATTACTCTAAGGGATCACATAACATTACTCTTTTTTTTTTTTTTTCTTCTTCTTCTTTACTTTTAATAGCTCCTATTTCATTATCATTAGTTTTTTTATTATGATTCCACCATGTTTTATGCCTATAAACTAGAAACTTAAAGCATTTAATATCCTTGTTCTTATTATATTAAACTTGTTTATGATCTTATCTTAGGTGCCTTTCACATGAAACTATCTTGTTCTGCCCCCTTGTTAACATTATTCTTACTTAAATCATCTAGTCTTTGTTGACAAAAGATTATTTTTACACACATCTTTTTTATGGTATATCTCAACTCTATTTGATAGTTTGATTACATCCAGAAGGGTCTAATAACGTAGATCTACAATGCTTATTATGTCAAATTTGCACTCATCATCTACATTTCAAATTAGTTCACATATTGTCCACATTCCTCTTAAGCTACCACAAGGATTGTAATCCAATCAACATCTTTGTTTGTAATAGCCTAGCATAGTCTATGCCTCATCAATCTCTTCATCATTGCCCATATTTGCACCTTCTCCTCATCTTCTCTATACCTCTCCTTTTGCAATTTGTCCCAACATAGGATGGCATAATCTCTAAAATTTACATATGACATCTTCACCTTTATCTGCTCATCTCACATAATATTAACGATGAAATGGAGGAATAGTTATTTAAGTTTTTTGTACCTTTAAAAATTCAACAGAAAACATGCTATTAGGATGTTAGTTTATTGGGTTACTCTTTATCCTAATTAATTATGAATTTTTTTGGCATATGTACAAAAACTTATAATCAAGCATACTCAAACAACAGTTCATTCTACCGAACTTCATAAGCAGCACATCCTTAAGAGACGACATCCTCTTGTGGTGATGATTACATCATATCATTTAGGGTATATGTCGCAATGGTATCTAAATTTGGTAAAATATATAATTAAGTACCTAAATTTTGAAATTGATCAATTTAGTCCATGTCATGCACGTTAATAAATATTATAAAGGTACTACTGACATGTATAAAATGTTCTCTTAGATAGTAAATTGATCAATTTTAAAATGTAAGTACTAAATTAACCAATTTTAAAATTCAGATATCTAATTATATATTTTAATCTCATTCGTAACATTAACTTTGAAATTCAAATATCTAATTATATATTTTAATCTTATTCGTAACATTAACCCATTGGTGGACCAAAGTTGGTTTAATTTTATTTAAGATGCAATTAAACACTCACCAAGAAATGGTGGGCGGGGTTTCCCCATAAAAGTGGGGAAAGACTTTCCTCCGACATGCTACAGGCTCGATATATTTTATTATTTTGAAGATATTTTCCTACAATAATACACACCCAAAAGCTTGGATAATTATTTGCATGACATAAAATGGTGGTGTACTTCATCAAGCTTTTAGTTCCCTTCCGTTCCTCAAGAAAAGTTTAGGTGGTTTCGTATTAAAATTTAAATATTTTTTTTTTCTTTGGTCGAAGTATTAAAATTTAAATCTAGTTATTTTAATTTGCATATAACGACGTATCTCCTTGTAGTTGTCCCATGTTATAACGTGAGAAAATCTAAAGATTTTTCTCTATTTGGCTCACATAAATTTCTAAGGAATATAAATATAGCAGTCACTTACTAGATTATATACTTCTACTCATTTTATTTCTTGTCCTTACACCGGATAAAATGAAATCTTAGTGCATTAAGTTGCCATATCAGCAAAATGTTTTTATCAAGTGAATTTTTTTACCGATAGCATTTTTTTATTTTTCAATACTTATTACATACCAATTATATAACGGTTGTGGAATTAATAGTTTTCAGTGGTTGGTAGCGCCAGGTAAGAGGCAACAATAAAAGCCATCAAAAACCGATATATATATATATATATATATTTACATGTATATACAGCCACAAAATCACCGAAGTTGGATGGGAAAGAGCTTAGAAAATAATATTAATAGACTTTCAAAATAAGCCTAATTTTCAAGATTAAGGGATTGTGATTAATTCATCGAGTAACATGTGGGCATGAGAAAAATCTACAGCCTATTTCATGTGCATGTATAGGATTTAGATCCTATTAAATCTGAATCCTAAAATTTCTTGTATCCTATGGATAGGTTTCAAATTAAGAAATCTTGTATTGTCAGATTGTCACGATCTATCATCCTGGGCCCATCGTAGTAGGGGAGCACGCTTATTTCACCCGAGCAGGACACAATTAGGTATTGTTCTCTTGGGCATAATTGACTCTAGCTGCTGTAACTGGTGAAAGACGTTCCCTTTGAAAAAACAAAAGGCTTAGGTCCAAGGTTCAACTTGTAATAGATGTAACTAGAGTCAATTATGTCTAAGATAATAATATGTGATTGTGTCTTGGTTATGCGTGAGAATGCACTGGAGGTCAGTGTTCTTGGCAACAGGATCCTTGCCCGAATAAAGTAGATTCCTTGCTGCAGTGGGCCCAGAATGGCAGGTCATGATAAAGATAGCTCTTGATTCTCAATTTTTTGCAATAGGGTAAAGACAATGATCTCATACCCATCCTGAAATTTGCCTAAAAATTAATTACATTCACAATATTTGTAAGTTGCACCAAAAACGCGAAATTGGGTATGAATATTATGAATGTTTATAACCTACATTGTAGATGAAATAAGCAAAAAGAAAAAAGAATTATTGGTACCACAACACTTGTAGAGAATTCATATCTTTCAAATTCCAAGATGTTTCGAAAGGTCATAGTTCATGCTCATGTTTCGAATTTTTAGAATCTTAGTTTGTCGGACACATGGTAAAAAGATTGCATGTTTTCTAATTTATTTATCCTAAAGTGGCTTACCCTGACTTCGGCAAGGGCCGATTCGAACTACCGAACAGGCCTGAACCAATACTAGCGGGTCATTACTGTCGGCTCAGACCGACAATACGGTTCATAGCCCACCTATGAACCGCTGGTTTGGTAGGTTGCTTGCAGATCAACATGCATGACTCATCCAACCCGCTGGTTCATAAAAAAAAATGTTGCATATAAATTATTATAATTTTTCGTTTTTTTTTCTTTTCTTTTTTTTTTAACTATTGATTTATTTTTTTATTTTTCAACTTAATTTTTTATATATATTTACCAATTCAAAGGACTATGAACCGACCCTTAAACCGGCAGTTCAACTGGGACTGGACTGGCCCTCGCCTTGATGGGCCAGTTCTAGGTTGGTCTAAACTCAACCCACAAACCGGCGGTTTAGAGCTGGTCCGAACCATTGCCAAGTCTATCTCACCCCATGATGTCTAAACTTCAACCTATTTAAGCTCACAAATAATCAGATCTCTTGTATAGAGTTTGCATATAGGATAGGCGAAATCAATAATAATATGCATACTAGGAAATTTTTATTTTTATAATCATCATAATTAGTATGAATATCATAACTTTACTACATGAAATCCAAAGCACAAACATTATCTTAGGATACGTCCGACATAAGAAAAACAAATTCAGCATGGGAAATACAATGACTCTCTTCTTCCCATGATTTATTATGAATAACATATGTTAACTCAAGCGCAAGCCTCAGGATTTGCTTGAAGATATGCTTCCACAGCCTTGAAAACGGCCATAGCCTTCTCTTTCCCTTCCTTAATTTCCTCCTCCTTGATGACAACACCTGGTTTGGGATGGTATTTGCTAACATTCGTTATTTTGCACCCTCCATCATGAGATGGATGAATATTGCATTCATAAGAAACTGACTCAAGCTTGTCTCCTAGTTCATCACCCTCTATCAGAGTATAACAATATGTCATCTTCTCTTTGTCCACTGCATCGGTTCTGTGCTTCAGGCTCTTGAGAGGAGAACCTGTACATAATGAGAGACCACAAAATGAGAAGGGAACCTAGTGTTGGTGTGTTTGGGTAATTTTATAAGGGTGGAAATGAACTGACTTCAGTAGAAATAAAATGAAACACAAAACCTTCAACTTTCTTTCTAAATTTGGAATGAAAGCAAGGAAAGCAAAGGGAAGTCAATTAAAATTACTAAATTAACCTTAAAGAAAAAAAATAGAAAACCCACTTGAAAGGTTAGCCAAGTTTTTATCTTATTTTATTATGTAATAATTCCACTTATTTCCACCTATCATATTTAAATAAGTATTATTTCATTTCATTTCCTTTTCTTTTATTTTTTCCATTATATTTCCCCAGGTTCCCACTTTATTTTTTTCAATCTACCTAACATAGGGTTAATTTAGCACCACGTGTCATTTAGATAGTCACATGTTTTCGTAAGGTGACCTATGTGTTCAAATTCCGGTGGTTCAATTGTTTTTGTGTCCCAGTTTAAAAGAGAAGGGAAAATAAAACCACATCTTATGAGGTAGAAATCCACTGTTACACTCTATAACATTTTAAAACTATAAATAATCATTGTTTTAGGAGCTTTACTAACACTTTGGGACAAATAGGTATGTTTTCAGAAGTTATAAAATTGGCAAACAATATTATAAATATAATAATAAGTTTGTTCTTCCAATGATCAATGTTTCGTCAAGTGCAATTGCTTAAAGTCATTCCGATCATTTGCCACATAGTTCAGAAAAGATTGATTCAGCAGATCATGCTTATATATAAATGGTGGATAATTACTTACATGGTAATGATAAAATTTAGGAATTAGGTATACCATGAGGATAGATAAGTAGTGGATAATTACTATCATGTTAAAAAAAAAAAAAAAAAGATAATGGGAATCAATGGATACTTTCTATAAAATCTAATAATCATATTTTACATACGTGTCAAATAACATTATCTAATTATTGATATTTTTAACTGACTATAACAAGTTGTGTCAATCACATATTCACTTTAATATCTATAAAAGATAGTATTATGACCCAATACTTAGTAAGAAGTAGGTTCCTTTTTTTTTTTCTTCTTTTTACAATAATTTAAGAGATAATGCCGAATAGTACTTAAATTTTAATAAAATATCTAATTAAATACCTGAATTTTAAAATTAATCAATTCAATACCTAGAATTTAAAATTGATTAATTTAGTATTTGATAAAGTTTGAAAAGTTCTTAATTTAGATACCATTTATGATATTAACCCACAATTTAATAATAAATAATACTTTCCCATTCAATTTTTACCACGTCATAAAAATGCTATTTGTTACTTTTTTTATTATAGGGATTTTATCACTTCATAGCACAAGTGGCAAGTATTAATTAGCACGATAAGAACGAAAGGCAATTTTAAAATAGTTATACGTTTGATGAATTTTGTTTAAATAATATATATTCCAATAAAACGTACGACATTATATGATTAGGTCTTCTGAGGACTAATTACCTGCATTAAACCAGTTTGTTTCAAATGAAATTTAGTAAATGTGCATATATACAAAAGTAAATAGGAAATGTTAATTAGAAAATAAATGAAATTATTAATTAGTAGTGCAAAATGCAAACTAGCCTTCAGGAAAGTTCATCTGCTTGATGCTTCCAGGGCCTCCATCGCCATGCACAAGCTCGATATTTTTCACGGCATGAGGCATGAGCTTAGGGATAAGGGTGTCGGCATCCAGGAACAGAGCCTTAAACATCCTCGGCGCAGCGATGGGACTGCTTACTTCATCCGTGACTGTGATGACTGCCATTGTTGTGTGTTGTTATTTATTTGAAATAAAGTAGAAATGAGGATCAGATATGAAAGGGCTTGATATGGGGAGATGATCAGATTCAAAATAGAAGTGCCTATTTATAGGATAAAGAAGACATAAGGTTGTGAGACCATGTGTGCCTCCATAAATGCGTGTCCTTCAAAGAGTGATATTTTAGTTAGGTTTTTATTTCTCACCCATTTTAATTAAGACGGTGGACGTACCTAAGAACTTTACTCATTGTTTACATACACACTATAAGCCATATTATATTAATGTAATTTCACTCTCATGATTACATGCCTTAATAGTAATAGTTGCAGCCAATAGTATTGTAGTCTAATGGCATTTCGGTTTTATGTTCAAATCCTCACTCCTCTATTGCAATAGCCAAAAAAAAGAAAATAATAATAATAGTTACAATCCATCAAGTCTAAAAATTATATGTCACAGTTCATGTTGATGGGTTTGGTTAATAACTTATTTTGTAATGAATATGTTTTCTTATTAAATCATTTCTAATTTTAATGTTGAATGCATATATGATGAGATAGAAATAGAAAGCTTCTATGGTCCCATCAGTGGAACCATCCAATCCACCATCTAATTGTTAAAATAAATATAGTAATTGAAATTTTAGTGGTTCGATCACGATTGGATATAGTATGAGCCGTTAGATAGTGATGGGAGCAGTCCGATCAAATTTAATGACGAGACCATAAAATTTTCCTAACAATTGCATAATTGGCAAATAAGTTGAATTATTTGTTATTTACTTGAATTCAACCTGATATATTACTTCACTTCAGTTAGGCAATAATCAAGTCCAGCTGAAATTTGAGTTATTTGATTAATTAGTCTAGCTAACTTGGAGTTTTATAATGTTTAGATTGAGCGCATTCTTATCACTTTTGATCAAGTAAATATATCAAATGAGTTTAAATATTAAAATTACCATAATTAGAAAAAAAACTTTTTAAATAGATGAAGTTCGAACGAGCTTAATTGAGTCAAGTTTGAATTTATTAAAATTATTGTTTTGAATTATTATTATTTTTTTTGTTAGGTTCCAAATCAAGTTTAAGTTGAAAATTTCAAACATGATCAAATTGTGTTATGCAATTTCTAATCCAATCCAAATCAAGTTTTGCACCATATTATCTTGACTAATCTCCATTACAGCCCTAAGCACAATAATAATTCTCTGCCCTCGCGCCACATTGCCTAGAAACGCTTCTACTTCCTCATTTGCCACGCGATGGTAGCTGATCAGGCATAAATAAATTGGAAGATATGATACTTTTTAATCTATCAGGCGAGAGCCATGGCTAGTGTTGTATTTTGGGAATTGGAAAATAAAAGATGTTGATGACATTTGTAATGAAATGCAAGATAAATTGGCTCACTTTGCCCAACTCATCAAATACAAAAGCGCCATTGTAGTGCCAAATAACTAGGATATAAAATTTACGATATCCTCAAAGTATCATTAAAAACATGCAATGAAAAAAAAAAAAAACAGCTAATATTAAGCTTTATATGACCGTAGTCTTACTAGCTAGTCGATTTCCTCATCCGGCAGTCTCAACATCTCATCATCATTGCTCTAGTTTTCTATTAATTTATCTATAATAATAATCAAGTAAATGGTATTTTTTTTTTATTTCTTATATGGTTATATTATATAATTAAATGCATTGAAGTTAAAAGAGTAAAGGAAGAAATTATAGTAAGTATAAGTTTGATAGATAGGAGTTATTTTAATATAATAATATGGAACAACATGTGTTAAAATAAAATAACTGCTTTATTGTATTCTTTATTATACACAATCTCATATATAACTTAATTACTAATAGTGTGTGCATATATATATATATATATATATTTCAATGCTGGTGATGCTAATTGCTAGAAAATAAAAAGTTCTGGGTGGTTCTATAGTGATATATGTCTATTATTTCTTGATAAATAATAATTATAACATAAAAAATTGTAAATTTTCTAATCAATAAAGAAAAAGTAATTTTTTTATTTACCTATATTTTTTAAGCATCCATAATATAGATGCAGGGTCTGCTACTTTTAATTAAACTTTATCTAGATGCAAATTAAGTATAAGTTAGATATTCAATACTTATTGATAATTAGTAGAGTAAACATCACACATGATATTAAATTTTGTCAATTTATATAATTAATTATCTGAATTTTTAAATGTTAATTTACAAACTAAACTTTACATTTTCTTATTTAATTATCTAAACTTTACCAAATTTTATAATTAGTTATCTAAAATTTACTTATTTTTATAATTAATTATAGATAAACCCAAAAATTTTAAAAGTAATAAATTAACATATTTCAACTTATAACTAATTTTATAAATAGATAAACTTTAGATATTACATGTTACATTTACCTTAAATAATATACGGCATTGGAAACGCCTGGAAGCAACCACTCATTTATTTTTCACGTTTTAATGCTCTGCAACCAAAAAGGTTTTGTACTGTGGGCAGTCGGCATTCCTCCTTTATTGCATGGAAAAAAATGCCGTCAGGTAGATGGAAAAATGATGAAAACTAGTCCAATGTAATAATTCACTCGAAAGAGGATGTTATTCGACGGCACAGTCCTGTGATTCTGATCAACTATCATCCGCCCCTTACACCTAATTTCAATACCTGTAAACCGGGTGGACCTTGCGTTTGGCTTAGTGTGAACCGGAAATTGCAAGTGTCCCCTTGTGGTTCCGTCACAGGTCCTTGGACCCGCGCGGGCACACATGCCCTATTCAGACTTATCTGAACTCTTGAAGTTATTAAATAATTAAATTAATTATAAGAAATTGAAAAAAAAGAAGAAGAATTGCATAATTGTCTTCCTAATTTTAATCAATTTCCTTAATTTTCACAAAGAAACTCACATGTTTATAGATATTATGAATACTCTTATTGTGTCTTTGATTCTTTACTTTGTATGATCAAACACTTGAAACCATCATAACGAGTTAATACATAGGATGAGATATTGATGTTGTCTTATTTTCACTATACATGTGTCTTTCATGGGTGAACTTAAGATGTAATGACCCTAACAAGGGGCGTGGTAATATTGTCCTAAAGTCGTTATATCATGTGTGCACTTACAACATGATAACAGTCTTCTAAGTTAGAGTTTATAAGAGTCTAACTAATTATTTTTATACTATGCTATACATATATATTTAATTGTTAAAAAATAGTTTTTGATATCAATATTTCCACATACTACAAAGACCGCAGAGAATTGGATACTCTATCGATCGATAAGATAAGGTATCCCTAGGTTTAAGAAAAATATTAACTAGGTTTAATTATGAAAACTCCAATTTAAATTTCATCATTCAAATTAAGTTTAGCTTATCAAATTCCTATGTATCGACTTATATTGTGAAACTTGACCATTGTCATGCTCTACTCTTAAATCCTATCTCATTCCCAACTCTCAACTTACCTACAAAATAAAGTATGGGAAGTCAGCTACATCTACTTGAGTAAAATCCTCTTATATTATACTTTTATGCATTGTCATCAAACAATTATTAACAAACAAGTGCAATGCAACAATTACATGAGCAAACACATCTACCGATTATATCAAACATAATACGGATTTATGCTCTCCATGACCTGAGTTAAGGAAGTATATGTAGTCTTTGTCATACTTCGAGGGGTACCCAAAATGTGATAGTCTTTCATACACTGTCATGCCCCATAGGGTACCCTATACATAACAGTCCGCCATATGCCTTACAAGATTCCTGAATTACCGCCTTAGTCCTTTGAGGGTCTCGTATAGATGTAAGGCATACCTTTACAATAATAGAATACAAGTCCGAATAGAGATAAAAGCTTAACTTGGTATACATTAGCGGTAGGATATAACTCATGATGCATAAATAAATATTACATTTACTAAGGGGCATTCCCCCGCAAAAGAATATTTAGTGGTCTTATACAGTCATCCAAAGTCTTAAAAGTTTCCTATGGAAGTCTAAACAGTAATTTCAACTTCTAGGGGAAACTCTTAGCTCTTGTACCTGTGTGGTCGGGTGCCGCTGTCTAAACATATATTCGGTAGCTGCAAAAGGAAGAAACTGTAGGGACGTAAGCTAACTAGCTTAGTGAGTGAAATCTTCCACAACAATATTCATGTCACAACAGTTCAAACAAGTGATTTATACAAACAAGTGAATGCACCAAACACATGAGAACAACATGCATATGACTAGCAGGAAATCATATGTGGATGGACTTGCGCTCTCCATCCCAGGTTAGCAGATTAACGAATACTACAGTACTAACTTTATGCCGTTTATGGTTCACAGGTAACCAACAATTATTTTGTTTCTGGATCACAATTAACCAACCAATTAATCTCGTTTATGGATTACGATTAACCAACCAATTAATCTCGTTTATGGATTACGATTAACCAACCAATTAATCTCATTTATGGATCACGATTAACCAACCAATGCTAATGCTCCTTCCTATTATGATATGCATATGTCTGAATTTGGCATTAGTCCGAATAGTTGATTAAGTCATTTTATTCAGGCGATTAAACAATTTCCCAAACAATACATCATAACCAACTACATAATAAAAAATTATCACCCGGTTTCGATATTCTTATTTTTAGTTCTCATATCATCATCAACATACAATTTCCCATTATTCCTCATCATACATATTCATTTCACTTGGCCTACATTCTAGTGCACTAATTTATCAAGCACATACAATAAATGAATTGGGAAGAGAAACTCACTTCGCCATTGGTTCACCGGTCTCTTAGTAGTAATAATCCGGGGGTAAAGACTCGACATCCTCGGGTTCGCCTAAACACAAAAGAAACACTCTAATAAGTATTCTACCATCTAAGAATGTCAAAACTCTAAGACAACTTAATGAAATCGAAATTCGCTTCATTTCCGAAGTTCTGATTTAAAATGGCCATAACTTGGTAGTTTTAACTCGAAATTTCGCAAATTTTATATTAATTTCTATCTACTTCGAAAGAGCTTTCTAAATTTGATGTTTAAATCAATTTTTGAAAATATTTAAGTCTCGGAAATGAAGATCAGTTGACCAGCGGGTATGTTGATTCCAAAAATGTGATTTTGATGAATGCTCTTGAGGTTCCTAAGTGTAAAATGAAAATAAATGCCATGGTAATGAATTTCCCTATCATGAATGTCATGATATGAATTCTTATGTGCCTAAGTTCTTATAAATTTTTAGATTAAAAGAATTTAAATAACCTTTATCTTTAGGAAACCAATTCATGCCATTTGTTAACTAGTAGATTTGTTACACTTAGTCACTCTCACTTGTTCTAAGGATTTTCCTTAGGAAAACTCTATTTTCTTTAAAGAAAATTGACCCTTACATTAACTATATCCTAAGGCCTTTATTTCTTTAATTAAATCTTCATTTGTAAACTTTTAAGTGAGTCTTATAATAGGGTCGATCCAAAAATCCGAATTTAGCAAAATTTATTTTTAAGTTGATTCTCTTAAGAAAAATACATTTTATACTTAGAACTTTAGGTATTTATTTTACCTATACCCTAAGGACTTCATTTATTTAAGAAAATATCATTTTTGAGGTTGGAAAACTAGTGTTTTCTAACCACCTATTGAGTATTATGAATTTTCCCTACAAGAACTTTCAACCCAAAATTTATATTTGACTTCATCTCTTGTTTTAAATATTTTCCTTGGTAAAAACGCATTTAAACTCATGAAAATTATCATCAAACATCATCTATCACCTATAGGCTTCATTTTTCTTATAAAATACATGTTTTGAAGTTGATAAAAGGGTTTTTAAACTAGGTTTTCCATGTCATCCGAATTTACCCTATTTCATTTCTTGAAAAGAGTTCTCCTTTTTGGTTTCATAGACTCATCTGCCTATAGATCTATATACTAGCAAGTTTATTTACTCAAGACAAAGATCTTGATGACTATTAATACACAAAGACTCAATATAGAGATGAGATCTTAAATGCCTACATGAATGTGGATGGTAAAATGATAGATCTATCATCTTAGATGCTTAAATAGGTTTTGAAAACATAAAAACTAAATTTTTATGAATGGTCTTTTATTCAAAACAACTTTTAGATGGATGATCATGAAGCTCATGGCATGAAAGCTTGTTTAAATGCAAGATCTACTTTGTGATGGTTTGGTATTCTTGTGTTAATATTTCCTTGTCCCTAGCAAGAGCTCATGGGGACCTTTAAATGGAAATACTCAAGAATATCCTTGCCATTACAAGGATCTAAAGGTAAAAGAAGTAAGGTTCTTTTACTTTTTTTACTTAAGAGTAAAAATAGACAAATGAAAAAAAAAAAAAAAAGAAAAGTTGTGTGGGTGTGTGTGGTAGCCATGAGGCTCATGGTAAAGGAGTGGGGGAGGGAGAGGAAAAGAGAGTGTTTTCACCTTTAGAAAATTTTGAAATGAGAAGAATGAAGAGAGAGAGAGAAAAAGTGGTTTATATATGAAGTGAAATTAGGTTAAATGAGATAAAAACAATTAAAAAAAATTGCACAATTGGAGTCAATTGGGAGGATCACGCCGGCATGCATATGTGAGAGAGGGTTTGTTTTTTTTTATTTAATTTTTTTTATAGTTTTGTGTATTAAAGGTCATAATTAGTAATAATTATTTAGAGATAAATAATTCTTGGAAAAGAAAATGTAATTGAGTGTTTGTAAGGATGTAAGAGTAGAGTATTGGTTGTGAGTGTAGTAGGTTGTACTTATGAATAGTAATGAATAGTAATCAAGACAACTTAATTACCGGTAGTAAGAAAAATACGAATAAAAGGGCTATATCTGTATTATTCATAAACCGAAAAATTATGAAATTTATAATTTTGAAATCCTAATTTAATTTCGATTCAAATGAGTATCATAAGTAAATTTTTGAAATTCAAGCTTCGGGGCACGTTTTTCTGTAACTGGTCTCGAGAAGGCTCGGAATTGAAATTTTCTCAAAATCTGATCTTTTCTTGGCTTGGAAATATATTCAAGAACTATATTCAAGATTAATTTTTCTTATAAAAGCTTCTTAATTGGAAACCGAGGAAAAGCCGGATTCAGGGTTCCTAGGTCTCGCTCCCATCTTAAGCTATTCCGGTTTAGGGTTTTGGTTTCCGGTTCTCGAGTCATCTTGGTTACTAGAAAAATTGGGTTTACATACACCATATTAAAGCTTAGAATTGATGACCTCAGTCACGCAAAAGCTTCAATATTATGCACAAGGCTGCTTTCACAGTAAGAGATACCATCAAAGTTATGCAATTTAAAGAGATGGCATCATTATAGTGAACAAGAATTTAGAAATAATTATTGCATAACTTACATCCATATTCTTCTTACATAAAAAAAAAAAAAAACAAATAAAGTCCTTCCATATAATTTACATAATTTCTTCTTGAACCATCCACCTATGAGAGTCCTATTGATCTTTACTATAAGTACTTCCAAGGCTCCTGCTCTTACCTAACAGTATCGTGGTCTCATATTCAGCCATTAATATTCGTTATACTCCATTTGTAACAAAAACATATAAGGGGGTAAGCTTGCGACTAGCTTAATGAGACAATCCTACAATGACATATTCATATCAACCAAGACAAACAAATTAGATAGGCAACCATGTGCAATGCATCAAGCACATGTTCACACATACACTCATGATTTACTGGTGTCATGAGCAGAGTGGATTTACGCCCTCCATACAAAAGGCTAGAGAATGTTGCACTTTTGGGGTCCATATGATCGTTAGGGTTCTAAAAACCGACCACTACTAATTCCCTTTTAGCATTGGAAATTGGTGTAGCTCCTCCATGAGGGCGTATTCCCCATAAGTTGTAGTTCCTCTTGTTGGAGCTAGGTATCTTTACGTATCGATCACATGCATAGGAATAATAGTGCAATACAATGTGACTCACTTTATGCCATGCATGATCCATTTTTATAATTTTCCAATTCCAGTTAAATTTCTTTCCAAGGTGACCAAACAATTATCACAAACATACAATCAATAGATACCAATCATGTAAGACATTTAGCAACCAAATGGTGTTTCAATATACTTATCATTCCTTTAATCAACCAACAAATCACCTGCATAGATTTCTCCATTCCCTTTAGCAATCCATTTGTGTCTTTTGCCTAACTTCTAGTGCTATATTCTACAAGCACAAGCATAAATATGTAAAGCAAAAGAAACTCACTCAGCCATTGTGGAAATTTTTCAGTTAAAATAATCTTCTGGGAATGGTAAGTCTTCTCCTTCGTCACCTATCAAAAGTAGATGCCTAAAATGTGCATTCCATACTAAACTTTACTCGTCTAGATAACTTATTCTAGGTAGAAAGTTGTTTATGAAAATCCTATCTTAAAATGATTACAAGTTCTTCATCTAAATCCCATGTTTCAAAAACATTAACATTTGAAAGTTAACAAGCTTTCTTGAATGAAATCAAACTTATACATATAAGATATAATAATAATAATAATAATAGTTCATGATTCATGCATTATCATAGTGATGTTGCTTAAGTTTATATTTTGCAAAAATAGTCTTGTGGACTTAATTAAAATTCTTGTGTTCATTTTGAATTGATGAGTTAATAATAAAATTTGTTTTTTTAGGGCTTAAATATTTTGAAAAGAAAAATGAGTTTCACCATCTATTTGTCTTCTTATATGAAAAATGTGGATCTTAATGACTTTTCTCAATTTATCATTCTTTCAACCAACTAAGTTGATATATGAGAAAATTTAAGTTGGCTAGATGATACTGTCACTTGGAAACAATATTGTCAAGTTAGTTTGTAGAGAGAAAAACCAAGTTTTTCCTTCATTAAAGTATTGACTTTTATATATTTGATCATTTTCAACATTATCATCAAGAAGATTTTTGTAAGAAAAATCAATGTGTCTCTCCTATTTGCCTTATAATTTAAGCATCTCATGGAATATAAAAGGAGGAATTTAGTTTTCCAAAATTTCCATTTTTCATATGTTTTCTCCATGTTCAAGAAAATGAATTTGAGTCATGATTTTGCATATCATGGAATTTTCAAGCTTTTAAGATATATGACAAAATCAATACGGACAAGATATGGGCATGAACACAAAAAATAAAAAAGAACATACGTATTAGTAATAATAAAACAAGAAAAATAGTATAAGAAAAATAAGAAGATAGGAGTCTTAGCATAAAATCAAGGCTGCCTAGGAATCGAAGTGATTCTAGTCCCATAAATAACAAAAATAAACAAAATTTGCGAGTCTTAGACTATAACAAGGCTTTCGAGACTTAAATAATTCCTATCTCATGATAAACAAATAAATAAAGCAACAAAACCAAAGTTTGGGAGTCTTAGACTGTAATAAGGTTTCCGGGACTAGAATATAGATAAGTCCAAACTAGAGATGGACTAGTCTTATTTAATGACTTGAGATGGACAAGTCTTGAGCATAAATAATAAAAGCAAGAAACATAAACAAATGTTAGGTTAGTGAGCTTTGTGCTCTTATAAATATGGCTAGATATAAATATAGAAAGTTAGATTAGATGATAATGTAAAACAAAATAAATAAGATATTGACAAGGTTATAAGCTTGATATGATATGGTTTAAATCTAGCATGATACTTCAAAGTTTTGAGTATGATAGAAGGATTTTTGGCAAGAAAACAAGCATGAAATCATAACTAAAATTACCAAGAGGTTATAGAAGATGTGTATACCTCACAAGATGAAGCAAAAATGTTTATGAAATGGAAATATGGGAAGGGTAGCAGCCAGATGATTCATGCCACAAGCAAGGAGAAGAGAGAAAAGAGAGAGAGAAGAGAATGAGAGAAGATGATGGTTGAATTTCTTGACAGAAGGAGTATTTACAGATTGTGATTTAGTGTTATAGAGGATGATCTAAACAAATAAATAAATAATTTTGTGCAGCCTACCGTGATTTGAGTATCATAAAATAAAAGGGACAACACATCTTCATGTATCATAAAATGTAAGTATAGGTTTTAGGCTATAGTTTGTAGGGAATAGGTATATATTTAAAAAAAAATATGGTAGTTGTGCTTGCTACAAATTTAAAAGAAAAAGACAATAATAAAAATAGTAAAATATCATATAAGTTACTGTAGAGATAAAATAAAGCGTATATGGCTATAACTGATATTTTTATGAGCTGAAAAAATTTTGATATGATATTTTATGGATACCTTAATATTTTTCTAGGATGAATTAGTTGTTGGAATATTTTATCTCATTTTATGCATTCATAGTTGGATACAGAAACTGATCCTATAAAGGCCTAAATTGATAGAATTTTTAGGCTATCTGATCTTTTTAGGTTTATATTATTTTTACGAATCGTAATTTGAGTTTATCTCATTTTTAATTTTATCTCATATTTTAGGGCTCTAACAGCTATTTGGTATAATGTATTAACTGATGTATTCTGACTTCTAGAGTTCGAATTGTTGAAACCAAGTTTAAACGTACATAAAACTACCGTAAAATCTAAGGGTTTATAGTCTTCATAACTCAATGCAAACTCACTAGTTCTAGGTTACTATGCAATGCAATCCTACTAATTCCAAGTGAACATTTTCAGTTTTAAGGCAGATTCGATCATTTAAGCTCTCAAAATAGCAATTTTTCTATTTTAGGAAAGTTTTAGATGTGTCATAACTTTTTATAGACAATTCAGTTTTGTTTGTCGTCTATGGTGTTATATTTATCTTTTTATTTATTGTGTCTATAAGATTTAAGGTTTTCTATTTTTAGCAGCTTTTGAACTTGTTATATGATCATCCTACTTTCTCTTCAAAGCCATAAGTATTACTTCATTTCTCAAATCAATTTGTTGGTCCCACTAAAATAATCAAGAAGGAGGGTTAAATTGATTATTTTATAAAAATTTTGCCTTTAAAAAAAATTATTCCCCCCTCTATTTCAAATATGAGAACAATATAAACAATTAAACAAATATAAAAATAATTTGCATAAATTAAAAAGATAGAAAAAAGAGAATCAAACAGCAATTTATAGGGGCTTCGCCTTGTGCATCAGTCCACTCTTCCAGCTCGATGTTGGGGACCTCATTATCCTATGGGTTTGTTTCACTATATCCAATAACTTCAAATTACAAGATTGTACAATCCTCTTTGCTCTATTCTTACAGCTCTTCTCAAGCTAATAATCGATCTACAGAGTCTAATCTTGTAATCAAGCTAGCAACTAAGAAGGCAACAACACATTCATTCTTATACAAATAAAAGATTTAAAAAAATTATGTTTGGAGTAAATTAAGAAAGGCACAAATTTGCTCTAGAAAGTTGACTGTAGTAGCAAATAGAAATATAGAAGTTCGCTCGTAATAAAACAAGGGTGTTTCTTCTTTTCTCTTTTCAATGCAGGATTTTTTTTTAGAAGAAATTGCAGGGTGTGAAAAAAATAATCCCCTTCTCTAACGTTTAAAAAAACCATTGTTGGTTATGGATAATCTTTCCCAAAGATATCTCAGATAAAATCTTGAGTTCTTTTTCTTCTTTTCAAATTTGAATTCAAACACTTGCATGCATGCTTTATCCTAGTCAAATTTGAAAAATCGCGCTGTTAATTAGATGGGTAAGTGATATATTTCCTTTATCTTGTTTTTTTATTTTGATTTATCTCTTTGATTTTGTGAAATACCCTGAATTTTACCAACTTAAATTAGAAATGTAATAATTAAATACTATGAAAATGCAAGTAATTTTGAATCTTATTTTAAATTTAACCTAATAATTGAATTTAGATATTTTAGTTAAATTGAATTTCATAAATGACATAATATAATTAGAAAATTTAATCTAATTAGATTAGCAAATAATTTAATCGAAATTAGAA
Organism: Combretum micranthum; assembly: GCA_024138025.1. Lineage (NCBI taxonomy): Eukaryota > Viridiplantae > Streptophyta > Magnoliopsida > Myrtales > Combretaceae > Combretum > Combretum micranthum. The sequence goes on from JAMXBD010002573.1 coordinate 86,200, forward strand.
ATTCCAATACCATAAATACCCACTTCAACTTATCAAATTACTTCAATTTCCTTTCTTCAACATACCAAGCTATTCAATCCCTTTCAATTATTGACTTGAAACCAATTTGTTAGTTGAATTATCTAAATTCCTAATTCACTAAAATAAAACCTTAATCTAAATTTAGGTTAGACTCGACTCAATAACTCACAATTACACACCTAAGGTTATAAATATCAAGTGTAGTATGACCCAATTAATTTTTAGACTCTATTAGATAGTAAACGATAATTTAAAGATGAATCGTTAGGGTTGAAAAATATGCGATGGAAATAGAAATTGATCAATATCTATCAAACAAGAACACAAATAAAAATTATGAATACGTAATCATGAAATTTAAATTTTCTGAGTCTTTTGAGTGCAATACCCTAATTTGACCTACCGAGACTAGAAACCTTAATCGCGTAAGTGAAAATTTTGATAATTTAAGATAATTAGGAATAATAAATGAATTTAATTTAAAGTAGAGATTCTAATACCGTAGATGCCCAATTTAACCTATTAAGAAGCATCAATTGGCTATTTCAACAAATTCAAATTAATCAATCCTTTCTAATTATCAATTGAACTTTATTAATCAAGTTTAATAATCTAAGACCCTAAATATCCAATTTACACATTTTAACCTATATTCCAACTCCTTAAATCCTAGAAATTTAAGACTAAATATTTGTTTTTCAAATACCAACTCCTAAGCCCCTAAAACCCTAAATTCAAATAAAATATTAATTTTTCTTTTAATTAGATTTCCTAGAATTAATTTCTAATGACAATTAGCTAATTCTTTCTCGTATTTCTTAATTTCTAATTCTAAATACCTAAAACCCATAACCTAAGAGCCTAATTCATCATCTAAAACCCTAAGCCCATTAACATAAGATCACATCCAATTATTCAATATTCAAGCCCATAAACATAAGCCCAAAAGCCCATGCATCAAAGCTCATTAGCTCATCAAAGCCCATAAGACCACATTAGCTATCATGCATCATCATACACCTTTATAAAATCCTAATGTCTAAGAAAATCTAACCTTATGAAAAGACCAAAATAACCTTAGCCACTTTAAGAAGGTTTCTTCACCTATAAAAGACCAAAATGCCCCTTAAATATCTATAATATGAACACAAGAAAATATCTCCCAATTGAACAAAATGCCCTCACTTAATCAAGCCAAAGTACCAAAATATCCTTAACCCTAGAGATAATTACAAGGCATTAAACAATATAAATATACCTATTAGAAAACCCTAATTTCTCCTTCTATCTTAGGCAGCCCACATCTTCCCATTCCCCTTAAAAACATCCCTAGAAACACACCAAAAATCCTACAACAACTCTTCTTCAAGATAAGTCTTCAATAGGTAAGTAAATCTACCCTATTTCTATCATCCAATTACTTAATTTCTTCCAAAAAATTTAATTTATATTTCAATTGATTCTTTGGTGGTATTTGAAGACAAAATCAAAGTTAAGATGGGGATTTCGTATTAGAAGCATCATCAAAGTATTGAAGTAGTAGTAGAGAAGGTTATTTTGTTGATATTACTAAATTCAAGTAAGTAATTATAATTAATTTGTTTAATTATGTTAATGACATTTAGATTCATGTCAATCATTAAAAAGGAACTTAGATTCAAGTATTAAATAAAATATGTATATACATGCATGAAAACCGAAATATGCACATGTCTATATATGTATGTTAGAAAATTGAGTATTTGAAATTATTATATGTATGAATATATGTGTTACATGTTGAATTGATATGTTTTATTAAAAGAAATTATCAAATAATTATATGAATATATATTAAACAAAATTCATTAAAATATATATATGTGTGTATGTTATGTTGGTATGCTGGAAAATAGAAAATTAGTGTAGATAATGATCATTTGAGTCTTGATTTATGATTTTAATTGTAAAATATAAACATAAGTATATACTAGATAATGAAACGTAGAATAAACATGTTTTAGATGATCTTAATATGCTAGAAAATAGATTTATATGAATATAATAAGTAATTTTGGCAAGTTTAAATTGAAAAATTTAAACAAAATATTAAATGAATTTATTTTTGGATGTAATTTACAAAATTGATATTTTAACATATCTATATACAAACTATAAATTTTGGTGATTTTTGAAATACATTTACTATTTTTAAAAATTAAATTACAAAAAAGAAAAACCGTGTTTCGACCAGCAGGGTAACGTGAATTCATATGGCTAAACCGGTGACTTTTTCCTCTTCTTTTTGGGTGAAACTATAACTGTTTGAAATCTTAAGAAGTCTATTTTAATTTAGTGTAAAGAACCGAACAAGAACCGATTGCTTTAATGGTCAAATTCGATCAAACCGATCAATCGTCGCTGCCTATGCTTTGTTCTTGACAGTCTTGAATCAATTAAAATTAAAACCATAATTAACTAATTAGTTTAGGACAAATGAAGTTATAAACATGTAAATATATGTGTTAAAAAGTTTACATAAAAATTTGAGCTCAAGAACCCGAGTTTAAGATATTGAACCGATTTATTAAAGTTTGGGTACACGTTAGTTCCCTATAGGAAATGAAAATATTGAAACTTTAGGAAAATTAATTCTAATAAAATAAATATAAAATAAATCTAAATAATATATTTTCATATTAATATATAAATTCTAAGATAAATAATTAATTATTTTGATTTTAGGAATTTATTTAATAAAATAGGATAAATATGGCATTTTTACATAATATAAACATAATAGTAAACTAGTTTAAATTCCATAACATATTTAGATGTAGAAACATATTATAAATGATATAAATAAAATAATTATATTAAATAAGTTATTTTACTTAATAAAAGTTTATTAGATTTAACATAGGATATGTTATTTAAAAATACCGTTTAATGACCTAATTATCGTAAAATGAATTTAGTAGACTTGACTGATTGATTCTATCCAACTTGGCTAGATATGTAGAGTTATTAACTAAATTGGCTTAGTAAATTCCTTAAAAACCAACAATTTACACCTAACTATTAATCAACTAGTAAACTCATATATGACCATAATAATATGTAATTAGGTCAAGATAGCCTATGAATAATAAGGTGAATATTTTGTTTCAAATGAATATTCACTAGAAACAGGATTATTTTATATGAGTTTAAAATAATCAATAATTTTTAAAACTTAATATGAAGCAATCTTTGAGCAGATATTCATCAAGTCTATCCTCTGCATTAACTTCTGGTCTATCAATTGTATATCAGAATGTAGTTTTTATATCAGGTATACATGACTTGTGTTGCTTGCTAGGATAGACATTCTAAATAAACTAATACTTAAAGACAGCTTTAATAATTGCTTGTTGCATGTGTGTGGCCATTTTTTTGACCTGGCTCGAGGGGTGGCGACCTTGCTAGCCTATGCCAGTATGGTAGTTAGGCACTTAGGCCACCTCCCATCATTAACATTGGACAAATGATGGTTATCATGGCTCGGCAAGTGACTGATAGAGGAGACGTGATCGGGGTAACATTTATTCATATTAGAAAGAAGTTGTATTAAGTAGTTCAATATGTGGGCTCTATTACTTTGCTTAATCACAATGGACTAATATGGATAGAGATGTGTAACGGCTGTACCCCTAGATGAAGCTATTTACTAGATGATCCTATAGGGGATATAGGTATACAGGCTGCCTATATCAACCTCCTGAGTAGTTGCTGCTACTTAACACCCCCAAGTTCCCAGTGTGTTACCGGAGTGTAAGTGTTCCATTTTTGTTTGCCGCACTTTAATTCAAAGATATAAACTATTGATTGTTACATTGCATATAGAATAGGCATGTGTGCCCATCTTGTGTGTGCTTGTGTTGTTGTCATATTGGGCTTCGACTCATTCCTTTCTTTTTTAGGTGATGATTTGGATGCTTGTAATTATCGGGTATAAGACGACTTTAAAGGAGCTTGTTAACAAGTTGAGTGCCTAGGAACGTTAAACTGTTTATGCTATTGGGAAAAGTTATTGATTATCTTTTCGAACTTATGATATGATGAGGGCATATCTATGAGCCCATGGTTGTATCTTGAGATACTAGATACTATGTACTTTGGGATACCTGATGGTATGATATTTATTTATAAACGTTTGTCTACTCACAAAAGTAGCCAATTTGGAAATCATTTTGAGAAATTTATTTTATTATATGTAATGGTCTTCTCATGAAAGTAGCATATTCGGAAATCGTTTTAAAGAAATGTATTTCTTTTCTGCTGCAACTCTAGTCATTTTCAAAATCTAATTCAACGATTTCAAAATCTAAAATTTGTTTACCAACGATCACGATAAACTGTAGATTAGGTTAGCCATAATGTATAATGCGTAAGTGTTATACGTGATAGCTGACACGCCTTGAACCTAGTTCGAGGCGTTACATTTTGAACGTCTTGGAAAGAAGATATATACAGCTGAAATTTCATGATTTTAAATTATTTGGCTGTTTTTTTTTCTTAACATCCTTCTAAGACGTTATCCGATCTTAACTTCAACACTTGATATTGTACCTTGATGGAGATAAGCTTGAAGTTGATCTGTTACAATATGGTTGTTCTTATTGTGATATTCTCAACAGATGAAAAACAAAGATCCTATGTGTCAAAATAGGATAAGGATCATATCTTCTTGTTCCTTCAATTCAAAAACTTTCTTTGTAAAACATAGAATCTGCGAAATTGAACCAACTCGAATACTTGTCCTTATTGTAGAAGATTAAGACATTAAAATATTGAAAACTTGAATTCCTTGGATATTAACCAACTTAAGTGGAACAAATAAGTATATTACCCAAATATACTTATTTACTCGAGCTAGGCCTAATTAGGTTTTGGAAGATGAATAGAAATTACGTGATACCATGTTGCTGTAAAAAATTGCAGGTGACTCTCTGGACAACCTCTAGACAATCCTTTGGATAACTTATTAAAACTTCCATCTTCATCTTATTGATATATACAATCCTCTGGACATTCCTCTGATAGTCTTCGTATATCAGATAATAATTTCTTGTTTTTTATTCTCCTTAATACAATTTTGTAATATAATCTGTATTATTCTATATATCATTTAAATCTTCTGTATGGCCTTTGGAGTATCTTTGGAAATCTGTTGTAACTTTTATCATTTTAAACTTCACTAAGACATACTTTGTATTAACTTCTAGAATATCCTCTTGTGATTTATTAAAGTTCTGCTTATGTTCTGACTAATCCTTGGATTTTCAATTTTTTCATTTTTCCTTGAATAAAGCTTGTTATAATTCTAGATTATGAACTTAAGATAGAATCCTGAACACTTAATCAATTGATTAGATTTCTTTAATTATTTTGTTATCATCAAAACATTATTTGTAGAGAATCAACATTCTCCCCCTTTTTGATGATAACAAAACCATTTTTCAAATTGTAAATTCCAGAATATAAGATTAAAAAGATATCAAGCAAGATTAAAAAGATATCAAACAAATTTCATGCTCAGTAGACTTTATATATGTTCAGAACATAATCAACATCAAATCATCAAAGTTCAACATATCCTCAACATCTCAATCATCCAACAGTTAACATACATCATAAAAATATAAATCTATTTTGTATTTTCTCCTCCTTTTTGTTATCATCAAAGGAAGACATAATATAGAAAATAATATTTTCATGCATTCATTCAAAAGGTTCTTAAAGAGACACGATTACATGAGATTAGCAAAAATTAAAAATATTAAGGTCTTGAGAATAGAAATCAGCGAGAGAAGGATTCAAAGAAAGTTGAAGGATTTTTGAAAGAGAACAACTAAAGATTAGGAATGTAAGGAACAATTGCCCAATCTTGAAAACATCAGAAGCAATGTTAGATAAGATTTCAACAGCTGCAGTAGTATCAGTGCTTGGATTAATAGGAGGTGTAATAAAACTGTTGGATTTTCTTTGTTCAATCAACATCTCAACAGGTTGATCTTCCATGTTCAATTCGATATCAGGAACAGATTGATCATCTTTGTTCAGCTCGACATCTGGAACAGGTGGATCTATACGCGCACGCATGTTCTTCTCCAGCCTTAGTGTGAATCATCGACACAGCAACATTCTCCTCTCCCAAACTTTCATTTTCATCGCAAATATCAAGATTTTCAGAAAATATTTTCAACAGGGATTTCTTGATTAGACTTGACTGGAAGAATTTCTTTAATATTGTCAAGAAGATTTTTTTGTATCACTTCAAGCTTATCATCAATCATCCGAGTTAATTTTTCCTTTAAATTTCCAGATCTATCAAGAATCTCCCCCCTTAATGTTAGATTTCTCTCTTCTTCTTCAAAATTTCTTTCAGCTTCATTGTCTAACATGGACTTCAACTTTTTGCCAAGCGATCTTCTTCACTCTATATTTCCTATGGACATAGCAACCACCATCTATAAAGAACCAAAACTTTTTGTGGACATAAATTCCCATTCTTTTGAAATTGTACTGTCTTATTTTCTTTAGTAGAAGAGGAAATCTAGATTCACTAGGGATTGATATACCTTTGTACTTCATAATTTCAATGATCATCCCCCCATATAGTTTGTTTTCTCTATGTTTCCACAAGTGTTTATGATTTGTTTTGGAAGATCAATCTTTAATCCTTTATCATTGCCAAAATAGGTAGTCCTTCTTCCTTAGAAAGAGTAGTCGTACTCCCTCTCTTTGGCAATAGACATTCATTTACCATTTTGTGTAGGATTCAAATTAACAATTCAAATTCAGTGACAAACACATCATCTTCAGAAAAACTACCAATTCCATCATTAAGAACTTTACAAATTTCACTCTTTTTCTTCGACACTAATCCAACATCATCTTTTTCATTTCTCAAATCAAAACATTTGATCAACAATTTCCTAGAAATTCTAATATTTTTGTCACTAACTTTTGAAATCAACTTCACATCACTTTTGTGAGACAATTTATCATAGAATTCTTTCACTAAATCTCTAGACACTTTACTGCTCAAACTACATAAATTTTTACAACCCAACTTCCCTATCCAATCATCCCAATAAAAACCATGTTTTTTTAAATACTCAAAATCGATAAAAGAAGTCTCACGAATATTTATCTGTGTTAAATTAGATTATTTAACTTGGTCTTTCTATGTAGACGAATCCTCAAATTTAGAACCCTTTTTTCGCTTTCGTGATTCAACTTTCTTTTCCTTTGAGGCACTTGTTTCACGTTTGGTTACCTTTGAAATTCCTTTCTTTTTCTTACTAGGCAAAGGTTCTGGAGTTTCCTCTGGATGTGATGTTTCTTTAAAAACATCCACGATTTCTTGAGCTTTCGTTTAGCTTTGTTTTTGTTCTTTTTGAAAGATTTTTATGGGTTTTCATTCTTCTTTTTTCGAACGAAATTCCATTTGATATGTAGCTTCTGAATCAATGGATTCATCAACTATTGAAATGAGTTTGGAATATTTAACTGTTTTAAAGTTCTTGTTAGAGAGTCTCAGAGATTTGCATGGAGCCATATATGAAGATTGGAGATTTTCTTGAAGAAAAAAGGGTTTTTGGAACATAAAAAGGATTTTGTTATAGAAGAGGCACTTGAAGAGATGGAAAGAGAAAGAAAATACGATTGTTTTGTAAAACCAATGACAATGATGATCGTTTATTGAAAATAATGAAACACACAAAATATTTTATTTTTTATTTATATATAAATTGGGGATAGAAAAACAAATAGCTTTTCTTTATATGAATGATTACAAATACCTATTTCATTAAATAAATTCAAAATTGACTTTTTCCAAAGCTTTTGTGAAAATATTTGCTAATTGCATATCAGAAGGCACAAATTCAACAATAATATTACCATTAATTACATGATCTCATATAAAGTGATGTCGAATGTCTATGTGTTTAGATCTTGAATGATGTACATGATTTTTTGTCAGGTTAATTGCAGTTGTATTATCACATTAATAGTATAATATAATAAACATAATCTTGCAATTGTTGTTTAATCCAAAGCATTTGAGCACAACAGTTACTAATGGAAACATATTCTGCTTTAGCTATAGATAAAGTGACAGAATTCTATTTCTTGGAAGACCAAGAAACTAATTTGTCACCTAAGAATTGACAAGTACTAGATGTACTTTTTCTATCAACTTTATAATCAGCATAATTTGCATCTGAGTATCCTATTAAATCAAATTTTTTATTTTTAGGGTACCAGATGCCTAATCTAGAAGTATTTATCAAGTATTTGAAAATTCTTTCAACGGCTAATAAATGTGTTTCTGTAGGTGCACTTTGAAATCTTGCGCAAAAACATACACTAAACAGAATATCAGTTCTAGATGCAATTAAATACAATAAAGAGCCAATAAGACTTCTATATAATTTTTCATTTACCTTTTTTCTCATTTGAATCAGAATCTAACCTTGTTGAAGTACTCATAGGAGTTGCAGCTCCTTTAGATCCTTCATACATGAATTTCTTAAGAATTTATTTAGTGTACTTTTCTTGATATATGAAGATTCCTTCTTTAGTTTGTTTAATTTGTAGTCCAAGAAAGAATGTCAATTCACCCATCATTGACATTTCAAATTCTGACTGCATTGACTTTGCAAAATCTTGACAATATATTTCATTAGTAAAACCAAATATAATACCGTCCACATATATTTGCACAATTAAAATACCTTGATCATATGTCTTTAAAAATAGGGTTGTGTCAATAGTTCCTCTTTGAATTCCTTTTGAAATTAAAAACAAACTTAATCTTTCATATCATGCTCTTGGGGCTTGTTTAAACCATATAAAGCTTTATTTAATTTGTAAACATAATTAGGTTTAAAACGATCTTCAAAACCTGGGGGTTGTCTAACAAATACTTCTTCTTTGATAAATCCATTTAAAAAAACACTTTTTACATCTATTTGAAAAACTTTAAAATCTTTAAAACATGCATATGTAGGCATCAAACGAATTGGTTCTAATTTAGCTACAGGTGCATATGTTTCATCAAAGTTAATTCCTTCTTCTTATGAATTCATTTAGCTACTAATCTTGCTTTGTTTCTAATAATCTTACCATTTTCATCCAAATTGTCTTTAAATACCTTTTTTTTTTCAATTATTGATTTTCCTTTAGGTCTAGGCACAAGATTCCATACATTATTTCTTTGAAATTGATTTAGTTCATCTTGTATGGCATCAATCCAATTATTATCATTTAAAGCTTCATCAATATTACTAGCTTCAAATTCAGATAATAATGCAAAATGATTTTCAAAATCTTGTAAACTAGATCTTGTTTTAACACCAAATTGAACATTACGTATTATTTGTTTTAGAGGATGAGCGGATTTATATCTCCAAGGCTTAGAAGTTTCTAGTTCAGATTCTCTAGGTTCTAAAGTACCTTCTGGAAAAGGTTCTGGATTTCCAAATTCATAGGTTTCAATAGCTTGTGCTTTAGACTTTAGTTCTGAATAAGATTCTTCTTTAGATTTAGAGCCTTTTTCATCATCAGATTGCAATGCGGAAGGTGAATAAAGGAAGAATACAGATGAATTATGGCCGAATACAGCCTAAGGAATGCCAAATGCAGCAATTTTGCTTGAATACAAGCTCAGAATAAGAAACTATGTATATTCATATCCTTTCCGTATTACATGAGAATGTATTTATAATAGAAAAAGATAGCTAGAATATTCTAATGATACTACTGCATGTGCTAAAAGTAGCCAGCTCATTAGTTGGTTATAATGGATTGATAATTCTGTAATGCTAAAGAAAGCTATAGCTAGAAATAGCTTAAGCCCACAATTTATCTAAAGCTAAATGGCCTATTAAACATGGTCTTGCTTACTGAACGGCCCATTAAAATACTCCTTCCTCATATTTCCCCCAGCAAAACACTTACTATCAGCTTCTAACATCCACATTTTAGACTTATTCCTTCTAGCATGTTCGAAATCTGATGAACTTATGCAAATCCTAGTTCATTCCCCTTCCCATCAAAATCCCTTGACCATAAGGGATGGTTTGGAAATTGGAGCACCAAATCTCTGTAAAACTCCCACGTAGCTTCTCCAACATCTTTTCCCTTCCATACGATCAGTACCATACTTTCTACTTTATTTCCTTGTTTAACCAATTTTCTTTCAAGGATGGTACTGAGTTCTAACTCTTCTTCTTTGTCTATTGCAGGAAGTGTCAAGGAGACGTCATATCTAGGAGCGTAATACTTCCTAAACTGTGAAACATGGAAGGTAGAGTGGATTTCCGCTTTAGGTGGTAACCCTAAATGGTAAGCCACTGATCCAATACGTTCTAAGATAGGATATGGTCCATAGTATTTTGCTGAGAACTTGTTGTTGTGAATGTCTTTTGCTATTTTAAGAGTTCCTTGACGATAAGGTTAAAGTTTGAGTAGAATCCTATCACTGATATGAAATTCTCGTTCGCTTCTTTTCCCGTCTTCCACTTGTTTCATTCGTTGTTGTGCACGTCTAAGATGAAACTTAAGTAATTTCATCTAATCTTCCCTGTTAGATAAAACCCTATCGACAGCTTCAACCCTAGAGTCCTTAAGAATGTACGGAAGGTGTATGAGGGTGGATAACCACATAATGCTTCAAAGGGGGTTAGCTTAGAGCTGAAAATGTAGTTGGTATTGTACCACCATTCAGTTAAAGATAGAAATTGAACCTATCTTTTAGGATTCTCCCCAGTAACACAACGTAAATAGGTTTCCAAACATTTGTTGACGACCTCAGTCTAACCATCCGTTTAAGGATGGTAGGCAGTAGAAATATTCAACTCTACCCCTTGTAACTTAAAAAACTCCTGCCAGAAGTTATTGACAAAGAGAGGATCTCTATAAAAAATGATCGATTCTGGTGTTCCATGTAACTTATAGATGTTATCCGGAAAGACTTGGGCAACACTAGCAGCTGTATAGGGATGGGAGAGAGTAATGAAATGGCTGTACTTACTTAACCTGTCCACTACTACTAAGATAACTTCTTTTCCAATAGTAGTCCTTCAATAAAATCCATGCTAATGGACTGCCAACATTCATTTAGAATAGTCAAGGGACTCAATAACCCAATAGTGGCTACATTCTCGTACTTATACCTTTGACAAGTGTTACATTCCCTTACAAACTGTCTTTATAACCTTGGCCAGTAGAATACTATTGCAATCCTCTTGTAAGTTACGTTGGCTCCTGAATGTCTTCCCAAAGGCCCTCCATGGTATAGTTGTAATAGTCTGGTTCTGAGTGCTGAGGAGGGTCCTATCACAACTCTACCCTTGCATCTTAGAATCCCACCTTCATAAGAATAGGAACCCACACTTTGACCATCAATGAGTTGTTGAATCTTTAGCTTGTGATTACTGTCTAAGTCCATACTAGCTTTAATCTGGTCCAATAATTCAGGAGCAAAAGCCTGCACTGACAAGTGGTTCAATAGGAATGGTTCCCTGCGAGACAAAGAGTCAGTAGCTATGTTAGTTTGACCAGACTTGTATTCAATTTCATAATCTAGTCCCAACAATTTGGTTAGCCATTTTTGTTGGCTAGGAGTGACCAAGCGCTGCTCAAGTAAATACTTGAGGCTCTGATGGTCAGTTTTGATCACAAAGTGTCTACCCAAGATATAATGTCTCCACTTATCAATGGCATGTACTAGTGCCATCAACTCTCTTTCATATACTGAAAGACCTCTATGCTTAGGTGCCAAAGCTTTGCTCATGAATGCTATTGGGTGGTTGTTTTGCATTATAATAACACCTATGCCTTCTCCACTTGCATCAGTTTCAATGACAAAAACCTGAGCATAATCAGGTAGACTAAGGACTAGAAATGTGATTAATGCGTCCTTACGTTGGTCAAAGGCAAGCTGAGCCTCTTTACTCCATTTGAACTGATCTTTTTTTAGTAATTGGGTTAGAGGCCAGGCAATGGAGCCAAATCCTCGAATAAACCTCCTGTAGTACCCTGCAAGCCCGAGAAATCCCCTTAATTGCTTTAGACTTTTGGGGACTGGCCATTGTACCATAGCTTTCACTTTCTTAGGATCTGTAGACACACCCTTTCTAGATATAACATGCCCTAGGTAGTCAATCTACTGGACTCCAAATACACATTTAGAATGTTTAAGGAATAAACGCTCCATCCTTAACACTTGGAAGACCTTCCCCAAATGATCAACATGTTGCTCAATACTAGTACTGTACACCAGTATATCGTCAAAGAAAATGAGAACAAACTGCCTTAAGAATGGTTTGAATATAACATTCATGAGGCCTTTAAATGTTGAAGGAGCATTGGTTAAGCCAAATGGCATGACTAAGAACTCGTAATGGCCTTCTTGGGTGCAAAAAGCAGTTTTGTACACATCCCTGGGGTGCATCAAGATCTGATGATACCCCGACCTAAGATCCAATAACTGAAGTACATAGCCCCACTAAGTTCATCAAACAAGTCATCAATGATGGGAATAAGGAAGCGATCTTTAACAGTTTGCTTGTTGAGATCTCTATAGTCCACACACATTCTCCAAGTGTTGTCTTTTTTTTTATCCAACACTACTGGAGATGCATATGGGCTGTGGCTAGGTCTGATAATTCCACTTATAAGCATTTCTCTTACCATTTCTTCCAGAACTGATTTCTGTAGAGCTTAATATCTATAAGGTCTTATGTTGATTGGAGTTGCCCCATCTTGTAAATGGATTCTATGGTTACAAGATCAGTTGGGAGGTAAACCATGGGGTTCCTCAAATAAATCGTGAAATTCTTCCAATAAATCCAGGATTAATGGTGATGACTTCTCCATTGTACTGATCACCCTGGTGTCATCCTCTTTGACCATCCAACAATACATGTCAAGTTGTTTTGATGCCCACCCAAAAGGTGAGTCAACTCTTGTCCAGTAATGTTCTAGATAACCTCCTTTTCACCCCATAATACACGATTGGAACCTTGCCACACCAATTCCATATGATGTTGCCGAAAATTCCAATTTACTATCCCAAGTTTGGTCAACCAAGGCATGTCTAATATTAGATCACAAGAATTTAAAGTTAGAGTGTAAAAATCAGACTCAAACTCTAGCTCATCCATCATCCAACGGAACCCTTTGACAGCACTGGTACTAAAGATCTTAGTACCATCAGTTAGAATGACTGCCACAGGTTCTAATGAGGACAGACAACAATTTAATCCTATAGCGAGTCGCTCATCAATAAAATTGGATGAGCTCCCTGTATCAATCAATATGTTCAACCCTCGGTTCTTAAACTTACCCTTCACTCTCATTTTGTGTTTATTAATCCCAATACTACCATCAACAGCACATAAAGTTAGTTGAGATAGATCAGCTTCCAACTCATCCACAAATTCCACAAAATCTGCCTCTATCTCATCTGGAGCAACTAGTAGCATATTCAACAGCGTGTCCTGGCCCAAAGGGCTCATCACACCAAAAGCATTGTTTCTTACATCTTTTCTCTTTGAGTTCCTCAGGAGTCAATCTTCTGGTAGGTCTGATATCCTAAAAAGTGATAGTACGGTTAAGGTTAGGCAGGCTAGTGTTTGTGGCTAGTTTGTATGTGGTTTTACTGTTGAAGGTTTGGTCGTATATGGGGTATAGTTAGTAGTGTATTTAGGGGTATACAAATTAGAATGAGGGCTGGAATTGGGTGGCTTGAAGGTTTTGAGGTTGTTTTTAGATGATAGTAATGTGGCTTCTTGCAATTTAGCATGGGTATAGGATTGAGTCAAAGTTTTTGGTTGAAACATGCGAATTGGGTATTGAATTTTAGGTTTCAGTCCACTCAAATAACAACTAATCAAATGAGTTTCTAGCAATTGGACTTAGGTAGATAGATGTAAGAACTCGTCATTGTAGTCCTGTAAAAGACCATTCTGTTGCAACTCCTTTAACTCTGACATAGGGTCTTCATACCCTCTCTCATTGAACCTTGCATTCAAAGCTTTTGTGAGCTCCTCCCATGTTAAGGGATTTGGATCACTTCTAGACTTACCATAAGCACTAAATCACTCATAGGCCTTGTCCTCTAGGTACATAGTAGCAATTCTTACTTTGAGATTCTTGGGAGTTTCATCCAAAGCAAAAAAATGCTCAGCTTTAGAGACCCAGTTTCTAAATCCATCTCCAACAAAAGTTGGAAATTCAATTTTGGTATTGCGAGTAGGTACCTGATATGCCAAGGATTTGTTAGAGTTGTTACCTTCAAAGGGCAATAGGGTAGAGCACGTCCCCTTGTTTGCTTCCATCACAGCACCAGTTGGATCAACCGCAGCTGATTTCCTATGTAATTGTTGCTTTAATGTGTCAATAGTTTGTGACTACTTCTCAATCAACTCTTGTTGTCTTTCCAGGTTTTCAGAAAAAGAGCTTTACCCAGCCATCTTGCTTATCATATTGCTCTTGGAGAAGCCTCTATTGCCTCTCAGTTTGCTCCTTAATCACTCCCCTCAGCACTTCTTCAATACGTTTAAACTCTCCAGTGTTAGTGGCCATTATCGCTCTGATACCAAATGCAATGCGGAAGGTGAATAAAGGAAGAATACAGATGAATTATGTTCGAATATAGCCTAAGGAATGCCGAATGCAGCAATTTTGCATGAATACAAGCTCAGAATAATAAACTGTGTATATTTATATCCTTTCCGTATTACATGAGAATGTATTTATGATATAAAAAGATAGCTAGAATATTCTAATGATACTACTGCATGTGCTAAAAGTAGCCAGCTCATTAGTTGGTTACAATGGATTGATAATTCTATAATGCTAAAGAAAGCTATAGCTGGAAATAGCTCAAGCCCACAATTTATTTAAAGCTAACTGGCCCATTAAACATGGTCTTGCTTACTGAACGGCCCATTAAAATACTCCTTCCTCATATTTCCCCCCGACAAAACACTTATCGTCGGCTTCTAACATCCACATTTTAGACTTGTTCCTTTTAGCATGTTCGAAATCTGATTAACTTGTGCAAACCCTAGTTCACAGATTCGTCATCCTTTATATCTTCAACAAACTTAACATATAGTGATTCTTTAATAGTTTTAGATGATTTATTTAAAACACGATAAGCACGACTATTTAGAGAATATCCTAAAAATATAGCTTCATCAGATCTTTTATCAAACTTTCCAAGATTGTGAGTATTCTTTTTCACAAAACTTAGAACCAAATACATGAAAATAAGAAACAGTAGGTTTCTTACCTCGATAGAGCTCATATGTTGTTTTTGATGTCATAAGCCGAATATAAACTCTATTGATAATATAGCAAGTTGTAGAAACTGGTTCTGCCCAAAAATACTCAGTAATACCACTTTCATTTAACATAGATCTTGTCATTTCTTGTATTGTTCTATTCTTGTGTTCTACAACTCCATTTTTTTTAAGGTGTGTATGGAGCTGAGAAATTATGAGATATACCTTGTTCTTCACAAAAATTTACAAAATTTGTATTTTGAAATTCTGTTCCATGATCAGTTCAAAGACTAATTATGGAAACCCCTTTTTTGTTTTGTATTTGTTTTGCAAATTTTTGAAAAGAATCAAAGATATCTCTTTTATATTGCAAGAACATAACCCAAGTATCTCTTAAATAATCATCAACAACAACAAGTCCATATTTACTACCACCCATACTAAGAGATCTAGTAGGACAAAAAAGATCAAGATGCAACAATTCAAGAGGTCTTTTAGTTGAAATTGCATTTTTACTTTTATGAGAAACATAAACCATCTTATTCTTTAAACATGTATTACATTTCACATCTTGTGTAATATTAATTCTAGGCAATCCTCTTATTATATTCTTTTTAGGTAACTTTTCTAATTGATTAAAATTTACATGTCCTAAATGTTTATGCCCAGCAAAAATATTATCATTCATAGATAACAAGCAACAAGCATCTTCAATTTCATTAGGTTTTATCAGATAATAGAACCAACGCTTCTACTTAAGGAAGAGTAAGATCAAAAGTCAAGTCTCATACCACGGGCACATCTTTCTTTACTAGGCTCTTCCTTGCCTTGGAAAGGATCACACTGTTTATTCCTTCAACATTCATAGTCAGAGGCAGGACAGGAGATGACTACATTAATGCGAGTTAGGCTCCTCGATTGCATTCTCAATTGAGAAAAAGCATGCCTACCTACTAGCCCAAACAGTAGAATTATTTTAGTGTTCCGAGGAAATCTAATGTTAACTTGCTAACTCGATGGAACGTTAAAGCTAGCCAGCTTTGAAGGAATAGGAATTTGGGAAGAAGCAAGGATGACTGATTCACTTTGTCACGCCCCGAAGGGTACCCTAAACGTGGCAGTCCGCCGTACACAATATTAAAGCCTAAGAATGACCACCTCAGTCACGTGAAGGCTTCCATATTATGTACAAGGCGTCTAACACACAAAGGAGACACATCGGAATGATACGTTTTATGTTGATACAATTGAGTAACAACGTAAAGGAAATACAATCCACTATACTCCAAATACAAAACCCCATACTTCAAAATACAATTCATCAAACTTCAACTACATTCATCCCAAGACTTCACTACATAAAGCTATTACAAAGCAAATCGTAAAGCTTAGCCAAAAACTTCAAGCATTCTTATATCTTGTCGGAATCCCGAAATCATTCTCGGCTTCAACCATCTCGGTCCCCACTTAGCATTTTTGGAATAACCTGCTCATTTAAACAACTATTGGGGTATAAGCTACACTAGCTTAGTGAGATTCATTTCCGCAATAATATACTCAATTGTAAAATATACAAACAAGTTTATTTAAACAATCATATGAATGCACAAGCACGTGAACATACAAGCATATGACTTTCCGGTAGCCATATGTGAATGGATTTACGCCCTCCATTCGGGGTTTGGGGGTCCATAAACATGCGACCACAATTCCAATATTTTCTCTTGTGGTTTATAGTGTCTACTCCACTTCCCATTAACATAAGTGACCTCATAGGCCCTTGATGTTAACGAAGGTGCTCCTCCACCTGTTTATATATATTGGTTTATAGTGTCTACTCCACTTCCCATTAACTTAAGTGACCCTGCAGATCCTTAATGTTAACGAAGACCCGCTGCCTCCCGATCATACTTTTGTTCCTTCCAAAAGCATTCTCGTAATGCAATGTGACTCACTAAATGATATGCATGTACAGTTTATTCATATAATCATGGCATATTAATTAGATAATTTAAAAGTGATCATACAGATTTCAGACACTCCCAAATCTATACTAGCTCATACAAGGTTATTGCAGCAAAGCTTGCCTCGATATACTTATCGTTCATTTATGCAAGTTTAGATCACCATTCAATCAAAATTTTATCTTTCCCTAAGTCTAATGCCACTACTACTACAAGCACACCCAAGAGCATAATTAATTGAGAAATGAACTCACTCGGCCATTGGATCACCGGTCTTCTAGTAATAATAATCCGGTAGGAAATCGTCGAACTCGGGATTACCTAAAAAGGGAAGAAATACTCTAATAAGTATTTCAACTCAAACTAATCCAACGACTTCATACAAACTATCAAATTCGTAATTCGCGTCCTAAGCGGGAATTCCAACTTAAAACGACCATAACTTGGTCATTTTAACTCGGAATCTCGCAAATTTTATATCGATTTCTATCTACTTCGGAAGAGCTTCCTAAATATGAAGTTTAAATCAAGTTTTGAAAATATCTAAGCCTTGAAAATGATGGATCAGATCTGTACAGCGGTTGTGTTGATTCCGAAAATGCGGTTTTCATGAATGCACTTGAGATTCCTACATGAAAAATGGAACAATATGCCATGGTGATGTTTTTCCCTATCATGAATGTCAGGATATGAACTCTTAAGTGTCTAAGGTCTTATAAATTTTTAGACTTAAAGAATTTAAGCAAACTTTTTCCTAGAAAATCATTTCATGCTATTGTTTAACAAGTGAGATTACTACACTTGGTCACACTTACTTATTACAAGGATTTTCTTTAGGAAAACTCCACTTTGTTTAAAGAAACTTTGACACTTATATTAGTTATATCCTAAGGCCTTTATTTCTTTAATAAAATCTTCATTTGTAAACTTTTAAATGGGTCTTACACTAGGGTAGTTCCAAAAATCCGAATTTAGAAATTTTCATTTTCAAGTTGATTCTTTTAAGAAAAATGCATTTTATACTTAGAACTTTAAGTATTTGTTTTACCTATTCCCTAAAGACTTCATTTATTTAAGAAAATACCGTTTTTGGAATTGGAAAACTAGTGTTTTCTAACCATCTATCCATTATTACGAATTTGGCTTTCAAGACTTTTCACTCAAAACTTCTTTTAGACTGCATCTCTTGTTTTAAATATTTTCTGTAGTAAAAACTCATTTAAACTCATGAAAAACATCATCAAACATTATCTATCACCTATAGGCTTCATTTTTCTTATAAAATACATGTTTAGAAGTTGGTAAAAGGGTTTTTAGGCTAGGGTTCCCAAGTCATCCGAATTTACACTAACTCATTTCTTGAAAAGTGTTTTCCTTTTTGGTTTTATTAACTTATCTATCTATAGATCTATGTATTAGGAAGGTTATTTACTAAAGACAAAAACATTAAAGACCATTAATGCACATAAACTCAAAATAAAGATGAGATCTTAAATGTCTACATGAATATGAGTAGTAAAATGATAGATCTACTATATCAAGTGCTTAAATAGGTTTTGAAAACATAAAAACTACATTTTTATAAAAGATCTTTTGTTCAAAACACTTTTTGATGAAAAATCATAAAGCTTATGGCATGAAAGCTCCTTTAAATGTTAGATCTACTTTGTGATGGTTTGCTATTCTTGTTTTGACATTTCCTTGTCCCTAGCAAGAGCTCATAGGGTCATTTGGTTGGAAACATCCAAGAATAACCTAGCCATTACAAAGGTCTATGAGTAGAAGGAGTAAAAGCTCATTTACTTAAAGTAAAATAGGACATGAATGAAGGATAAAAGAAAGTTGTGTGTGTGTGTATGAGCATGGAGGCTCACGGCATGGGGTAGGGAGGAAGAGAAAAAGAGAGCATTTTTACCTTTTGAAAACTTTGAAAAGTGAAAGAATGAGGAAAGAGAGAGAAAATGTAGTTTATATATGAAATGAGATTAGGTTAAAATGGAATAAAACAAATAAAAAAAATTGCAAATTGGAACTTGTTGGGGAGGGTTTCACGCCAACCAATGCAAGAGAAAAGGGGGATTTGATTTCCTTCTTTTGATTGATTTGTACATTAATGCCATAACTTGTAATAATAATTAAGAGACAAAAGTCTTTGGAAAAGAAAGTGGGATTGAGTGGTTGTAAGAATAGGGTGTACAAATGGGTAGTCATAGGTTGTACTTGTGAATAGTAGTAAATAGTAATCGAGACAACTTAATTACCGGTAGTAAGAAAAATACGAATAAGAAGGTTATAACTATATTTTTCGTAAGCCAGAAAATTATGAATTTTATATTTTTGAAATCTTTATTTTATTTCGATTCTAATGAATATTCACAAGCAAATTTTTGAAATTCTAGTTCCGGGGCACGTTTTTCTGTAATGGGTCTCGGGATGACCCGGAATAGAAAATTTTTCGAAATCAAAACTTTCCATGGTTTAAAATATACTTTAAAACAATATTCCATATTAAATTATTTTATAAAATTTCTTTTGATATGAAACCGAAGAAAAGCCGGTTTAGGGCTTCTAGGTCTTTCTCATAACGCTTTGAACTAAACCGGTTTAGGGTTTCATTTTTCGGTTTTTGAAGTTTACTCCATTACTAGGAAACCCGGGGTATACATTATAAAAGTAATAAAATTGTGTAATGAAATAAAATGAATAGTGCAAAAGACTAATAAATTATCGGTAGAAATGAAAATACGATAAAAAGGTTATAACTATAACTTTTATAATCCAAAAAATTATATAACTAATATATTTAGAAATCTTATAAAATTACGAGTCTAATGATACTAATGGTATATTTTTTATATCTCGAGCCCCGGGACACGCTTTTCAAAGTCTGTATCGGAACGGATTCGAGATAGGTCAAAAATTTACTAATCTGATATTTGTGAACAAACTTATATTACTACGAGCTATTCTACTTATTTAAACTACCTCTCGGCCTCTAGGGTTAAGGGTGCTAGATTGCCGGACTTAAGCTATTGTATTCCGATTAGGGTTTCCTGGTGATTTTTCCTGTTTAGATCCTTGCTAATTTGGAAACTGATATTTATGTTTATACAACATATTTAATTTGAGAAATTTATTTTGAATTTTATTTTTGTAAGTATTTAATATCTTTTCACATTTTCGGAATTCTTGAATTGGGTTTCATTTCCGAAAGTTAATCGTTATTTACTTTTTATTATTTTTTTTTTGGGTTTTATATTACCCGATTTTATAAATCGGAGTTAAATATGAAATTTTTCGTACGTCGTGGTTTTGAATTTGATGACCACTGAGTTCTTATTTTATTTCTAAGGCTTTTCATTTTCTCAAGATTAAGAAATTTTTGGATTCGTTCATGATTTAGGACTTGTCGAAATTCGGTTTTGATTTGGAGTGATTTTTTTAGGGTTTATTTTCGAAGTTCATTTTGGAATTATTTACTAAAATTTTCCGGGGCTTACACACTCTCTTTCGAGAACTAAGATTGACTGCTTCCAGACTTCTACTTCACTCTTAAAGATGGTTAGTAAATTATGTTTTAATCCTTTTACAAGATACATATTTTCTATAGTGTAAGAAGGCATACCAATATCTCCAGTTGCAATAATTTTACCTCTACTATTATCTTCAAATTTTACATATCATTTTTCTTCCCATGTTATGCTATTGAATAGTAAAGCATTTCTTGTCATATGTCTAGAACATCCATTGTCTAGATACCATGTTCCTTTGATTTTAGCTTCATGTTTCTGCAAAATTCAAAAGGATTAAACCTTTTTAGGAACCCAAATAAGTTTAGGTACTTTATAAGACAAGCTTGTTTGATTTCTTTGTTTAACTTGTTGATTACTCAGCTTGTTTCTTTTATAATAAAAATATTTTTCAATATGATCAGGTTTATTATAAAAGAAATATGTATATGAAATGTTATTTCAATACCTGTTGTTTACCTATTTCAAGTTGTTTTGACTTGGGTAACTTTTGGAATACCTTTTGGAATTGTGTTGATGATATCCACAATAAGGATAACTTCTGGAATACCTTCTGGTATATCCCTTGGTTTTTCTTATATAATTCCTTTTCACGTGATTTAATTTAAAATCTTGCCTTTTAGTGATTGATTCATCATTTGTACTTGGTTTAGCTTTTACAAACACGGTTTTCTTGGATACATTAGAACTAGATCCATGTTCATATCCTAAACCATGCGTTTCACAAGATAATCTTGGAGACGAAATCAACATTGTTAATTTTGTATCACTTTCATTAAATTTATTAAAGGTATTCTTTATTGAATTAGATAACTCATCTATTTTTGCTTTCAAAACACCGGTTTCTTCTTTTAGCATATTATTATCTTTTCTTAATTTTTCATTGTCAATATGCAATTTTTCATTATCATGTTTTAAAATATCGTTTTCATCAACAAGCAAAGAATTTGTTTGCTTTAAAAACTCTTTTTCACTCTTAAGCAATTTTATCTCATTATCATTTTTAGCTAACTTTAAATAAGCCTTTTTAAGTGCTTTTAATAACTTTTGCATTTCAACAAGCATGCCATCTTCAATTACTTCATTATCAGATTCAGAGTGTGCCTTAGAAGTAACCATAAGACATAGATTTGCTTCTTCCTCTTCTTCATCAGAATCTTCTGAATTACTCTCTGTGTTATTCAAATCACTCCATGTTGCTAACATTGCTTCACTCTTCTTTTTGTATTTCTCCATTTTCTTGATCAATGTGAGATACTCATATTTGATATGTCCTAGCTTTTTACATTCATAATATTTGAATCTGTTTCTTTTCCTTTTTCTTCTCCTTTTTATTATGAGTTTTTCTTGCATCATTTTTCTTAAATTTAGTAGTTTTTTTAAACACAGTAAATTTCTTACCTCTTTACTTTTTGAGAAATCGGTTAAGTTTTCGAGCTAGAAGGGTTATGTCAACTTCTTCATCATCTTCACTTTCATCGGATTCATCTTGATTGACAATAACCTCCTTGGCTTTAAAAGCTATTCCTTTGTTGTTGCTTTCAGGTTCTTATACGGTTTTGATATGGGATTTATATACTATGAGCTTCTCTCTCAGTTGTCTAAGTGTTAATTTGTTGAGATCTTGAGCTTCTTCTATTGCAGTCTTCTTGGCATCCTATGATTATGGCAAGATCCTTAGTACTTTTCTCACCTAATCTGGATCAACAATCTTCTTCCTAAGTGATGAAAGCTCATTTGTGATTGTTGTAAACTTGTTAAAGGGATCTTTCACAGTTTCATTAGATTTAAATTTAAACAGCTCATATTGTTGAATCAAAGCATTTACCTTGATTTCTTTGATTGTATTTGTTCCTTCATATGTCTCACACAGTGTGTTCTAGATTTCCTTTGCACTTGCACATGATGGGATTAAGTAAAATTCTAAAGCAGCAATGGTGGTTAATAGCAAATTCTTGGCTTTGTTGTTGTTTTCAATTTGTTTCTTTCCTGCATTTGTTAGAGTTGAAGCTCCATTAAAATTAATCACATGATTACCAATGGATATCACCTACCAAGAATCATAATCATTAGCTTTTATATAAGTTTCCATATGCATTTTCCAATAAGAAAAGTTTGAACCATCAAAGAAAGGAGCACGATTAATTACAACATTGTTCTTAGCCATTTTGTTTGGATCCCTCAATTAGATAAAAGAGCCTACTCTGATACCAATTGTTGGTCCTATTAAAATAATCAAGAAGGGGGGTTGAATTGATTATTTATAAAAAATTTTCCTTTAAAAAAGTTATTCGCCTTCTGTTTCAAATATGAGAACAATATAAACAATTAAACAAATATAAAAATAATTTGTAGAAATTAAAAAGATAGCAAAAAGAGAATTAGGGAACAATTTATAGTGTTTTCGCCTTGTGCGTCAGTTCATTATTTTTGCTCCAAGCTGGGGACTCCATTATCCTATAGGTTTGGTCCACTATACCTAATAACTTCAAGTTACAAGATTGTACAAATCCTCTCTACTCGATTCTCACAACTCTCCTCAAGCTAACAATCGATCTATAGAGTTTAATCGTGCAATCAAGCTATCAACTAAGAAGGCAACAACATTCCTTCTTATACAAATAAAAGATTAAAAAAAAAGTATGTTTGGAGTAAATTAAGAAAGGCATAAATTCACTCAAGAAAGTTGATTGTAGCAGCAAATAGAAATATAGAAGTTTGCTCGTGAAAGAACAAGGGTGTTTCTTCTTTTCTCTTTTCAACGTAGGATGTTAATTTTTTTTAGAAGAAATTGCAGCGAATGAAAAAGATCAGTGTCTATTCTTCTTCTTTTTGAAAAAGAAAATCCCCTTCTCTAACGTTTAAAAGAACCGTTGTTGATTATGGATAATCTTTCTTGAGCATATCTCGGATAAAATCTTGGGTTCTTTATCTTCTTTCCAAATTTGAATTCAAACCCTTGCATGTGTGCTTTATCCTAGTCAAATTTGAAAAATCTACCGTTAATCAAATGGTTAAGTGATATATTTCCTTTATCTTGTTTATTATTTTGATTTATCTCATTGATTTTGAACGTCTTGGAAAGAAGATATACACATCTAAAATTTCGTGATTTTAAGTTATTTGGTTGTTTCTTTCTTGACATCCTTCTAAGATGTTATCCGGTCTTTGACTTCAACCACTAATATTGTGCCTCTGATGGAGATAAGGCTTGAAGTTGATTTGTTACTGATATGGTTGTTCTTATCATGATATTCTCAACAGATGATAAACAAAGATCATATGCATCAAAATGGGATAAGGATCATATCTTCTTAGTTCCTTCATATTCAAAAACTTTGTCTGTGTTAAAACATAGAATCTGGTGAAATTGAACTAACTTGAATACTTGTCCTTATTGTAGAAGATTAAGACATTAAAACATTGAAAACTTGAATCCTCTTGGATATTAACCAACTTAAGTGGAACAAATGAGTATATTAACCAAATATACTTATTTACTCGGAGCTAGGTCTTTAATATACAAATTTAATCAAGTTTTGTAAGATGAACAGTGAAATCACGTGATACCAAGTTATTGTCAAAAATTGCAGGTGACTCTGTGGACAATCCTCTGGACATTCCTCTGGATAACTTATTGAAACTTCCATCTTCATCTTATTGATATATGCAATCCTCTAGATAGTCTTCTGTATATCAGATGATACTTTCTTGTTTTTTATTCTCCCTAATACAACCTTCTGTAATATATTATGTATTATCTTTTGTATATCATTTAAATCTTCTGTATGATCTTCCGGAGTATCTTCTGAAAATCTACTGCAACTTTTATCCTTTTAGAATTCACTAGGCCATACTTCTGTATTAACCTCTAGAATATCTTCTGGATTAACTTCATGTGATTTATTCAAGTTCTGCTTCTGTTATGACTAATCCTCTGGATTTTCAATTCTTTCATTTTCCTTGAATAAAGCTTGTCATATTTCTAGATTATGAACTTAAGATAGAATCCTGTGCACTTAATCAATTGATTAGATTTCTTTAACCATTTTGTTATCATCAAAACTTTATTTGTAGAGAATCAACACAATTGCCAACCAAACTACTTAGAATTTGATACTAAGGCATTAGAATAACTTTCGTCAAACTTTTTTGAAGATGGAAGGAATTTATTGATAATTCTTGCAGCCTTTATGAATTCCTTTTGATAACATCTACATTAATCTTAAATTGTTAGTGGTGTTGGTACTAATTGAGAGAGAGAGATAAAAGGAAAGTAGAAGATGAAAATTAAGATAGAAGACGTGGATAAACGAGTGAAAGAAATGAGTTCTTATTGATAGAATGAGGTAACTTCCAAAAGAAGTTGCCTATTAAGGAAGTAGATGGATTGAGACATTTTCTTGATGAAGTTACTTCTTTAAGAAGCTTCTTTCTTGAGAATAACATTTGAAAGATGGCACTTAGTTAGGTTCTGTAAGGGCACAAATTATTAGAATTGAGCATTGATACCATATTTGATTCACTTTGTAAAATGTTGATTCCTCATTTTAATCACTCAATACGTTGCTACATTAAATGAACCTACCCTAAATGTGGAAACCTTCTTATGTAATTTATCATTTAATGATTCTTGAAATCCATGCTATTTCAATTCCCCTCATTTATTTTCTATTTTGATCTATTAAATGGCATCATAGGAAATCTTATTTTACTAGCCATAAAATCCGCAAGAGGTACTAAGAACTTTTGTTTTGTCAGCCCATAGGTGAATGGTCTTAAGATCATTCAATCTACTAAGAATGGCAAAGTGGAGAGGTTTTGGGATCTCTAAATTCACCGTATTGTGGCAAAATGTTTTGTTTAGATTTGAATGGTTTTTTTTTAATATTAATTATTTCTTTGGGTCTTGTTCCTGTAGGTTCCAATTTATGATAACTTTTATCACTTTATAGTAATGGTTATGGCTATTGGCATAATAATGTAATATGTGTCTTGTTTGTTGACTTCCTACATTAGTTATTATAAATTGTATGCAGTTTAACATTGCATGTGCATGTGCAATAATCTATATTTAGTGTCTCTCACACACTCTTTATTTTTTTTTTTTCCATGTGCTATTCAATGATGAGATCAAAGGAAAGGGGTTGTGAGTGACAATTGGTATAATTAGAAAGTTGGATTTGTAGCGAATATGGTTTATATTCATGGATTAAGATATTGAGATTCTTTTTAGAGAATTATATGTGATCTAGTGATTCATATTATGCATGGGTGCTTTGGCACATATGTATGATGGAGCTCATAATGCCCTTATCATGGGTTATAACAATAACAGCTATGTCAAGTGGTAGTAACTTAGTGGTATGAACACTAGTCTTCTAATGAGATAGACTAGAATCAATTCTATTCCTTCCAAAATGTTATAATATGGATTGGTAAATATATACATACACACACATATATATGTCAACATTAGATAACACAATATGGAGAAAGCAAGATGTAGACCAAAAACCAAAAGAGATAATGTTAAAGATGGTATGTGAACTTTCACAAAAAGTTCAATCAAGTACCTAAAGTTTAGTTTTGAACAATTTAGTGCTCGAAATAAATTTTCTCATATATTTTTCCTACTTGAAGCAAGCTCAATTAGTAAGAAAAATGTGTGTAAAAACTTGTTTTAGGTACCAGATTATTTAAAACCAAACTTTAAGTACTTGATTAAACTTTTTTGCAAAAGTTCAAGTACCAAATTATTTAGAAGCAAACATCAGATACCTATTTGAACATTTTATGAAATCCATATACCATTTTTTACATTAACCGATACCAAAATTATACTATAGAGAGAGAATCGTTATATAATGTCTTATGATTTATACCTTGAATAAGATAGCTATAGAATGTTTAAATGATGCCAGTTTTTTTCCCTAAATAAAAAAAAAAAAGGAAAATAACAAAAAAAAAAGGGAGTTATAGTTTGTGGCAACATGATTAGTAACATTTTCTGATGGCCTTATCCATAATATGTTTGCACGAAATACTTTGAAATCTATATAGAACGGTATAATTACATAAATGTCTTACCAAGATTACTTTATTCAATTTGATCACATAACCATAATAGGCATTCATGGGTCACCTCATCATTATTAGATCCCATTTTTAATTGAACCAAAACCGAATTTGCAACGTATGGTCATTTTTCTTGTATTAAATGATAACATTTCAAGGGAGAAAAAGGATTACCCAATGTTATGGATTAGCATATATAATTAGTCCAACTCACAAATGAATCATTCGGATAATATACCTTGGAGATCCCGACTCCCGGAATATGGAAGTGCAGGCGTTGGGTCTTCATTTAACACGGTTTCGGCGATTTAGATCCATTATCTTGTCGCATCCCTTTGTCACAAAAATGTGCTTCGATGCCCCCAAGAATATATTAAAAGTATTCTTTCTTCACATTCTTTCCTTTCGGTTAAAATTGTACCCAGCTTTGTCTTTATCTACTTTCTTTGAAAGTGATACGTATCTTAACTAATTCTATTGACCATTCTTGCGACATACTAATCAGGATGAAAATTTCATTTGCTGTCCTGAAATTACTTACTCATTCTTATCATCATGAATCAGCACTTGCCATATATTATAAAGTGATAAAATGGCTAAAACAAATTAAATAGTAATTATCAATTGTATTACACATGAATAATTATGACAGTTTTGTGGGAATGCATGAATAATTATCAATTTCATTTTCTTTACAAGTATTGATTGGTGAATACATTAATTATGACAGTTTTGTGGGAAGAGTAATTAATTTCTAATCAAATGCTCGAAAATTAAAGAAATGGAGCTTTATTGTTTAATATTTATTTTGGTTTTAACACACAAGCGCTTGTCTAAATCAGACATTGATTATATGAAACACGTATGCAGAATTTTATAAAAGTCAAGAAATGGCCAAGAGTTTGGATCATAAAAGGTTGAATTGCAGCTAGACATGTCTCCAGATCAATTCTGAACTAGGACTCAACCAGATTAGTCACAGATTTAATTCGTATGGACCCGATCCGATAGGACGGGTCATATTCGCGAATCAAATCATTGGGTCCATATGGGTCCACCCCTACAAAATAGGTTAAAAGAGTATTATTGTATGAAAAGAAGAAAGTTAATTTGTTATAATAACTTGCATTTAATTTTAATTAAATAACATATTAAATTACTCAATACCTTGAACTTTAATTATATAGTGAAAATAGAAGAAAAATGTTTTGAAAAATTAAAAAGCAAATGAAAGAGAGGAATAGATTCTTTCTTTTTACTTTTCTTCAATTTATCTCCTTAAAATATTGTTATGTATAATCGATGGTTGAAAACTATCAAATTACAAAATCCATTTCGTAAAACCAGCTCCAAAGAAAAATTGTGCAGCATTGATCTTTTAATCAACAGTATATATAATTTTATGCCCATGGAAATTTCATGCTTAAGACAATTATAATAATATACTTACGACAACATTGTACAAATAAACAACAAAATAGTAAGCAAGAAACCCCAAATGGCCCTATAAATAACCCTTATAAACATACGTTTCATCGCACCAAAATTAATAAATCTATTTCGCTTGTTGCAACCCCACCTCTTTTTTCAATCAACTATTTTCATTTTCCTTCTTATCTTCAATTATGGGTGTTTTCACTTTCTCAGATGAATACACATCCCCAGTTTCTGCTGCAAGATTGTTCAAAGCTTTGATTGTTGATTCTCACAATCTCATCCCTAAACTCATGCCTCAAAATGTTAAGAGCATTGATATCCTCAATGGTGATGGTGGGGCTGGAAGTGTCAAGCAGATCAACTTTGTTGAAGGTATGGCAGAATTTTCTATCTTGCAAGTAATGAAAGGAAGAACTAAATAAGTTAATGGGCGCAATCTTTTGCGGGAAAGTTTTCCGAATTTTGCTATGATTAAAACTTCAAAATAGTCAAACATTATCGTACTAATCATATATATGATTAGTGGTGGTTCTTATTTACAATTAATGGTGAGAGATGGAGGTTGTAGACAAAAAATAAAGTGGTGATTAACATCAAGGAAAATATTCGGGAAAACAGGAGAAAAAAGTACATTACTATTTCATCCTTTAAAGAGTATCATTATCACACTTGAAAGGATCACATTTTCATTATAATAAATATCGAAAAAATTAAAGAATAGTTTACTATAAAACGTACCAATCCTTGGCTTTGTAAACTCCGACGACGTTACGAAATGTATTTTGCATGTTAAAGCTAAAATTACAATGTAAATAATCCTGACATTACTTGAAAAATCCTCTACAGACTAAAAAGTATATAAATAAAATTTTCTTGTACACATTTTATAATCTCCATCCAAGAATGCACTAAATGTTTTTCTAATTCCATTTGACTTTATACACCATTTCATAATGAGATTGGTGAATTTCCAGTACAATTTATTTTGGCCAATGTTCAGAAAAGCCAAAACCTAATTTTTCTCATCCAAACGAACCTAAACATTTGTCATAATGTTTGTAATTAAAACCCTTCTCAATTCAGCTTTCCATGTTAGTGGGCAGAGATTAATGCGTGTCAGATGCCATTTTCAAGCAATTGATTAACGATCACTAAACAAAGAATAACATATATAGCACATTCATATTTAAAAAATTAAAAAAATAGTTGTCAGTAAATCATAAAAGCATGTATATATAAACGATATATGTATAACTTCTTATTGTGATCTCACATTTATTTTGGAACATTTTTACATAGGAAGTCATCTTTCTTGCATAAAGAATCGTGTTGACGAGCTTAATGAAGAGACATTCACATACAAGTACACCTTAATTGAGGGAGGTCCACTGCTTGACAAGCTCGAGTGCATTGTTTATGAAGTCAAATTTGAGCCCACACCAGAGGGTGGAAGCAAGAACAAAATGACAAGCATATATCACACTAAGGGTGATTTTGAGCTCAAAAAAGAGGACGTTAAGACTGGCAAAGATAAGGCCTTGGGAATGTACAAGATCGTGGAAGCTTATTTGGTTGAAAACCCTAATGCTTATGCTTAGAGATTCTCTATATTATCTCTTGTCATAAGCAGCATGGTCCTTTGTTGTTAAAATTTTATCTTCTCTTTGACCTACAAGAATAAAGTCGACAATGTACGGACCTCCTCTTTGTTGATCAATTATATGCCATCTTTCCATTAAGAAAGTTCTATGCTCTTAAACGAAGTTTGTGGCATGTCTTATAGACCATCCAAATGCATTTCCATATAAACACATGAGAGTCCAAGTTGATAGGAATAAAATTCAATTAAGCATATATTACAAGTTTGGTGAATATTTTAAAGGGTCGTGCTGAAAGTAATACTCCCAAAAGTTAATAGGCATGATTAGTTTGTCTTTTTCACTAGGAACTACGAAGCCTAGTGATTTGGCTATTAATTTGACCGTCAACCTGCCATTTTGGTACCTGACATTAGGAGTGGATAAACAAACCAATCGAATCGAACCAATCCAAACCGAAAATATGGTTTTTTAAATGGTTTGGTTTAAAAATTTTTCAATCCGAATCAATCCGTAAATTTATGATTTGGTTTGGAAGGTAAACTAAACAAATCCATAAAACCGAACCAAACCATTTTAGAAAAATATAATAATATGTTACTATATGTTCATATGATTTTATTTAATATTTATTATTTGGTGAATATTGATTAAAATAAACTTGTTCATTTTAAAAATTTTTTAGACTCATAATATATATTTTTTTGTTGATGATAAAATATTTTTTTAGTAGCATTTAACTTTATAAGTATGAAATGTATTTACTCAGTTATAAACTCTTATTATGTATTAAATGTTTAATATATTTTGTCAACAGATCATTTTATTCGTTGATAAATTTTGTTGATAGTTGGTTTTTTATTTTAACTAAATTTATTGATAGATAATTGACTTGATGGTTCTGTTAAAAACTATAACTTATGATTTACTATGTATTGATTGTTGAATGTATTTTATTAGTAGATAACTGATTTTATGGATAACTATATATTAAAAGTATGATGAATTGTTAAAGTATTTTGTCGTGATTTATAATATAAACTTGTAAAATGATATAAATATTTATGTATCTACATAAATGTTAAAAAAAAACAAAAACTAGAACAAAAAAAAAATTAGTTAGAAATGTGATTTAATTCGTGATCGAAACCGAACCAAATCGTTATTTAATGGTTTAAAAAATTTCTAATCTAAACCAAACCATTATTTAATGGTTTGGTTTAGGATGGAAAAAAAATGAAACTGTAAATTATGGTATGGTTTGGTTTTTGAAAAAACCGAACCAAACCAATCCGCACCCACCCTTGCCTGACATCATTACAAATGGATTTATATAAATAAAACTTGACATAATGAATAAACAAACATATTCAGGTTCGAGTTCAGCATTCAAACCCATACGCAAGCTTGATGAATAAACAAGTGTTGTGTACATATCTAAATCAAAGTCATGACCTATTTGAGATCAATATTCTATTATCTTTTGTTTAATTTAAATTATAATATTTTCTTATTCTAATCTATTCTCATGTTATAGCTATTCTTTATTTAGATCCAAGTTTTATAGTGGTTGCATTTTCAACTTTTTAACACCATTCCTATTACAATTTGGTAAATTACAACAAAGATATCAGAAAGTTTAAGAGTAAGTTCATTTGAGGTATCGGCGTTTCGTAAAGTCATTTAAGGTATCAATGTTTAGAAAAATATTCATTTAAGGCATCAATGTTTCAAGTAATTAAAAAGAGGAATCAATATTTAGTGAGTCAAATAAGGTATAAATAAATTACTATTGATGAAAATAAAGGAAACTTAATTGAAAATTAATCCAAATGTTTATACCTTAAATGAAGGTGATACATCATTTGATTCTCTTTTTCTTTTTTTAACCACTCGAAATCTTGATACCTCAAATGAATTTATCCACAAATGTGGAAACCTTCTAGTGTTATTTACTCTTTTACAATTTCCAATATCTTAGCAAAATAACAAAGCACAATATATTTTAGATATTTATATAATCCATTGTGAAACCTCATTAGTGAAACCTTTTAGTATTATTAGTAAAAACCAAATTAAATTATTAATTGTTTTTTTCATGTTAGCTATTTAAGCACTGTGATTTACACAGAAAACAATCATACCTCAAATATTTGTATAATTAGCCATATGTTATATAAAGACTATATTGATATGGTTGAACTATTAAGCTATCATATTTTTATCAAGCATATAATTTAACTTAAGACTAGGAGTTATTGTTTAACTGGTAGATTTAAAGTGAATTTTTAAGAAATATATTACTTAATTAAAAGAATTAAGTTACAATTAATTGAGCAAATGTGTTGTGAAACAATATGTTTGTGTTTATGTAATTGATATGTTGAATTCATATGTGTTTGACGAGTTGAATTCATGTGTTTGCTAACATCTAGACGCTAGACATGCCTTAGGGCATAGCAACAGAATGATAATATGATCAAAATACTAATCATTTGAACTACAACTAGCGTTTGGATGCTAGAGTTAGGCACTAGGAGCCAAGGCATTTTTCACATAATCAAAAAGTTTATGATCATGGTGCAAACCCTAACATCTGAATGCTAAGTGTAGTTCAGATGATTAAAAAAATAATGATTATGGTATGGTGAGCTAGCATCGAGACGTATGCCTAAGGCACTTATAACATCTAAACGCTAGTTGCAGTGTAGCTACATCCTGCAACTTTTCAACTAAATATAAGATTAAGACATATATTGTATAAACATGAACTTTATCAAATCACAAACATATTTTATTAAGTATAACTAAACTCTAATAAATGAGTAATTATGCAATTCATTTCCTTATTGAAATTAATTTTGAACTTACTTGTTCAATAGAATCCACATCATATGTGATCATTTCAAATTCTTTGGCAAGCTCCATTGGAAGTGTAATAATTCCTCTAGCTTTAATGGGTTGGTTGTTAAATCCTTATGGGTTATGGTCATACAACTTTAGATTCTTCTTTAACTTAGGTGCCATCTTTTCATAAGCATTATGAAAATGACATAATGACATCGGTGCTACTTATAATGTTATTCATGACTTTTTTAATGTCAAAGCCAGCAATTTTGGCTAAGATGATAAGGGCATTTTGATGTGATATATAAATTCCTTTGAGGTCTTTGTCGAAGGTGATGAACATGAGTTATCTATAATTATTAATGGTTATTTAAGTAAAATTTAGGACTCGAATTTGTCATTTTTATTTAAGAATTGATACTTAAATCAATAATATTTTCAATTCGGGTGACATTTAATCATAACAACACATTTTGGAGCAAAATGAAAACAAATCACAAGCGAGATAGGTGTCACGCCCCGAGGGTACCCTAGTAGCAGTAAACAAGTCTCACTTGAATACTATTACTAGATTACCTTCAGAGAATGACAGGTTTTCAAAACAACAGGATCTTTTAGTTTCTTGATAAGAAACGATAAATATATATAAGAAATAAACTGGTAAATAACTTCTATCTCAATCATAAAGTATCATAGAACTATTACAAACCATGTAGTCTTCTTATAGTTCATAACTGATACAATAGCACTAACTAATCTATTTTAAGAAAATATAACCATTATTCCCCATGTATAACCATAGACTTCCAGCTCCTAAGCTCTTACTGGAGCCATGTTCCTAGAAGTGACTGACCAGGGTCGAAGTGTAAGCTTGAAAAGACTGTTGGAGTATGAGCGAAACTACAGCTCAGTGAATAACCAGACATATTATACATCACACAAGTCGTTAACAAATCATATGTAATGCAAGCACTCAATCATATGCACAGGTACAAGCTTGGATGATCTAGAATCCAAACAGGGAAAAAGATTTACGCCCTCTTTTTCAGGGTTGAAGAACAATTACCACATAACCCACCTGCCCAGGAGAGACTAAGTTTATAGGAAAATCAACGGTTTCTCGTTTTAGGGTTATCACTTTAAATATAATAAATTTAACTGACCATTTCCTGTATCCACCTTAGAAACTCCCTAAGTATTAATTATTTCAAAGTGATACTACGGGCGGCGTTCTTCATTACCACTTAGTTCCCGTAGAACCAACGGAACAAAGAAAACCTTGGAAGAACTAACACATTACAAAAACCAAGCGTTAACAGAGAACCAAAATATTAATACGTAGCAGGCTGTCTCCCATCTTTATATGTAATAATGCAGTACGTGCAATGCATGACCAGATTATTTTATTAAGTCAATAGTTCTTATTCAATTTTGTGGTGATCATACATTACACACAATCATCATCATAATATTTCACAACATCAAATCATTATATTATCACTTTTGTAATGATAGATTAACATTCATACAATCATATCACAACATACTTTCAACAAAACATTCATTTGATTGTCTTTGTAGTATATGTTCAACTATTTACAAGCACAAACAGTACAATATGACTGAATTACTCACCTGCTCATACTGACTTAATCGTAATAATCAGCTGGAAGATCTTCTAGGGTATCAAAGTCACCTATTAAGATGAATAAAGTATTCATTAATATAATATAGATTATATAGCTAAATTCCTATATGTGACTAGTGTCCTAAGCTTGATATTTATCAAGTTTTGTAGTGATTAATACTAATTTTATGTTATTCTATACCGAACTCAATATAGTTAATCATATTTATTTATTATTACTCAGTATCGTCGTGTTTCTCCTAATTTATTTTGTACAATTATATGATTATTTAAGACTTTTATTAACACTTAATATTTTTCTCTGATTCTAGGGTTTTAAGAATTATCAAATAATACATAAATGTATTCTAAATATTTGTATCTAGTTGTCTTCTTAATAAGTTCTATATCAACATATATATATATATATAATATGTTTAGTAGGCTTATTGTATATATGTGTATATATATATATATATATTTATTCTATTCATTTCAAAACAAGCTTTCATAGAAGAAAAATAGGTGTATGCCGGCTCCAACGCTGCCGGCTTTGAAACCCAGGTGCCGGCGTTTATTTGTTTTGCATATAAATTTATATTGGTTACACTAGCTTGAAAGCTGTCGGCTTTCAACGTATGCCAGACCCTACGCCACCAGCGCAAAATCCCAAATAGCTGGCCTTCGTTCATTTTTATGTGAAAATAATTTTTACGTAGCTTATGTTCAGTGTAAGCCGTCTCTATACTGTCGGCCTAATCTTGTAAGCCGTCGGCGTTGAACGTTTACACTACCAGCTTATAGATAGTGTTAGCAGTGTTCATCATCTTCTCCGATGAACCAATTGGTATTTCTTAAATTTTCCACGTTAAAAACATTCCTAAACTATTCCTAAGTGTCTCTATATCTTATATATAGACATAAAACAACTCTTAACGTGTCTACAAACATATAGTCTTAGATTTCGAATCTAGTAAAGTATATCTGAGGTTTCGGATTTTTATCTCGGTTGAGCCGATCCGATGAAACTCGAAGCTTGTTTTTGTATTGATTACGTTCCTATGATTATCAAAAGTTAGTTCTAATCCTTAGATTTAAAATAAAACCATTCGAATTACATTAACTCACCTTTGAACTCGTTTCAAGCGTTTTTCAAACCAGTTTTTCTTCCGATCCGAACTTGAATGATTCAATCGGTTTGATTTCTGTTGTTAGTTTGTTTTGGCTGCTACTTAGGAGTAGTTTTAGTCTGGAATTTTCGAGAGTGTTTAATGCTTGTTGGTTTCTTCATTAAGAGCTTTAAATGTGTGTATATATATAGAGAGAGAAGAAGGAGAAGTTTACGGCTGTGTTTTCCTCCAAATTTGATCCGAATTTCTCCTCATTTAACACTGTTTGATCAATTGTTTTCATTGTTATTAATGGGAAGCTCACTTGGCAATATTTGGTTGGTCATAAGGTTGATTTTGTTGACTCTTTGGGTGAATTATTGATCAAATTTCGGCTCTCTCTTTCTCCATGCACTTCAAGTCCTCCATGAGCAATTTGCAGCCGAAAATCTCCACCGAAAACATACATATATATTCTAGTTAATTATTTAACTTAGTTTTAGGATAGTTTAACAAGTTATACGGGTACAAATTAGCTAATATTTGAGAGTTTTTGTGAAAAACATATTTATAGGGTTATACAAAATACTTAGATTATCAAACAATACAATTTTAAGTTTTATATTTACGTGATTAATTAGTTGTATAATTTTATCTCCCACGATTAAGGTTTCCTGAACTCATTAGGTAAATTTTTGTTTTAGGCTCCAATAGCTTAAGAAAACCCTAATTAGAACAATAGTGTGATTTGATTATTTATTTGAAATTTAGTTCTTGAATTATTTATCAGTTTATGTTTTTGTTGTGTATTTATAATCCTAACGGTTTGTCTTTAGATTATCGTTTCTTATTTACAAGCGTAGTTAATTAACTACTTAATATCGCACTTCATATAGAGGCTAATCTATATATGCATCTTTAGTTTTTGATACCTATCATGAAATCTTATTAGTAACTTTTAATACTATCTTTGAATCTTGAATTTAGGGTTAAATCCAAACCTAGGCTCATTTCTACTCATTGTTCTAATCTCAAATCATTGTTGAGTTCAAAAGCAATCATTAAATTTCTATATTTATATTTTTCTATTTAATCTATTTGTAATACAAGTTTCGGGTTTGAAATTTAGATTTTCTTTTAATCGTATCTTGAATTATCCATTCAAGATACGAAATCTCGTTTTTGGTATCAATTAGGGTTAAAGAAGTTCTTTGTTTGATTGTTAAATCCTTATCTAGCCAAATTCCATACATTGATATAATCTTAGGTTTTTATTGAGTTATAAGTTTACTAACTAGTTCATATATTCTATTTTAGGGTCGTGTACTAATGTGGAAAATTTTCGGGTTTATAATAGGAGCAAAACAACACCCACAGCAAGGATCATGGATCTTTGGTCTTCTGTGAAAGAGGAATATGAACATCAGAAGCAATCATGGGGCTTTGGTCGCCCGTGATATGAAGTGACGAAGAAGAAAATTGACACAGAAAGAATCGAGCCTCCATGATCGCCTGTGATTTAAAGAAAAGTAAGGAACAACAAGAATCCCAGTCCTTTGGCCGCCTGTGATTGGTTTGGTTATTCAAAGAAATTCGCTCACAGCCTAAATAACTCCCCTTTGGTCGCCTGTGATGAATTGTCTACAAGACGACAATTTTACTTTCCTTTAATTTAAGTGATACAACGTTTGGATAGAAGACACAATTATTCATCCAATTGTTGTACTGCTTGATCCAAATATGTAAGGAGTTTAAAAGATAGAAGACATCCATTGAGATATATATATATATATATACAATATATATATTCATATTCTTAACAAGAATTACATTCGTTCATAGTTTTTACACATCTGTTCATAGTTTAGGAAGTAACTGCTGTAATTATTCATGGTGGCAAAGTGTTGTAATCTGTTCCATTCTAGAAAAAACTTGAGAGAGACGACTAGAATCAAGTGTTCATTTGTGTAAAAGTATCTTCATCATTATAATTCAAAAGGGATTTTTTTTACACTTTTTTATTTTTCTTATTTGTATGAATTGTTCTGTCATAGTTATGTTTTCTTTGAGTTTATGTTTATATTCGATCATGTGTGAGTAATTGTTAAGACTTGTGTAACCATAAGGTAGCATGTATTCCAATGAACTTAATGTTTAATGTTGTATGAATTCCTAATCTTTATAGTGTATTAATGTATTCTAATTTTAGATGGTGCACGACTTAAGATTAGATTAGATTTTCACGGGATGCGATTAAGAAATCTACCCGTGGAATAAATCTAGGCTAGAGAAAGATTGCACATAATGCCTGGAGATAGGGTTGTCAAATTTTCTGCATGTAATTGAATAGTTATCTGGGGATCGTGATTGTATGCAATTTTAATCGGCTGTTAACTAGGAAGAGATTCTAGTAGACATGGCTAAAATTAGGGTTCAATAGACTCGAGAGAGATATTGAACTAGTAATTGGGAATTTCTGTAGTTAGGAACGATTCAACAACTAGTGAGATTGTAGTACATGTTAACTAATTGGTGAAGCGAGTCTAAATTGTTATTAGTTAAATTAAATTTATTTGTTAATTCATGTTATAATATAGTTTTAGTTGAGATGATTTGAATTAATCTGCTATATAATAATTAAGAGGGTGAGTAGTAGTATTTGTTGATGGCCCCGATGAATACGACCCTATAATCTATTCCTATACTACAATTTATAGGTGCACTTGCTTAGTGTTGACCAAATTATTGGAAAAGATTAGACTATTAATTTATTAAAACTCAATCAAGAACGTAACGCACATAGCAGAAGGAGGATATGGAA
This sequence comes from Combretum micranthum, assembly GCA_024138025.1. Taxonomy (NCBI): domain Eukaryota; kingdom Viridiplantae; phylum Streptophyta; class Magnoliopsida; order Myrtales; family Combretaceae; genus Combretum; species Combretum micranthum. The sequence continues at coordinate 124,558 of JAMXBD010002573.1, forward strand.
ATTTTATTTTTTGCCTCTTAGTTTGTAGATTTAGCACTTGGGCTTTTTTGTCTTGGCTCGAGGATAAATCCCTATTTCCCAGATATAGGTCCTCTAACAATTGTGTTAACGATGCCATTAGGTGCTCAATCTCATATGTTACCATTGTCGAATTGATCTTCACTTATGGGCATATTGAGCTCTGCACGCCTTTGTTGAGAAGGTCAATGCATATTGCTGTGTTGGTCGAGGATGTACTCTCTGAGGTATTGCTATTGTTCAGCATCCCACGTGGCACTCTTGAGTTAATGGCATACACCAATAGTGTGCTCATAGTCTGTATGATAATCACAGTACTTTCCAAAATTTCTATGGTTGAGGTTGGTCTCATTACGGGGATCTCGAGGATAGCTTTGGTGAAGCAGATTATATAGCCCTGAAGGGGTTCATCTTTTCATTGTTTGATCTTGAGCAAAAAAATAAGATATCTTTCTAAGGGGCTTGCTTATAATGAAATGCATTTTGACCATCTCCGTAAACCCCTTGAAATTGTGGATGGTATTAGGAGGGAGCATGTCGACCCAATTGCTTGTTGCCTTACAAAAAGTTATTGGGAATAATTTGCACATGATGAAGTCACTAAATCCTAACAATACCATATATATCTAGCAGTGGGCGATGTGATATGTAGGGTCGGTGGTTCCATCATAGTTGTTTAACTATAGGAGATAAAACTTGGTAGGAAAAGGTTTATCTATAGTGCCCCTGAAAATCGGCTAGTGGGGTCCAAGGTGAACAATACACCTTATTTGGTGTTTTTAGAGTAAGAATCTTGCCATTGATGTATGCTTCTAACTCTGTGTTGGTCATATCTAAAAGCGGTTTATCTGCTTTGGAAAGGTTCGGCTAGTCGTTTGGTGGCAATTCGCCACTGATGCTCTATAGCCAATGGCATTTGATTACCTAAGTTTCTTGTTTGCTTGTTCAATGCAACAGCCAAGATGTTTTCTTATGGTGTCTACAGATTATTCCTTGGGAAGTCTAGTGGAGGAGAGGAAGAGCTTTGTCCTCATTGTTTCTAGTAGTTATCGGGAGATACTCTTCTTCTCGACCACCACGAATTGGTTTTTCAACTCTTGATTACATTGAACAACTTCTTAATAGTGAGCCACCATCTGTTAATACATACTCTCAAGCTGGGTGAATCGTTGGTCAAGGGCAAAGTTGGTCATAATCACGACTTTATGTTTAGTAGGATTTGGGTGAGCTGCCTCGCGATCTAGTTTCAAATAGGTTAGGTTCTTATGCGACGTTATTGCTTGTGGTTATTGTAGTCATTTTTGTCTATGTGTTGCTGGATGATCTATTCAAATTCCCACAAATGATGACAAATGTTATAAGTGGATCTTTGCCAGTATGAATGTGCTCCTCTAGAATTGTGATACACTCTTCTCCAAGTCGGGTGGGTCTCTAAGTTGATGGACATGATCCAGTCATGTAAGAAACTGTTTGTGGACGCTAGGCATATTCGTGGTGCGGCGACTCTGACGATTAAGTCAATAAGTGGGCACAAGTGCAACATAGAGGGAAAGAGGGTAAAGGGAGGGAATTTTCTCACTTTAATTAGCTGAGGAGTATTTATAATCACATACCTTCATCTTTTTAGGAAAGGATATCCATTCAGAATAGGAAATTGCCCCTTGACCATCTAGGAAAGTGTCTGTAAGAATTTTGGGCATATACTCCTTGATTAATTAGGAATCCATATAGAATTACATTTCACTCAAGGAAAAAGCTAGGTTAGTTTTTACCCTCCTAGAATTGGCAACGAGGGCCCAAATAGGAACTCCCTCTTTGAGGATGGGTAAGCCGAGTAAGACAAGTAGCAGTCTGCACAAGCCCTTAGATGGGTTGAACATCAGTTGGGGTTCATCATTCTTGGCCTAAACAGGTGGATCCTGCTCAAAATGAGGTCAAAATGGGCTGAGGGGCACTACAAAAATTGATTGTATATGTATAAAATATAGGGTTAATATCATAAATAGTACCTGAAGTTTCATAGAAAGTTCAGTCAAATACTTAAAGTTTAGCTTTGAATAATTTTGTATTTGAAATAAGTTTACACATACATTTTTCCTACCTGATTGAATTTTCTTTAGGTAGGAAAAATATACGTGAAAACTTACTCAAGTTATCAAATTGTTCGAAACCAAACTTTAGGTAGAAAAAATATAAATGAAAACTTGTTTTTGGTATTAGATTGTTCTAAACCAAACTTCTAGTATCTAGTTAAACTTTTAGTGAAAGTCCAGTTACCATTTGTGGAGTTATCTCTAAAATATATTTTATATATAATATATTATGTATACATTAATAGTAAATATATGTATGGATATATTATAATATATAATAACATATTACAATTATTTGTGCAATTGATTTCTTAATATTTGACATAAAATATTTATAAGAAAATGTGAAAATGAAAGTCATAAAAAGTAAGCAAGACGAAAATTTAAATTTGAAAAGGAAAATAAAAAATTGGAGCAAATTAATAAAGGGATGAAAAAAATTGAGGAATTAATCTTATCCATTTGATTTCAGAATGTTATGTTTTATGATCTTAAGAGGGAAATTTAAGGAAAATAAAAAGTTTAGAGATCCAAATTCCAATTAGTTTCTTTAAAAGGTTTGATAAGATGTAGCTTAAACCCCAACATGAAAAAAGTTGTCTTGTATTAAATGATCGCAATTCCAACCCATATAATCAATCCAAGGCGCAAACTAATCATTCGGATCATATACCGCGGAGATCCCCATTCCCGGACTGCGGTAGCGCTGGCGCTGGTTCTTCACGTAACATAGTTTTGGTTATTTAGATCCATTGTCTTGTTGTATGTCACACAACATAGATTTTTGCCTTTCGTATAAAATTGACTGTATATTAATTTTAATGATCAATCTTGCAACATAGTAATCAAACTTTAAAAAATAAACCAAGCTTGGTTATTTTTCATTTGGATTTGTTTTAGTTTTAACCCATATTCTTACAATATTATTAAGAATATATAATTATTTAGAAACAAGTAAAGCTCTATTGAGTTTAGATCTAAACAATATGAGATCAGGACAATACTCTAAAAGAGTAGAGTCTACCAAATAAAAAAAAGTTCCACATTATTTATGAATAATTAATAATTTTTATTCACATATAAAATAGTCTTAAACATTAAATGCTATTTGTTTTATTTAAACTTTTTGTTATTTTTTATCTTATATTTATATTTATTTTTTATTTTAATCACGGGTCTCGTAGATAGGCCACGACTTGTGAATCAAGGTGGATCTAGAAGCTGGGTCTGACTTGCTACGTCGGGATGGGAGCTTAAGGTGGACCCGATGTGACACCTTTGGGTTTAAATCAAGGATATGCATAATTATACAAAAATGAGGAAATGAATAATCATTACATCATTATACATATAAGGAACAGCATATTACCTTTGCAATTAATTATACATCTGCAGTGTTTTGTATAAATTTATTAGCTATATGAGGGGAAATATAAGTTTGTTGTAATTTATTAGCTTGAAAATTGAATAAATATTTTACAATAAAAAAGAAAAAAAAGAAATAACAAATAATAATATTTTGTGCCAAATATCAAGGAACTTCTACAATCTTATCAACAGATCATTTAATCAATCATTAATCATCAAAATAAATAGCAATTAATATATCAAGTCATATTCATGAAAGTGAAGACATATCTACCACCACTATAGAAAAATTATGTAAATACAAATCATATTATTTTCATTACTAAAATACAGCATAAAATCATAACTTAGACATGTGAATTTGGCTTTAACAAATAAATCCCATGCTTAACATGCGATTTTAAAAGTTTTGTACTTTCTAATATCGCATTATGCGATTTACTATATATGAAAAGTAAAATCACATCTTTATCTATTATAAATAGAAAGTTTTACTATTTTCGCAAAATTCACAAAAATTCCATGTGAGATATACGACATTTATAGAAAAGATAAAATCGTATTTTATTTTTATGTAATAGTATTTTAGTAAATAATTTTCTAGCAAATCAATAAACTGATAAAAAATAAAAAAGATGGACTATAGAATTTTCCTAAATCTAATACAACATTGTGAATAATGAGGTAAAAGAGTCAGTTATGTAAAGAAAGAAAATCAATTCACTATAATAGTCTTTTATTATTGCTTTATGCATAAAAACCGTAATATATGAAGATCTTGAAAATGTAAGATATTAATTAAGACCGCTTTTGTCTTCATACCCTGAACAGTTGAGCCAATAGAAAAAGCAAGCGAAACAGAATTGGTCATGGAATTACACAAGACCCGCAGCATTTTAATACGGAAATTATGTTGTCTTCGTCCAACAATGTGTATAAATTTATGCCGAAAGAACAGTTCATGGCCTCATAAATAGCCCATATTGGCATACGTTTCTCTATAACAAAATTTAAGCTCTTCTGCTTGTTGGCAAGCCAATCCCTTTCTATCAGATAGTTGCATTTTCTGTCTAGTCTTTTTAATTATGGGTGTTCACACTTTCACAGATGAATATACATCCCCAGTTCCTGCTGCAAGATTATTCAAAGCTTTGATTCTTGACAATCACAATGTCATCCCTAAACTCATGCCTCAAAAGGTTAAGAGTATTGATCTCCTCAATGGTAATGGTGGGCCTGGAACCATCAAGCAGTTCAACTTTGTTGAAGGTATGACACAATTTTTTATTAATGAAAGTTGAAAGAAAACAGTTTTAAAATAAGAAGGTCTTATCTAGTAATCTAAAGATATTAAAGTCAATAATAACTTTAGCGGCAACTAATCAGTGGGGAGTGAAGATAGAAGCCAATGAATGGTATTAATAATTAGCATCAAGAAATTTTCAAAGGAATCAGAGAAAATTTTTTCATTTTCAAATGGATTAAATAATTTTCTCTTTTTTCCTTATTTTTACATTAGTTTTTAATATTTATTTGTTTATTTTCCTTTCAATTTTAATTTTTCGTGTTTAATTTTTAGTGAATCGCCTGGACATGGTGGGTCATGGTTCAGGACTGTTAAATCGGTATAGAACCAAGAACCTACATACGTCCCTTGACGGTCTTGCCCTGACCATGAGCAGCCAGTTCAAGGTTCTGACATGAGACCGGTCGCATTTTATTCCTAGTTCATGCAGATGTCAAGTCATGATAATTTTTTTTTTTTTCTTTCTTTATAATGTCAATGATTGATAAACCTGATGGTATCCTAAGAGTTAATTTGAGAAAAATTCAGGAAAGAAAATAATAATATTAGGGATCCGAAGCTTAACAAGGGAAGCATACGAGTGCCACATGCCATTTTCAAACAATTGATTGATGAATACTGGTCGAAGAGCAACATATATAGCACTCATATTTGATATTTATAAAAGCAAGGGAAAAAAAAAAAACAAAAGAGTACAGGTCGATAAATTACAAGAACATATAAATATAGATTATATATATAGATATATATATTTTGTCTATTTTCTTCCTAATTATAGTTATCTTATATTTATTTTCGAACATTTTCACATTAGGAAGTCCGATTCCTTACCTAAAGAATCGTGTCGATGAGCTCGACGAAAAGACATTCACATACAAGTACACCTTAATTGAGGGAGCAGGTCCACTACTCGACAAACTCGAACGCATTGTCTATGAAGTCAAACTCGAGCCCACGCCAGAAGGTGGAAGTAAGAACAAAATGACAAGCACATATCACACCAAGGGTGATATTGAGCTCAAAGAAGAGGATATCAAGGCTGGCAAAGAAAAAATCTTCGGAATGTACAAGATTGTAGAAGCTTTTCTGATTGAAAACCCTAATGCTTATGCTTAGAGAGTCTCTATAATATATATCATCATAAGCAGTTGGTCCTTTGTTCTTAAAGTGTGATCTTCTCTTTTACCTATAATAAAGTCAATAATGTATCGATCTCCCCTTTGTTGATTAATTATATGCTACCTTTCCATTCAGATTGTTCCTTGTTCCTAAACATTGCATGTGGCATAGTCCACCCAAATGCATTTTCACATACATAAACATACATATAAGCCCAAGAAGTAAAAGAGGAATAAAATTCAATTACACTTTTATCACAATTTAGTGAATGATTTAATCTGCTATAGATGAAAATAATTCTCCCTGTACTTTATGGACATGATTAGTATATCGCTTTTATATGCCATCCATCAATCAGAACATGATATGATACAATTATAAATGGAGCTATATAAGCAAAACTTGACACAACAAATAAACGAGCCAAACCCATTTGGACTTGTTTACAAACATGTCCAACTTTGAACTAATCATCTAAACCCATATAGAGAATTGTTTGATAAACATGTCTTATACACATCTCTCTCTCTCTCTCTCTCTCAATACTGCTACTCTACCATCAATCTTATCAATTGATGACATTCGTTTTCATCTACTTTTACTCAACTTTTTGTAAAAAGGACTAACATTTTAACTTTTATTTTCTTGTATATGCTTTGCCAACATTCTAGGGGAAAAAAATAAAGTATAATATATTCTAAGTCTTTATATACATCTAGGTATATCTTATCAAGTCTCAACCTCACTAATGCAACATTTTGATATTATTAACAAAAATCAGTGTTGTGAAACCAAGCTTGGGAGATTGACTTAGATATGCTCTGAAGTTAAGAGTCAAGGGGGTCGAATTAGGTTTAACCAATGATCGAATCCATGTTAATAAAAAGTTAAATACAAGTCATATTTTAATAATAAAAGACAAAAGTATAGATTATCACAATCAAATCCATAATTAAAAAAAAAAAAAATCTATCCACTAGCTATTAAATTAACATGAAACAACTCCTAAATAATATATAGGTCTACCACATCATCAAAATTCGAATTAAATCCAAAATAATTTAAACGATGATTTCAAAGTTGTAACTATCCATTACATTTTTGTAAAGATATTATAATATAACACAATAATAATAATATATTACTATTATTAATAAAACGTAAATCCAGAAACCAAAACAAGTATTAGATAGTAGTTATTAGTACTATTTGCATGACGTCGACATCCTGACATTGGCCAAAAGTACTATGAGGATATCAACAATGGCTAAAAATATGAACAAGTTATACACTAATATGCTATATTAATATCATTAACCAATAAAATAATATAGATGGCAAGTGCTATCCTCGACAAAGAAACCAGCACTGCTACTTACATATTTACATCACATTCCAATTTCAAATGTGATATGAGAGCTTTCTGATTTTGCTTATTTATTTATTTTTTTTTTTAGTTTTTTTTTTTTAGACCTGTTTGACCCCGACCGGATCATGGTTCAACCGATTAGGTCACACGATTATGCTATGGCAACCGAAAAATGGGCTAAAGGGAGGGACCAGCCCACTCCCAAGACAGGGCCTCACTAAAATGAACAAATCAATCCGGATCCAATAATATTAGTAAAAACAAAGCAAGATGCATCAATAATTTTTGTTTAAGTTAGTTAATAACAATTATGCCTTACATTATATCAGTCTTAAACTACTCAAAGTCTCTACCTATAGCAGGGCTGTTGGACTATTCTGTTTTTATTGGACATATCCATGGTTTAACCTAAGACTAAAAAGTTATCTTTATAACTAGTATTATGATTTATAATTTAATTTTCATTATAAGAATTAAGCAAATTAAAGACAATACTTGAATAGATTTTTCAAATAGAGGCTTTTTGAATAAATTTTTCAAATAGAGACTTGATGGTTGTGAAATATTTATTTTTTCAAATTTTCTTAACATATAGCACATTCAACATAAAAATGAATAGAATTTATTAGATGGGCTGGGTTATGGATTTAAACTTGCAAACGTGATTGATTAGTAGATCATGGGTTAAAGTTTTGTAAACATGAACTCTTTTAAAACTTAAGATGATATACAACCCATTAACACGAATTGTTTTATCTATCAGTCAATTTGACATCTTATTTTTTTCATTTTCAAATAAATATTTATCGATAAACAAATACAAATGACACTACAAGAATTTTTATGTATGGCCACGTTTGCATATTTTGCAAACGTTGCCCTTTTATTATTATTTAGTCATGTTTATTAAACGTTAACTTAAATATGAAATTGGTGACGTTTATAAAAAAATTTAGATTTTATGATCTTATTAATTGATTTGTAACTTTTTTATTTATTTGTAGACGTGGCTAATTGATAGGCACAATTTATTGTTAGTAAGGGTAAGGTACTTAATTGGTATATATATATATATATATATATATTTCAGGTCAATTTTGAACACAATTGTAATATAAGGAAGGAATATGTGGAGAATCCAATCAAAATTCAAGCAAAGCAGCAAGGAGCACAAAAGGAGTCTAGATGTACGGCCGTGCAACTATCAAAATGAGGAAAATACATGGCAGTGTCTGGTACGGGGTCTTGTACGCCCGTGCAATAAGTGATTTTGAAGCAAAATGAAGGGGATTCAACTTGTACGCCCGTACATGAAGTGATGAAGAAGGGAAATGAAGGAGATTTATGATTGCACGCCCGTACACGTTTGGAGAATGATTCCAGTATCTAGCACTCCCTTTAGTACGCCCGTTCATGAAGTGATGAAGAAGGGAAATGAAGGAGATTTACGATTGCACGCCCGTACACGTTTGGAGAATGATTCCAGTATCTAGCACTCCCTTTAGTACGCCCGTACATGAAGTGATGAAGAAGGGAAATGAAGGAGATTTACGATTGCACGCCCGTACACGTTTGGAGAATGATTCCAGTATCTAGCACTCCCTTTAGTACGCCCGTACATGAAGTGATGAAGAAGGGAAATGAAGGAGATTTACGATTGCACGCCCGTACACGTTTGGAGAATGATTCCAGTATCTAGCACTCCCTTTAGTACGCCCGTACATGAAGTGATGAAGAAGGGAAATGAAGGAGATTTACGATTGCACGCCCGTACACGTTTGGAGAATGATTCCAGTATCTAGCACTCCCTTTAGTACGCCCGTACATGAAGTGATGAAGAAGGGAAATGAAGGAGATTTACGATTGCACGCCCGTACACGCTTGGAGAATGATTCCAGTATCTAGCACTCCCATTAGTACGCCCGTACATGAAGTGATGAAGAAGGGAAATGAAGGAGATTTACGATTGCACGCCCGTACACGCTTGGAGAATGATTCCAGTATTTAGCACTCCCTTTAGTACGCCCGTACATGAAGTGATGAAGAAGGGAAATGAAGGAGATTTATGATTGCACGCCCGTACACGCTTGGAGAATGATTCCAGTATTTAGCACTCCCATTAGTACGCCCGTACAAGATGCAAATTTGCAAAGAAAATGGGCATTGTACGGTCGTGACTTTTAGAAATGGATCATTATTTTCCTACGTGTTCTTGAAACAGTCAATCATATTTGTAAAAAATATAGATCAAATAAAATTGTCTTACTAGCCTTCCTTTTTTTTTTTTTTAACGTTCTATTTTCACTGTTTAAAAAACTAAGAAATATAATACTTGAATCCCGCCACAATTTTTAGTCACCAGCAAGCATATCAAATCAACATCAAATAGAAGGACTATTCATTTTCTTCTCACTAAGAAAAACCAAAACCCTCTCAAGTCTCACGGTCAGGACATTGCTTCTTTGTGAATATCCAGGTACCTCAGTCTCTCTCTCTCTCTCTCTTCCTCCTTCCCTCGTCCTCACTCCTTTCCCTGTTTGTTTCTTTTACTTTTTCACTAACACATTGTGTACATTTCCTTCTCTCAAGCGAAAGGCTCACAATCCCAACCATGTTTGTCTTGGCTGTTCTTGTACGTTTATCTCTCTCTCTCTCTCTGTTATTGTCTCTTTGTCTTTGGCTTTTTCACTAACACAATGGTTGTACGTTTCCTTCTGTCCAAGAAAGACACTCCGTTCTAGCATTATCGTACATGCAACACATGGTCATGACCTTCTCCAAGCAATAACGTTCTCACAACATTCTTTCCCTGTCAGGTAACTATTCTGGTATGTTTCAGTCTTTCTCTTGTTGCTCGCTTTTACTCGTTGTCTCTCTGTCTCTCACTCTTTTACTGTGTTTGTGTGTGGCGTAAGCTCGTTGTCTCTCGCTCTTGTGGCAAATCTTCTTTCTAGGATGAAAACAATGATGCAATGTTATTGGGTAATGAGTTGTTCTGTCTCACTCATTCACTATGTTTGTGTGTAGCATAATCTTGTTTGTAGAATGAAAACAATGGTTTAGTGTATTCCTGACTTTGTGTTCCAATGAGTTGGCATTTATCTTGATGCTTGTTACAATAACTCTCTACTTCTACCTTTACCAATTATGTTGCTTGTAAGTGGCAAGTTGGCAACAATTATGCTTAATAGCTCTGTACCAATCTGTAGGGGCTAATATTAAATATCAGTCTCACTTCCATTATTGCAAACTTTGTCCTATTTGTTTATTTTTTATAATCTAACTTGTCAGCAATCTGATGTCTGATCAATGTGGTTAATGCAGGCATGATTTAGAAGTGAATGGTGTGTTATTGGCTAATGAACTTTGATCGTTAAAAGATTTAGAAATTCTACCTCTTTGATTGACTAGTATAATGGATAGGTCTAAGTGATTAATTAGAATGAAGAAATTATGGGTTTATCCTTGATTAAATTCTCAGAGTCTTTGTAATATTAGGCTGTCAGTGTGTCCTATTGCTTTTTATGACCATACTTTTTTGTATAAAAATTGAGGGTAAGAAGAAGATAATATGGTAAATGATAAAAAAGACCGTTAGAAAGAGAATAGGATGATTTGTTACTATGAGGTAAGTAATCTATTTATTCAGGACTCATAAAGTAAATGTTTTTTTGAATATTATATCAAATTTTGACTGTTCTTGAAGAAGCACTATTATGCTTTTACTGAGGTTTAAGAGGTTAAATCCTGTTGCACTTATATGGTTATCACTCTCTGGTGCTGAATTTTGTTATCAAGTATGTAACAAATACTAAACTTAACCTCAAAGTGGGGTGTAGTATGTGCCCTGATCTTTTCCCCCCATTTTTCTAGAATGTTTGGAATAATGGATTCTCAATGGAGTAAGTGACTTATGTTCTTATAATTATGCTCCATAACAAGAAAAAGGTTGGCTAAGTGTTGTACTTAAGGTAAACTTTGTTCACTACTATATATAGTCTGGCGATACATTGTCGTTGAACTGTCTGTGCTGATGGGATATTTTTACCTTACAATATCATTGAAGTGTGTACTATGAGAAGAAAGCTTTTGCCTTTCGTAAAATAAACAAATGGGCTGTTTTTTCTTAACAATTAAGGTTTCCTATCATGGCAAAAAAAATAATAATAACGTTTCCTATTACTACCAATTTTCATGAGGGAGAATTAATATTGGCATAAAATTGAGACAATGACTCCATAATGAGTATGCCAATTCGATTATGAAAGGGTAGGTGTACATAATCAAGTATTTTAATGTATGAAGTGTTGCTTGACATTAAATCAATGTTTATAATAGTATGAGATGTTAATTTGATAATTGAATGAAGAAATAATCAGTGCTTAACTTATAGGCGATGCTAATGTAAGATAGATGAATTATAAACAAATATAATAAGATTAACTAAATTACAAAGAAAAGGGAAAGAAAGAGATATCATCATTTATGCAACTATAAATTTCAAGTGTCATTGATAATAACAAGCATATTGCAATAAAGTAATATCATTAAACAATGCGTATAAAGGATTATTAGAATAAAAATAAACATAAGGATTAAAAAAATTATATTTTGCCATGTGATTACAAAATTTCCATACTTTGAATAGTGTAAAGTAATGTTTACTAAGATTCCTAAAATGTTTTCTAAGATTGAGGGTAGAGGAAATAACATTAGGACCAATGTGGTGAACATGCTGCTATTAATGGTGATCAATATGATGATGTGATATGATATGTGTTTACTAATTTTGTGATTATGTCATATGAGATGTATTAACTAGTTCAATTGGATCTTACACTTTTATTTTCTTCCAATTATGTCAGAAAAAATGGACAAGAGTTGGATGAATTATGACATTGAAAGTGAAGAGTACGAAAGAGGTGTTGACTTTTTTGTTGCATACTTACGCTTAAAGTATGGTGTGCACGCAAGTTTAAGTTGTCCATGTAGGAAATGTTTAAATGACATTTCACAAACAGTGAATGTGATTAGAGCACACTTGCTTGTAGATGGGATAGATGTAAACTACCAGTGTTGGATATATCATGGTGAGGAGCCAACTATTGAGTTGCCTACTAGACATCGAGGTCGAATTCGTCACAGAGAATGTGACATGAGACCCATTATGGAGGAGAACAATGGGACAGGTGGTAATGATACCGATGGGCTCCACGAGATGCTTGAAGACTTAGGGGCATTTGTTGACAATCAGGATGAAAGCTCAACCCCTGATGATGGCTTCGACATTCCAGTCGACTATTTAGATGGGTTAAGAGCTGACTCACACCAAGAGCTTTATCCAGGGTGTAAGATTTCTAAATTCTCATTTATAGTGAAGCTTCTTCACTTAAAGGTATACAATAAGTGGAGCAACAAGTCTTTCGACATGTTGCTACAACTTTTACGTGATGTTATACCTAATGGAGAGTCTCTTCCGAAGTCTTACTATTACGCAAACAAATACTTGAGAGGGTTGGGCATGGGTTGCCATAATATTCATGCATGTAAATATGACTGTTGTCTATTTTGGGGTGATAACAAGAATCTTACACATTGTCCCACTTGTGGTACATCCAGATATAAAGTGTCCACTGGTTCTAAAATGCCTATTCCTCATAAGGTTTTGCGATACTTTCCTGTGAAACCAAGGTTACAACGCCTTTTCATGAATCCTAGAAATGCTCAAAAAATGCGTTGGCATAAAGAAGAACACAAGAGACAAGAAAACCTTATGGGTCATCCAGCAGATGGGTTGTCATGGGTAAAGTTTGATAATGAACATCCAGAATTTGCAAAGGATTGTCGTAATGTGAGATTAGGGCTTGCTAGTGATGGATTCAATCCTTTTGGTAATATGAGCCAATCATATAGCATGTGGCCCGTGTTGCTTCTCACATATAATTTACCTCCTTGGATGTGCATGAAGAGAGAATATATGATGATGACACTATTAATCCCAGGGCCTAAAGCACCTGGGAAAGAGATCGACATCTATATGCAACCTTTAATTGATGAGTTGAAGGATCTATGGAATAATGGGTTGTGGACTTATGATGCATACTCAAAGTCTTCATTCAAGATGCATGCCGCATTATTGTGGACCATTAATGACTTTCCAGCATATGGGAATTTGTCTGGATGGAGCACAAAGGGATACAGTGCTTGCCCTGTATGTGAAGATCAAACACCATCGATAAGGCTTAATAACAAGATTGGGTATGTTGGGCATAGAATGTGGTTACCAATTGATCATAGGTGGAGACGTAGCTACAAGTTTGATGGAATGCATGATACTCGTGAGGCTCCTGATCTATATTCTGGTGAAGATATTCTCCACCAGTTACAATCAGTAGTAGACATAGGAATGGGAAAGCATCCGAGGAAAGCTAGAAGAGTCCATAATGTTGGTCCATTCAATTGGACTAAAAAGTCGATATTCTTCCAGTTGCCATATTGGTCAAAGTTAATAATTAGACATAATTTGGATGTGATGCATATTGAGAAGAATATCTGTGAGAATGTTGTTAACACAGTGCTTAGGACTGAGGGAAAAACAAAAGATACTTATAAAGCTAGACTTGATCTAGAGGAACTTGGTATACGAAAGGAGCTACATTTAGTAAAACGGGCTGATGGCAAATACTTGATGCCATGTGCAAGCTATACATTAAGTACGAGTGAGAGAAGATTGTTTTGTCAATTCCTAAGGAATGTTAGATTACCTGATGGCTATGCGTCACACATAGGTAGGTGTGTGGACAACTTAAACTCAAAGCTTTCAGGTATGAAGAGTCATGATTGCCATGTTTTACTTCAGAGGCTATTACCTGTGGGCATTCGTGGCTTATTGCCAAGGGAGGTCACCCTCGCCATAGCTGAGCTTGGGAACTTTTTTGAGAGGTTGTGTCGACGCATTTTGAATGTTGAAGATATACGAAAGATGCAAAGTGACATTGTCACTATTTTGTGCAAGTTGGAGTTGATCTTTCCCCCTGCATTCTTTGATGTAATGGTACATCTAGCTATCCACTTACCTCAAGAGGCATTAATGGCTGGACCTGTTGCATATCGTTGGATGTATCCTATTGAAAGGTATAATGTACAGTCAAAAGTTACCACTTTTTAAGTTGTTATCCATGTTTTTCTCATGTACTATTAATCATTATTTGTAGGTACTTAGGCTCCTTAAAACAATTCGTTAGAAATAGAGCTTCTCCAGAAGGCTCCATTGCAGAAGCTTATGTTGTTCATGAGTGCTTGACTTGGTGTTCACTTCACTTAGAAGGCATTGAGACAACATTTAACCGTCCAGACAGGAATTTTGATTCCTTAGAGGATAGTGGCTTGGATGTCTTCACGAATAAAGTTGGTTTAATTTCACCACCCACATATGTGGTATTGTCAAGCGAGGAGGTTGATATTGCAAAATGGTACATTATTAACAATTGCCAAGAGATTCAACCTTACCTAGAGTAAGTTGAAAGTTACACAAAATAATATGTAAGCTAATGGTACAATGACATATAAAGTTACTAAGTAAAGACAAACATGTGCTACAGTGAGCATAAAGATGTTTTACGTGCACAATATGGGGATAACATAGATGGGCATCACAAAAAAGACTTTGGTGAATGGTTTATGAATAAGGTAAATACAAGAAAGAGCTTTGTATAGAATTACATTTTTTTTTATTTTGGTAAATAGAAGGGTTTTTAACTAGCTTGCATTGACATGGTATTTTGTTTAACATTTTTGCAGATGAGTGTATTGCATGATAGTTGTGACCCGATCATTAGTGCATTATATGCATTATCAATAGGACCTGATTCATGTTTCAAAAGGTACAACAAATTGATATATAATGGTGTGCGCTTTCACACATCAGAGTTTGATAGCAGGAAGAAGACTCAAAATAGTGGAGTGCTGGTAGAAGTAGACCAAGGAGATGAGAAAGTAGAATTTTATGGGATGTTAACAGATATATATGAGTTTAGCTATGTTAGGAACAAAAGAGTATTCCTATTTAAATGTAAGTGGTGGGACACTAATGAGAGGCATCGCAATGTGCGGGTGGATGACAACTTTAAATCTATTAAGGTTACTCGTACATGGTATGAAAATGATCCATATGTGTTGGCATCACAAGCTAAGCAAATATTTTACCTAGATGACATGAAATTTGGACTTGATTGGCGAGTGGTGCAACAATTCGAGCATCGCCACATCTATAACATTGACTCACTTGTAGGTGATGCAAATTTGTTCACAGATGTTGAAGCTTTATTAGTGGATGAGAGCTTAGAGGAACAATTAACAACAAATGAGGACAGAGGAAATGAGCATAATCCAGTAGCTGATTGTGATATCGAAGTGTCATTGAGAACTGATGTATGTGGTGAGACCGTTGATGGAGAGGCTGTAGAAACAATGATTGAAGCATCTCCATGTGAAGAGCATGATGGTAGTATTGAATGTAATGAAGATGAGGATACAGATGAGGATGAAGAGGATGGGTTGGATGATGCACTCATGGACTATGATATTAGTGATGACAATAGTATGATTGTCCAATTTTTATTCATTTTATCCTTTTTTAATTTAACTATAATGTCTATGATATTTTTGTTTATTGTCCATGCATGATGATTGAAAGGTAGAATCTTTTTCATTCTTTCTATTTATATGCACTTAATTTCAATCTATTTATGCATGTTGACATCTATTTATTGAGCCTTTGTCCTATCCAATTGTAGGATTATAATGGCTAGGGGACGAAGGAGTCTACAAAGGCGGGGAGGAAGGGCTAAACGAGACACCCGATTACCAATTAATGATGAATCGGATTCTCAGAATTTGGAGGAGGAACAACAATCACCGCAAGGCAACAATTCACCTAATCCTTCTCATCGAACAAGTTAAGTTTCCATCATTTTTTTTTTTTACTTAGAAGCTTTGTAAATATAATAGTTGTTGTGCAACTAATGAAATCACATTTTTCTGGTTCATCTTCTAGCAAATGAACAAGGACAAAATCCTATCATCAACAACTCCCTAGTAGATGCATCCTTACAAGGCAGCCATTCATCTAGTCCTCCCTCTCGCTTAGGTAACTTTAATGTAAAATATTACTTTCCGGTTAATTTATTAGTATAGTAGGTGGGTTTATATTCTCCTTTGCTTACTCTTTGATATTTCTGTTTTCGTTGTTCTATCACATTAGCTTATTCTTTATCAATTAAAGTGATTGTGCTATTTTAATTTTGTAATTTTATCATTATATGCCTTGCATGAAACTAGTAAAATTAACTGTCATTGTGAAGTTGTAAGTGCTCTGGTGAAACATGTTTTTGGTTGGTACTACAGGAAATGGAGAAGGACAGAATCATGTCATCAATAACCAAGTAGATGCATCCTTGAATGGAAACCCTTCATGTAATCCTTCACCTACCTCAGGTAATTTTTATGTGAGTTTTAACTTCTAGTTAATTTGAAGGTGTAATAGTTAGGTCTATGGTTATAGTTTCATGACCTGCTAGCTTCATGAGAGTCTCATATATATGTAGGAACTGACAGCCCGATCCTCACAACACGTAAGAGAAGTGTATACCGAGGAAAAGCACTTGAAAAGGAAAACAATAGAAGAAAGGGCAAGATGGTTATTGAGTTTACCTATTCTGGTGGACGTCCACTAACAGCAGACCAATCATCAAAGTTAGCCTCTGAAATGGGGAAGGCTTGTAGGGACTTACTTCCTCTTTGTATCGATGACTGGAGAAAATTCCCTCATGCAGAAAAACAACGGGCTTGGGAGAGAGTAAAGGTATATTTGAAGTGAATTTGCAATTTTTTTTCTTGTTTTGTTTCAAATTATTCAAGCTGGTTTCTGTTTTTGTTTTTTTATAGCCAAATAAGCTTCAGTCAATATATAGATGATAAATTGAAAAGATCAATTCCATAATAAAGGAAATTGATAATTATAGTGCTAGTGCCACTTTTTTACTCCAAAAACAACAAAAGCCACTCTATTCTCACTCCACATAACACTTTGAAGTAGGTTTTTTAATCTCTCCCCAAAATGATAGAGATCTCTAAAAAAAAAAATTACAAATCCTTATTCCTCTCTTTATAATTTATTTGCTGCTAGTGTTCAAGTCCATAAAATGAAAGCTATATGATCTTAGGAGCATTAGAATTTAGACACAATAAAATAGCATGTAACATAGTTTGCATGTGATAACTCTATTGAGGACATTAGCACTATGAAAGTAAAGCAAATATTCAAGACACAATGCAGGAGGGCTTATAGTTGATTGAATGCACATTATAAAATCATGACTTAACTCTAATAAGTGTGGTCTCAACTTGATTCATCACTAATGACCTCTCGTAATTGCTGCTTGTACTCTAGTCTATACTATTCCTCTTTGTTTGCAACAAAGTGTGCACTATTCGTTTTAATTTGTATGTATTCCTTAACAACAACCATCATATGTTTTAAGATGATATAATTAAAGTGCACACATTCATCTTAAGGTTCTAGATTTTCCCTAATTCCCATTTTGATCCAATTATTTCTCATATGGCACTATCTGTGGTGGTATTGTGTTTCAAGAACATGATATTAAATAAATTGAGATACTGTATTAGAATTTATGGTTCTTAATGTTTTTCCATAACTGATTTGCCTTTGTGACAAACAGATTCTAATTTAAATCCATTGTGTCAATTTTTTCACATGCTCTTTTCTAATATGGTTAAATTATTTTTAATAAAAGCTGGATTACATCCTTAGGGGTAAAAAATGGAATGTTTGACTTCTACTTCAGCATGTCTATCCTGTTTTCCTTCAGCAAATAAAGTGAGGAAGTTGCTAAGTTTATGGCCTTAGATATGTTGATATCTAACACACTTTGGAATTACTGTATGATTAGTTGTTTCCCATCCACGTAGTGTGATAACCCATCTTGATTCATGTTTAGAAGGTCCAGCAAGATGTATAACTGTCCAGCAAAACATTTAGGGGAAAAAAAATTGTTGCAATTAACTATCACATTAGGAGAATGTATTGCTTATCCTTGGAAGGTAAGAAATGGAAAAGCTAAGGAGAGAAGTGTGAGTTTCTTTCTTCCCACATGTTGAAGTTATAATTCGAGTAGTTGATCTCTTTAATTTCTGACATTGTTCCTTTGTAAAAGCTACTACAAGAGACTTCTATACTTGTTTTCTTAAATTTCTAGAGCTATTCTATTCCTGTTGCTATTGTTGCTACTTTTTTAATTGATGGATTTGATCCTTTTTATGTGAAAAAAAAAACATTCTCTTCATCTATAGTGATATGTTTGATGTAGAATCGGTTGAATATTGATGACATCATAAAAGATCCTGAAAAGTTCCGAGCTGCTGATAAATGGATGGGCAATCTCCATAGAAACCATCGATGTAAAACTAAAAATAAGTGGAACAAGGTTGGTGATGTTGCTAGACCCAAAGGTTCAAGTGATGATGATTGGAAAAAGGTTACTGAAAGATGGACTAGGGAGATTGAACAAGAGCGATCAATATCACAATCGAATGAACCGTCTGCAAAGGTGAATTATAAATCATTTATGCACTTATAAATTTGTTTATACTATCATATGTTTGCTGATTTTTTCATTTATAGAAGACAAGGTCAATGATTGGGAGAAATGCACGCAACAATGTCAAATATCTACATAGGGCTGGCTCTAGATCATTTGAGAGTAGGAGAAATGAGCAAGTGGGTATTTATTAATGTTTTTTCTATGCTTATATTATTGATTAATGCTTTAACATTTTCCATACATATCTAAATGTGTAGATTAATCAAAATAACCAACCATTTAATGCCATTGAGTTCTTTAAGCAAACTCGATATAGTGTTCCAAGGCCTGATGGCACAGGAGGTTGGGTATCTCAACAAGCTGCAGAGGATTATGTAAGTTTATTGGATGTGTAAAATTTTAGACTTATTTTAAAGTAATGTGTTATACATAATGTATGTCTTTATTGTTTGTAATTCAGGATAACATGGTGAAGATGTATGAAGAATCTCAATCTTCAGATAGTCCATTGACTTCGCAGGAGGTTGTTGATAGGTTTATGAATGCGGTTTCAAGGTCAGACTATCATCCTGGAAGAGGGTATGGACCACCACCAATTGGGAAATCAGCACGACGACGAACTTCTATGGAAGAGTTGAGAGCTGCCTTAGAAGAAACAAAAGCAAAGCTTCAGGAGGAAAGAACCCTACGCGAGGAACAATCTGAACAGGTAATTATTGTCACTTCTATGTTATTGATGGTTCACTAGATATTAGATAAAATATACACCTGCTATAACTGGTTGGAGTGTTGATTGTTGTTATTGATCTGGTTGTTGAGGATATTATTCTTGTTGGCTGTTTTTTAACTATGATTTGGTTAGCTATGTTTTTGGAAATTGTTGGTTGTTCCTTAACTTCATCTAGTTGTACTCTTTCAAATGCATAAATAATTTAAGGATGGGATCATTTATAGGTTGATAGTGTGGTATGTGGATAGCATGCTTGTAGTAAGGTAGAAAAGAAATAATAGTGTTTTCACTTAAGTGAAAAAAAAATTATGTAAAAGCTGCTTAAAAAATTTCTCAATGTTCTTACAAGATGTGTCTATGTGTTCTAGTTGTTGGATTTGAAAATATGGTCACTAACATATTCAAATAACATTAAGGAATTGGTTTCATAAGGTTTCAACAGCAATTATTTAAGATTTTTTGCAAAGAAAAACTCACTTTGTCACGCAATATTGAAAAGTTCATTCTTCCTTTCCATGTGACAAGCTTCGTTTTGCACTTTTTTAGTTTTTCATAAAAATCTAAAATGAGTATTTACTTTGGAAGATATATTGGATTTGCAATTGGAAGATATTATGCTAAATGTCTCAGTTTTGTTCTCTTTGGTTTATGTCTATCTAAATTCTAAGTGATATTCAATCTGTTCGAGCTAGTAAATTTTAAGAAACAACGGATGCATCATGGAGGCATTGCATATATTCTCAGCATGTTTTACCTTTGTTCTCTTTTCCTACATGAATAAAGTATAGAAATCTTCCTTATTTCACTTTGTTTAGTCTCTTTTACGGGATTGGGAAAATGTTGGCTTTTAATATTTGGGATACCTTACAAGATCTTGCAAAAGAATTTCTTCAGAAGATTAGATCATGATATTTGTACAAAAAAAATGTTATGAATTGCATTTAAAGCTGAATGTAACTTTCATATCTATGTAAAGTTCTTAAATGATAAATTTGATAGATGTTCTTATTCAAAACTAAATATAAGTTTAATTGTCCTTTGCATATTGGTATGTATGTTTTGCAGCTAGCCAAAATTACTGAACTGGTACAACAACTTTGCTCCAGCTATCCTAGTACTTCAAGTAAGTTATTTCATTAAGCTTTGACATTACTCACTCTCTTTCTTTCATTAATAGTTCAACAGTAAGTATATTTATGTGTGCTTTATTACTTAACATTTTGTTTTACAGAAAATCCAAGTGGACGGGATCGATCTCTGAGGCCATCTGATAATGAAGATAGTGGTGGAAGTGAGGATGAAAGTGGAGAAAGTGAGGATGATAATTGAGATAGATAATAATTTTTTGGAAATTCCTATGATGGAATATGATCATCTCTTTTAGCATGTTTGAATTGATGCTTTTAACAACTTATGTGTAGGTTTGTTTTGAGGAGGTGGGTAGGGGTTTTCTAACCCTTTTTTTTGAAATATACCTCCAATTGAATAGGATTATGTTTTTGTACATGTCTAAACTAACTCTCAAGAATCTTTTGTCTTGCTTGATGTTTGAACTTATTATATGAGTATTTTGGTTTCACTTTGCACAAGTGTGCAAAGTGATTGATGTATGTTGGAAAAGTTTATGTTTGTTTATCGTAATAGGGTTATGGGTTATACACATTACACAGGTGCAATGAGCTTCTACATAAATCTTAGGTTACCCCAACCAATTCGAGCCGCCGTATATTTACAGGAAAAGGTGTCTTTAAACACCACTTATGTATTTTGCTAAACAGGTGCAATGAGCTAGGTATATATAATGTTCATTTGTATATTAGCCACACAAATAATATGGCTTATCGTATAACATATGCCTATGTTTCAATGCCACGTTTCATAATGTAATTCTTGCGCTAAATTACATTGGCCACGTTTTCTTATTTAACGTCGCAAAATCAACATAACAAACAATTCCATGCATGAAAAGTTTGTATATTAGCCACACGAAAATGTGGCCTATCATGTCACATATGGCCACGTTTCAATGCCACGTTTTAGAGTACAATTTATACGTTAAATTACCTTGGCGACGTTTTCTTACTTAATGTCACCAAATCCATTTCAAAACAATCCCACAATAAAAAACGCGGGAACAAATTTTGCATATTGGCCACACAGCAAAAGTCGCCTATCATATAACTTATGGCCACGTTTAAAAATTAAACATGGCGAAGATAATTTAGCGCGAAAATTACCTTGGCGACGTTTTCTTACTTTATGTCACCAAATCCATTTCATAACAATCCCAACTATAAAAGGCGGGAACAAAATTTGCATATTGGCCACACAACAAAAGTCGCCAATCATATAACTTATGGCCACGTTTTTATGTTGCCTTTCATTATGCAATTTTGGCGCTGAATTATCTTCGCCATGTTTAATTTTTAAACGTGGCCAAATCAATCGGCAACACAGATTGGGCTACGTTTATTAGCCACATTTATTAAACGTTGCAAAATTGATTTTGCCACGTTTTTTACTCAATTTGCAACGGTAATTTGACGTGGCTAAAGCTCAAAATTCTTGTAGTGTGAAAAATAAATATTTTACTCTTAAATAGATCAACTACAAATAAGATACAGATAATATACAAATAGGATACAGATGTAGATCAAATATAAACAAAATATGGATGAAAATCAAACAATCCAAACAAACCCATATAATGGAAGAAACATCTCAAATTGCACAAACAACCCCAACTAGGTTCTATAGTTCAACAACATGAATAAGGCCTACCATTACGGAAATTATAAGGGGACCAAACTATAGTAGCAAGACTAATCCAAAAATGTTTTCAATCTACACTTATCTACAATGATATATATCAAGAGGCATTAGTATGTAAGTTAAAAATGTGATACTTATTTAATTTTATTATTATATAAATATAAGATATAATGGCTAGGCATGGTAAACAACCGTCCTATGTAATCTATGTGTCAAATTTTGTGTGCATTGTGTCATGTATTTTCGCTTGCCTAATCTATTCGTGCTCACATGCCATGCTCCGTGTACTTTTTTTTTTTTGTTTGTATGTCAACCCATTTATTCAAGTGTCGGTGTCCCGTGCTATGTAGTTGTTTTTAGTGTGCGCATATTTTAAAACAAGCAAATAATGAATTGAACCGTTTAAAAATCCAAAAATTTAGTCCCATTTGAATCGTTGTGGTTTGGTCAACTTTTTTTTTTTTCCGGCCCTATTACTAAATAGGTTTGCATAAAGTGAATGGCTTTCTAAATGAAATGCATTTCACTAGTTATCAGTATTATTCACAGAAAAAAATGTGACTACTTAAAAAAAAAAAATTCTTCAAGAATTTTTCAACTTTTCTCACTTATTTAATGTATTTAAAATTAAAAATATTGTTTGAGTATTTTCTCTATTCTTATTATTGCCCATATAATAAATTTTTAATTGTGAAACATTATAATATTATCATAAAAATTAATAATTTATCATATTATTTTTTATAATTTAATATTATTATACTTGCACATACGATGTGAGTGCAGTATCTCTTAATTAACGTGTCGAGCATGAGACTTATATATTGTTGTTGTCCATGTTTTGTTGAGCATGCGAATACATTGACATTTTCCATCATCTGTCCTTGCTTACACCAAAACCATCGTTGTACTCATTATTTATTTGAAAAAAAAAAACACAACTAATTGAAAAAAAAAAAAAGGGAACTATAATATTTTTGAAAGTAATGACAACCACAATTTTTTAGTTATCATAAAATTTAAACTTGAAGGAGTCAGCATTAAACTTACTAGGGTTTAGTCTACTTGTTGATGTGCACTTCTCTTTTTTTAACTTTTCCTTTTTTCCCGACTTTAAATGGTAATATAACTATGACATAGGAGGCGTAAATTATGTGTGCATTTTGCAAAATAAATTTCATAATGTAACCCAAACGTCAGAAACTAAAAACTCAGGTGTCTAAAGTAAAAGCATCTCTATAAATTTCTAAAAAAGTAAAATCTCATTCTGAGTCTTTTTTTTTTTAACTTTCTTTTTTTGCCAAAAATTTATCCTATTTTGAAATGTTTTTTTTTTTTTTTTTTCATTTTTTAATTTTAACTTTGATAAAAAGGAAAATGTGCACAGGTCACAGTTTGGAACTGGCCCCACAACTTGGCAGGTCCATTTCCTGGCCCAAACCCATGTTGATCTAGGTCCACATATGTGGACTTGCTAACTAATGGATCCATGTCTATTTGAAATTATAGATAAGAGCTATTTACCAAAAAAAATAATTAAAAAAAAAAAGGATTGGAATCTCTACATGAAAACTGTTATTTATTTATTTTATCCAAAGAGGAAAATCGTTCTTATAAATGAGTAATTTCATGTACATTAATGAGCTAGTTATATAATGAAAAGGAAGAAATAGCTAAACATATAACAGATGACAAAGTGTTTTCTAAAGTAGATTTGTAAACTCAATCTGTTAGACACATCTCCACTCAGGTTGATTTACCAATCTCTTTATAAAGCTAATTTTTGCAGATCTGAAACTGGCCAAAAGACTTTTTGATAACCGGCACATTAATGTATAATAAAGTATGTTTGTTTCATATTGTGGTTTTGATATCTTATTTTTATTGTTTTTAAATTAATATTTGTAAAGAAATAGATACAGATGGAAAATAGACATTTTTACTTATAAACATATTAGTTACAGATAAGTTACAGATGCAAATCAAATATAGATAAGATACAAATAAAAATCAAACAATCCAAACATACCCGATGAAATTTGTCATGTATAAAAAAATAAGTATTGTTGTCATCCCAAACGAAATAATTATGAATCTGTCAATGAGTAAGCATATTTGTTGATGTTAGGGCCCAAAGTTGTTGAAGGCATTCAAATTTCGGAATGAGGTTAGAAATATACAGATGCATTCATTATTTAGGATTTGATTAGACAGTTCAACCATTTTTGTAATGGACGTGGCACTTTATATTGGTGGATCGGATCATCAGATCATATCTTTTATATCATGTAACATGTTAGTTTTGTATTCTATTTTTATAGTCATATGCCCCTGTATCATTATACTCTTTTGAAAATTAATAGATGTAATTTCTTAAAATTTTGATCCCATAAAGGCCGAATAAGTGGAGTAGCCATAATGCAGTGGAAAAAAACCAGTAGGCTATACTGATGCAAACTCTAAATATATTAAACTTGAACCCCAACATAAGTAAGTGGGTTGCAATTCCATCATCTTCTTGATCTCCATTTGACTGTTTCCATCAGCCCCATAGCACTTCAAAGGTCCTGACATTACAAACTTACAACAAAGCTGATAACACAATGATTATTGACTAACTAGGGGTCTGTTTGGATTGTCTGTATTTCATCTGTATCTGTATCTTTTTTAAAATGATATGTGTAAATATATTCGATCTGCATCTAAATTTTATCTATTTTTGTTCTATTTGATCTTTTGATGAGAACTGTTAACTTTTTTTTATCTATATCTATTTTTTAATAAATAATTTGTTAGCAAAAAGTTTAAAAAAATGTCTGTATCTGCCGAAAAAAAGCCAATCCAAACAGACCCTAGGCCTTAGGAACCAAAAAGGGCAGGAAAGCAGCACGCTAGCAGTAGCCCAAAGAGAAAGGCCTGGTCTTAATTGAATTGAGCCGGCTAGGGTAAAAAATCAACTTACCTTTATCCCAAGAAATTCAAGTATAATTAAAAGGAGGATGGGTTAATGTGATGAATTGTGCATAAACTTTGGCAAAATATGCAATTGGGTATATGAATTTTAAAATTAATCAATTTAGCAATTGAAAAACTCGATGGAAGTATTATTGACATACAGAAAAAGTTTTTTCCGATATTAAATTGATCAATTTTAAAATCTAGACATTAAATTGATTAATTTTAAAGTTTAGGTACTTAATTACATAGTTTATTAAAGATTAGATACCATTTGTGATATTAATCCTTAAAAAGAGAGATAAATAGTAAATTGCATGCACAACTTGTACTATTTTTTATTTTTTATTAATATATTTTTAATATATATTTACACATCTCCACTTAGGTTGATTTACCAATCAGTTTATAAAGCTAACTTTTACAGATCTGAAACTGGCCAAAAGACTTTTTGATAACTGGCACATAAATTTATAATAAAGTACGTTTACTTCATCTTTTTCTGGTTCTTTTGGTATCTTATTCTTATCATTTTTAAATAAAAATTTATCAATAAATAGATACAGATGAAAAATAGATATTTTTACTTATAAACAGATCAATTACAAATAAATTACATGTACAATCGAATATAGATAAAATACAAATGAAAATCAGATAATCTAGATGGACTTATAAACAAGAAATTCTCATATTAGTGATGTCGGTGGAATTTGTCATGTATAAGAACTAAGTATTGTTGTTATTCCAAACGAAATAATTATGAATCTGCCAATGAGTTAGCATATTTGTTGATGTTAGGCCCAAAGTTGTTGAAGGCATTTAAATTTCAGAGTGGCATTAGAAATAGACAGATGCATTCATTATTTAGGATTTGATCATTTGGATTAGACCAGTTCGACCTATTTTGGTAGTGAATGTGACACTTTATATTGGTGGATCGGATTTCGAATTATATCACTATAAAAAAAATAACAAAATTACTTTACTTATTTATTTATACCATAATCGATCATATCTTTTGTATCATGTATCAGGTTAGTTTGGTATTCTATTTTTAATCATATGCCTCTGTATCATTATTCTCTTTTGAAAATTGATAGATGTAATTTCTTAAAATTATGATTCCATAAAGGCCGAGAACCAAGTGAAGTGACAATAATGCAGCCCAGTGGAAAGATCGGTGGGCGGCCATAGCACTTCAAGGTTCTGACGTTACGAACTTATAACAAAGTTGATAACACAATTATTATTGACTAGCTAGGCCTTAAGAACCAAAAAGGCAAGGAAAGCAGCAGGCTAGAAGCAATCCAAAGAGAGGGGCTGGGCTTAATTGAATTGAGCCGGCTAGTAGTATTCAAAATATGCAATTAATACTTGAATTTTAAAATTAATAATTTGGTATTTGAATTTTGAAATTGATCAATTTAGTAATCTAAAAATTTTGACAACATATACAATTAAAGACCTAAACTTATAAATTAACTAATTTAGTACCTAAACTTTAAAATTGATTAATTTAATAGATAAAAAAACTTAACAGAATAACTATTGGCATGCTCAAAAGTTTTTTCAAGTACTAAACTGATCAATTTTGAAGTTCAAGTACTAAATTGATTTATTTTTAAAATCTAGATACTTAATACCATATTTTACCAAAATTCAAGTACCATTTGTGATATTAATCCTTAAAAAGAGGGATGATTAGTAAATTGCACGCACGACTTGTTTTTTGATTTTTTAATCTTTTTATTTTTAAAATTGTACACTTAAATCACAGTCTCCATAAAATCTACTTTTAAAGCCTATTTCACTTTTTTTGTCCTGTGTCCATGTCTATTTTGCATCATGTTTAAAAGATAAAATGCTCATATGGGTCAAAAGCATTTTTTTTGTGAAAAATAAGAGATATAAATGCACATAAAACCGATATAGGAGGGCGTCTTTATAATTTACTCCATGAAGAACTTGGATTAAGAAACATAATTTGGTCTTTTTCCTTAAAATTATTGCTTTTACATATTATTTAATTTTTCATGAAACAGAGATATCCAACAACACAATTGAAAATAAAAATTCAAGAAGAACTTTAGATGTAAATATATTTTATGTACAAGAGAAATCCACATCCCTTAAAGTTCAAGACCAGTTAATAAGTCAATCTCCACTTTAACTATAACTAACCCCAACCAATAAATAAATAATATTAATATATATAAATAAAGAAATTTGACTCTCTAGACTGAGGACCCACCACACCACCACCAAGTGGACGAGATTCATGTGTGCTATGCAAGACTTATGAATAAAGTTTCCAATAGAAACATCGAAACCGCGTTGAAAGGTCAAAAATGGACAACATCATGTTCCATTTTCTGTATTGATTCACTTGACTTTGTTTAATTTATAGGGGACACAAACTCCAAAACAGTACTCACATCATTTCCTCATCCACAACATATTTTCATCTTTACATTTCCTCACTACTTTCATATTGTTTATCCTTTTTTTTTTTTTTCCCCTTTTCTCTCTATCTAAAGATATTGTTTGGTATTAAGCTTTGATAAATTTTCTAGAGTCATGGGCATCACCATAATCCATCACACGTACAAGGCACAAGTTGCTCCTTCAAGGATGTTCAAAGCCTTGATCCTTGATTCACAAAACCTATGCCCCAAGCTCATGTTCTCATCTGTGAAAAGCATTGATTTCATTGAAGGTGATGGAGATGTTGGTAGCATTAAACAACTCAACCTCACTGAAGGTATGTTTTATTGAAATTACATCATCCCATTGCTTAAACAACCTTATTATTCATATCAAAGGTGCACACTGAATTTATGTTCCCAAAAAACTCAAATATTATATCATCCCAATCTGAGGTTTTCACATTTCATTATGAATTGTTTTTTTTTTTTTTTTATCTATATTTTTCGGTTTAATCAGAGGGAAAAATGAAAAAAGAAAAGAAATAATAACATCTGCAGTCCCTAATTAAAAAAAAAAAAAAGCAAAAATACATGTAATATAACTAAAGATAAAAAATAATAATAATAACATGGGTTGGGTTTGTAAATTGAATGTGAAAAACTCAATTCTGAAGATAAAGGAAAAATAAATAAATAAATGGCACAAGTATGCAAAATGAAAAGTCGCATAAATTAGATACATTTTCAATAATTAGCCCATTTTAGTATTGAATCATATACCCCAAAAAAAAAAAAACAGCAAATTATATGATAAATCAATTTCATGGAGGACCTTATTCTTCAAGTTAATCCCTTTAAAATTTGTTATCTTCACTTAAAGTTGAAGATTTTTCGTTTTTGTAAATTGCAGCGAGTCCCTTAAAATTCATGAGGCATCGGATTGATGCATTGGACAAAGAAAACTGATGTGTAAGTACACTTTGATTGAAGCTGATCCATTTATGGACAAGCTCGAATATGTAACTTATGAGGTCAAGTTTGAAAGATATGGATTAAGTGGATGTGTTTGCAAGATGACAAGTGAATACAAAACAAGAGATGGTGTAGAGATCAAAGAAGAAGATATTGAGCA
Source organism: Combretum micranthum (assembly GCA_024138025.1). NCBI lineage: Eukaryota > Viridiplantae > Streptophyta > Magnoliopsida > Myrtales > Combretaceae > Combretum > Combretum micranthum. Next base: position 153,473 of record JAMXBD010002573.1, read on the forward strand.
AGGAAAAGACAGGGCTATTGGGATGTATGAAGTTGTGGAAGCTTACCTTATGGCACATCCACATGCCTACACTTAAGAAACTTCTTGTGGTGTTCAAAATGTTTCTATAATATAATACTTATTAATGTATGGAATGCAATGCAAGTTTATTTTGGCAATTTCATTTTCTTTCTTTTTTTTTTTTTTTTTTCCACTTTTGGTTTTAGATTGTTGAAAGTATGGTTTTATTTGCACTTGTAATTACCACACTAATTTTGTAATTATTTTGCTTATACTAAGTATGGTATTCTATAGAAAATGTCTGTTAGAGGTTTTTTATAATTTTACGATTACAAAACCACCGCCTATATATTAAATGAGCTATTAAAATTTCCTAAAATTTATATCTAAATTCAATAAAGTTCTTTAATATTTCAAATAAGTCATTTAAGTCCTTTTAGAAAAGCTAAAACACATTTAATTTGGCATCAATGTTCACATCAAATTGGATGTGAAAATGAAGGGTAAGTTGACTTTATAGCTGCCAAGATTGACACCCCAGAGGTCCGCCAATCATCCACTAAGCGTGTTCACGGGGGTCCTCATTCAATTAGTCGTCTTCTAAGGACCAAAATCTAATTAACTAGAATAATGAAGTCCAAAACTTATGTTCCCAACTGCACAATATCAAGTTTGAGCAAAATAACTAGTTAGTAATTATTCTGTGAAAACTTTTATAAATAAAAAGTAGAATTAAAAAAAAGGAAAAAAAATGATGGTCCAGTAGAACTCAGGCGTGGGCTCCGCCTTTTTGTCCTCCACTTCCGGGATCGGGAGGATTTTCGCCGTCTGAATCTCAGCTTTGGAAATGGCAGGCCAGAGGAGGCCACATCAAGTCCGGCACAATGATCCGAGCTCACTTCCCATCACAATAATTGCCCCGCTCGGGTCACAAGCTTGCGCTACGAAGCTCGACGATGTCTTTTTTTGTGTCTACCTTAGATAAACAAGTTCATGAACTCATGTGTTCACCATGTGGAAGTCCAATGGCTCTCATGAAGCAATGCCGAAACCAGATTCATATTCAAGGAAAAGTATCATAGCCTGATGCATCTCAGTTTTATTGAGACAACAAGCTACGACGTTGTATAAAGGATCCTCGAAAAACAATTTATGAGTGTGAACTCGGTACTTGGATGAAAATTGCTTGGTAATTGGTATTCAATCATTTGTTATTACCAGAAAGGAGCAATCCGGTTAGCCAAATTGGAATTGGTACACTACACATTGAGTACATAGTTTTGAGTATTCCGCTGTGGAGGAAGCAAATTTGCTTTTCATATTTGAATATTAACGACAATCACAAAATAAACCCATTCGATTTAAAAATTCAATAATGATAATAATAGTAATTACAGTGATTAATGTTAAGTAAAAGCAAATGGTATTGATATTAAATATAACTGGGCACATATTGCTTTTTTATTGGCTAAATGTGCCATGCCATCTAACGAAGTTATCCTGATTAGCTCTAGTAATATAAAAATTCAATTAGGCATCAATGAATTCGAAATTAAACGTAATCATAATAGCATAATTCATGTGTAGCTTAGTGCTTGATTAGCAAACAATGTTAAGAGTTTGAACTCATATCTCCGGCTTTATTAAAAATTGAAATTAGCACAACAATTATCTTATCTTAAAATTTAAGTTCATAAATTTGATGCATGCATAATATATATTACTTAACAAGGCAAATGCAACTTAATTCAAGCTAATTTATCCTACCAAGCAGTTTGTCTTCTATTTCAATTTCCTGAACTAGTAGATCTGACCAATGATAAACGATTTCATAGAAATATTCGAGGGCCTATTTGTTTTATCATATTATGGTCATTTTGATATTATATTTTTATCGTTTTTAAATAAATGTATGTCAAAGAACAAATACCGATGAAAAACATATAATTTTACTTATAAATAAACGAAACAACTATAATACAAATAAAAATCAGACAATTAAAACATACCCTTGAACTTGTTCTCGTGAGATGACTTATAGTAGTCTCTTTTAACCACTCGAGGACGACCAAACAAGATTTATCGAATGAGCTTCAATTCAATCTCAAACCTAGTTTCAACAACATGGGATGCTATTAAGGACATCATCCTTATGTCGTGTAGTGTTACGGCTGTATAGTGTATATCTAGCATGCTTTCCGACAGAATGTGCTGATCAATTACATAATGCATATAATATGAATACTTCTATTGTTGATTATCCAAGAAGGCTATGGAATTGTGCAAACCCGAGAATGACTACCGGCTACGCACGAGGAGCTTCACGGATTTTTAAGATATATCTCATAGCCGACTAATCCTAAAGCTTAATCCGCTTAATAAAATCTTTCATAAACGGAGATGGCCATCCATTTAATGGAAATTTCTTTGTTGGTGAATAGAGTATAGTTCCTTCGATTAATGGGAATAAAATTACATGTTAAATTTTGTAGAACAACCAACTCATCCAAAGCTTAAACTGTGAGTTTCTATACATATTTTAATAGTACCCGCTATCCTGATATGTTAGATTTTTCTCTTGCCAAAAAAAAATTCTATCCGAGGTCTGCAAGTAAAGGATAGGAACGTTTAAATTACTACCTAAGCTTCAATAGCTTTAGGTAGCAAGGTCTTGCTAATTCAATCATCTGCTCCTCAGTAAATGCCCTTAAGTGATGTAGTAATTCAAGAAGTCTTTTGTATTTTTTTTTTTTAATTGAGAAAGAATAACAGTCCATACCTTTTGCTTTAGCTTTTCAACTATCAAAAGGATTAAATAATGTTTTAGATGTAACTTTCATTGACTTTATGCAAAGCTGCCTTGTAAGTCTTACGTATACTTAATATGATCAATGAAATGACTCCTTCAATGTTTTATGAAAGGAAAACAAAGCGAAAAACCTTTTCCTCCGGTTTTCAACAACATTAACAAGTAATATAGAGAAATTTTCTTAAAGGATGCGTAGATGTATGAATTTGACCATAAAGGCTTTGAGTCTAATTTTGATTTGGATTTAATTTTATGAGTTAAGGTGATGGGGTTTAGAGAGTTGGACCTAGTTATTTGGGATGATTAATAAAGTTTTGGTATGGTATGCTTAGAGTAGGGTCCATTGGAATTGGTCTGTCTAATTCCAACCTTTCTGAAATTAGCTTACACATATTATAAATAAAGGCCTTAATGAGTGGTGTCCATAAGGTAGCTCACTTTTATAGCCATTATGAGAGGGCCCATCTCAGCCATTGGTCATCTATCTCATTTAACAAACAATATCGATGGCTAGCATCTATAAATACCCCTAGTCCTCATCTCATTTATATAATTAAAAATCCTAGACAAATGTCATAGTGTGGTCAGTTTCCGTCTTGGTGATTCAATTACTTATCATAATCAAGAACAAATATCGATTCATCCTACTTAGTGAGGTTCATACTTCTTAACTATCTCCTGTCACACGTGTATTAAAGCCTATTAAGATTGTCTACTCCTCCTTCCTATATGATTTTCTTTTAATCACCCTTGTACATGTTGTTTCCATAGGTCACGTGCGGTGCAATAGTCATGCGGCATGCATGTAATCCTGCATCCAGATCCTTACCCACACATTATTGGCAACTCCACTAAGGAAAGGGAAATTGACACATTCATGATGGCACCTCCAAGAAGAAAGCCAACCAATTTCAATAATAGCATGTATCAACATGGTGACAACACTAAACTTGACTTGTTCAAATAAATCATGCCAATACTTGAAGATGACACTCCTACCATCAATGCCACCCTTCTTAATGAAACATAAGATGTTAACCTTGACAACACAAAGATAATGTGTGTTATGCAATGGAATAATGCACAACTGATGCAACAGCTCTAAAGAACTCTTTCTCCATCGTAGCCAATTAACTCTCCAACCATTGAGGACAAAGTACTTAAGGGTGTAAATTAGCAAACAACATTGCTTCAGGTTGCAGTCGAGTAGCAACTAGCATTTAACGTTGGGGATGTGACAATCCTACTTGATAGGTCATCATTATCACATTTTACCTCTCGTACCACCCAAACGAGATCACTTAAAGCCTAGGCAATATGTGGCATCTTGGCTTCTGTGCTTTAAGCTTAGGTAATGCCTTAGCATCATGGTCTTTTAAGCCTCGCAATGCCCTAGCATCATGGCTTTCACACCTTTAAACTTAGGCAATGCCTTGAATCGTGACTTCCATGCCTTCAAGCCTGGGTAGCACCCTAGCATCATGGCTTCTATGCCTTAAGTCCAGGCAATGCCCTAGTATCGTAGATTCTACGCCTTAAGCTGAACGAATACCCTGCCTACTATATGATGCTCCCATGCGGCATTCACCATGTAAGGTATAATTGGCATGTCACCTTGATGTATACTTCACAACATGCTCTTATGCAATCTCTGCTGTGAAACAGCCTTCGGTGCACCACCATCATGATCATTGTTCCCAACAAAGACAACCTCCCTAGTAACTCAAAAGTTGCTGCTACTAACTGGTAAGAGCAATGACTATCAAGTACAAGATGATTTGTTAGGCTTGTATATTGCAGAATGATAAGAGTATTGACTCCCAAGCGCATTACAAGTTACTGCAATTAACAAAGACAACCTCCCTAGTAACTCATACTCAGCAGTCAAGAAGTAGGAAATACCTCTTGACTAACAAAACCAAAGATTTGGATCCTATGTAACAAATACCATTATCGTTGCTTAAGCACAAGTAATTACTATTTCAAAAGGGATCGTAGTATATTGGCAAGCAAGAGCCTTACTCTAATGTGCTAAATGCTATAAGAGGTTCCTCAAATTATTGAGTCTAAGCAAGCCCATATTCATAATAGCTAATCATAATCGTAATATCTTATACATCACTGCTACATAATTAGAGTGTAGTCTCTTGGGTACGCAATGACATAACTATGACATGTTGACTAGTAGAACCATTATCTTCTAGGCACATAACTATGACCCCTATACATGGTATATAGTAATACATTGAAAACATATCATTAACAGTTAAGTATAGGGAAATGCTCTCTTAACCAATTAAACTTGATTGCTAAGGCGTTAAGGCTACTTGGAACATGATACTATCGCTACTTAAAGCGTGATTTATCTATTATACTAAATCTTGATAATATTGTTTCTAGCAAGTGAGAACATTAATCCGATGCATGACATGTTAGGAAAAATAATTTATCATTACTTTATGTCTTGCTGCTACTAAGTGAAAACATTGCTTCTCAAGTGCAAGTGCATACTACAAATAGCTAAATGACATTATGATGTTCATCGATATGAACAAACAAGTAAGCAAAAGAAAACAAAAAAAAAAAAAAAGAACCCTAAAAAATAAAGAAAAACAACCTATTCATTCAAAAAAAAAAGTGTGTAGACATATTATTCTAAAATGGAAACAAGATGATCAACAAGACTAAACTATGACTGGCAATCTAAGCTCACTACAAACTCCAGGTCTTCGTCTGCTAGTGCGGTCTTCATCTTAGTCTTTGTTATTGCATTGTCCTTTTAGATCTCTTGTAGCTTCGTCATCAACTTATCATTACGGGTCTTGGCATCTCAATAATCCAGCAACCTCTTAGCTTTGGCAATAATAGGCCACAAATTATAAACTTTGAGTTGCAATAGACAAGACCCTTCACTACATTTGACAAGTAGCTATAGCCTTGCTTTTGATAGAGAACCCTAGCATTTATCCATCAATAGCATAGCTTCAACAATCATCCTCACTATTGTGTTGGCTACCTCTATCCCTAATATAAGGGAGCCAACCCAAAATTCCCAGTCCATGGCATCAGGACTCTCCAAGGATGCTATTGAATAAGAAGGCACAATAAAGCCTTAAAACAAAATTGTCTCCTTCGATGCAGCATGGTCCATTGGAGTTGCTACCATGTCTTCACAAAAACATGCTGGCAATTGGGAAGATGAAACTCAATAGGCGCATTGACATTAGATGCACTTTTGCTACCTTCACCAAGAGTGTGCTCATCATCTCCACAATCAAGCTCTTCAGCATCATCAACACTACTTTCATTGTCACCTCAAGAGTTTGGAGACAACTAAAAATTAGTCTTGTCCTGGTCATAACCCTCATCATTTGGTACTATCACGGGTGTAGCAACACTACTTGAGTGATGTGAACTCAAAAGAGAATTCATCTCAACTTGAAAACTTTCATTGTTACCACAATATTTTGGAGATGACTCATAATTCGTCTTATCCTGGTCCCATCAGCTAATGTTATCATAGGTTGTAAGGACCCGCTATCATCTCTATAATTAAAATAAGAGATAACAGTTCCCCAACCACATATAACCTGTAAGATTATATGTAAGATTGTCTAAAAAAAATTGTTTGAGGAATTGTTTGTCTAATTCCACATAGTTAATATAATAGAAACCATAGTTTTTCAAAACTTTTAAAAAACATACTACACCATTAACATATTTCCTACTTAAGAAATAAACTCAAGTCATACATAGCTAAGTACATATATACATATACATTACAACCAAAGGCTTCTTACAAGCCTTAATAAAATTATACATATAATTCAACTAGTACTTTAAATACAACTACAAAGGCTATCATAACTAGTCTATTACAAAATTTGGATTCCATTAAGTCTAAGGTCATCTCTAGTCCTCCAAATCATTAAGAAAATCCTCGAAATCGGTTCCATACCTCATACTCGTGTAAAACTCATCGGATTCATCACCTGAAATGGTTAAAATATGAACCAAAGGCCTAGTACGCAAGTAACGAATACAAATGCAAAGTTATTCACACACAAAATGCAACAACCAATAATTTATTATTCAATCTTTAGTTAGTCATACATCATGGGATTATTCAAAACTTCGGACATCAAGGATCTAGTATCACATCCGCCTCCCTAAGTGGTCCCTACTATTCATACAGACTAGGCAGCCTCACCTTTCTGCATAGCCTGTAATACTAGGGGATCCTGAGTAACGCATCACAATGCTCAGGAGATTGATATAAGTAGCTCGAATACTCATACCATCCTAGATAAATTTATCCATAAAGATTAAGTAATCTCATTTAGGGTTTCTAGCCGTTTTTCAACTTCACTTAACTCGATCCATAATATGATTTAATTCAAGTATTCCCATTAACATTGAATTAAATTATATTACATCCTTTCAAGAATAAGCAATGTTATACAGATACCAAATTCCCTATCGATTACCCACTAAACCACTTATGAAAGTCATATCAAAATGACAGGGGTAGTCTAAGCGCCTAAAACTACCATGCCCCCAATCTGAGTAGGGTTACTGCTCTCCGAACCAGATTCAATGGTATAAAACTCAGCGATCAATTATTAAATTTCTTAATTTTAGAGTAACTTTGGATGATGCTTATCTTAGTAAAGAAACAAGCAAGTTACCACGTACTTGAAATAGCTCGAGAACTAATGGGGTTGGCCAAGCGAGGATCTATCATTGTTCAAGACAATATTAAATTTCCACTTAGTTCAAGCACTAATTAACTAGTTTCAAATATAATTAATCAAAGAAATTCAAATAAATTATTATAAAGTCATAACAGAGCATTTAAACATCATATTATATCTTACAATATACAACAAATATTAAATTGATCATATATCAAGCTTTGGGAAATATTGAAGAAAGTTTTTGAAAATGAAAAATGCAGAGGACATGCCAACCTTCAACGCCGGCGGCGTTGAACCGGTGCACAATACACTAAAACCCAACACTTGCCAACACTGGCAGCATTCAAGGATACTTCGGCAGCCTTCAGTCTACGTCGGCAGCGTTGAACAGATGTAGACTACAACTCCAAATTTATAAAAATTTTCGAGAGTTCTATGGGGTTGATCCACGCCGTGGATACCCCAACACCAACAGTGTATCCATGTACGCCGATAGCATGGGATACTACCCCGGTGGCTTTAAGTTTGATGTTAAAGATTTTGATTCTGTTCGCATTCCACACCGCTTATAAGCCGACGACGTTGGAATCCTAATGGCCGGCGTACGTTTTGAAAAGCAAACACCGGCAAACTTTCCTTATGAAAGCTGACAGCGTTTCAAGCGGCTTTAAGAAAATATGTTCTAATCACCTTCAACACCACCTCTACGCCGGCGGCGTTGAAATACCAGATACCGGCGTACGCTAAAAAAATAAATCTATACGAAAATATTTTACTTTCCTTGTTTTCTTTACAACTTCAACTCTTTTAAAAAATTCTTCAAACTTATTCTAAGCTTCCCAAAACTTGTTGTATGTTCTAAACACCATCTAAATAACACAAACCCCACTGCTGATCATCAAACATCCAACTACAACATTCAAATACCAATTACACCTCAATTCCACACATTAACTACTCAATTTAGTTCCACTGCTCATCAACACTCCTTACAACTTCCTTAATACTTAACCAAGCTCACACAATAACAAAGCACAACCTAACATATATCAATACATAAATCAATCAATTCAATTAGCATTTACTCATCCTTCCATAAATTTTACATTCAAAACACAAGATAGGAAATAAAACAAAAGATTATGCTTGATTTAACTTACATGAATAGACTTTGGCTTGGTAAAATTGTTGATTTCAAGAGCTTGATTTTGGTTTTTGGTTTAGGGCTTATGGTTTGATGAAATAGGAATAGAGAAGGAAAAAGAAAGAAGGAAATTCATATGGAAAATTAGGTTGCCAAAAAGAGTCCCTAATTAATCAAATTTGAGGTTAATAATTATTGAAAGTTTGACTTTAGGGGTATGTTTGACTTAAGGTTAATTTGGTTTAATTTGGAATACATTTGAGTTTAATTTTGGCTTAAAAATTAGGCTTGAACTTTGTAAAATTCTGTCAACAATTTTCTTAAAAAAAATTCAAAGGTTATTTTGGCAAATTCTAAACGTACCACACACATATTAATTCACAAAAGACACAAACATTCATTACACTATGCACACATTAATATACATAATACAATAATATTAATTTCATTGCACATACACATATACAAAATGACACATATTCAACACATGCACTAATTATATGGTTCATGCACATATTTCTCATTTCAAAATCATATATAATTTTAATAGCATATTATAAAATATAATTTAGGAAATGTATGGCCATTTCATAGGTATAGCAGCATGATGCGGTACTATCGATCATATCAAATTATAAAATTTATAAACCCAAGTTAAATCTTACGATCAGGCTAGTCAAGTATACCTGTCTAGAATAGTATAAGATTAAAACGAGTATTGTCCACAGGGATCTAATGAGCAAATACTAGTAGTGTCTTTTCTCTACTATATAGCTTAAATCTTGATATGAGATTAATGGTGTAGACTACTAATTAATATATTTCAATAAACCTTAGAGTTAAATATGAGTGCATTCTCAAAAAGTATTCAATCATAAAACATACCCTTAATCTTGATCTACCATAAACCTTAAAATCTCATGATAATGGATTAATTAACAAATTGTTTATGTTTTGCTTTGCATGAATCTCTTAAATAAATAAATTACTCCCTCGAAGTAATCAATTATTTACCTATATGAGATAGTGGAGACCTCTCCCTTACTAATATCAAATAAGATCGCATTAAAGATCATGATTCTTAAACAAAGGTTAAATTTTTATATAGAAAATCAAAGTTTCTCTACTTCTAGGTGAAACATGTAATCTCTCTATCCATGAAGGTCTATCCTATTAGATGAAACCTCTTGTTAGAAAGAATCATACATGTAATCAATTTTGTGCATAAATCAATCACAAGACAATTAAAACACATGAATAGATACAGAGGCATAAACTTTTCATTAATCAAAAGCAATTCAAATCATATAGGGACTTAGGGTTTCACAAAACTTAAGCCATAAAGATTTATTCCTTTAATGTTTTGTGATCTTTAATGATGTCCTTGCACTTCTCCTCTTAAAGTTCTCAGTTTTGCTCTCCTAGCGTTTTTAGAATGTCAAAGAATGATGATATTTTTCTTTCATTGCAAAATAAAGCAGTATTTATAGTTTTGGAAATAGGGGTGGTCTGTACAACCTTCTGCACATCCATGCTAGGGGTTATGCAAACAGGAATTCCTTCTTTTTCTTCACTGGTCACATTTTTTTCCTTCAACACTACTCTCTACGCAACTTGTGGGGCACACTTTAGTAGAGAAAAAGAAAGTATATTTTTTAAGAGAGATTCTCTTCCATATCAGCATCTTGCATGAGAATTGTCTAGATTCCAACCAAAGGTATAGTAAGCGCAAAATTTAAAAAGTTTAGGTATTTTTGTGGACTACAATTATATTTAGATACAATTCCATTATATTCAAAAAGCTAAAGTACCACAAGTGAAACTCCTCCTCCTCCTTCTCCTCTATATATATGTAGGAAAACACAAGTAATTAATTAGGGGAGACCCACATAAGTGTATGATTTGACTGCTAACATTAATTAGTGAAGACCCGCATAAATGTATGATTTGGCTTTATTAGTTTCAAAAATTGATGCTAGGGCTGCTATGTATAAATTTGACCTCTGTACTCATTATTTATGAAATATACATAATTCATTCTTCTAAATTCTAAGATTTATTCTTCTAAATTCTGACATGGTATCAAAGCTTTAGGTTTTTTTTGGAAAATTATAACATTTGTCCTTTATACTTTGTTTTCTGCTACAAAAACAAAGTTTTTTTTTTTTTCAAGTCATATAGTCAATTTATAGCCTTTATTACTGGAAATTTTTTTTGCCCCCTTTCTTAATCTACGTCCTTTGTTAATCAACCCTCATTGTTGCCTGTTTTTACTCCTAGAATTTTTTTTAGAGCATAACTTTTTTGGGGCTGTTAATTTTTGTATTTTCTAAACAACACATCTTCTACCTATGGGATACTAAGTAAAAAGTAATAGACAAGTCCATATGTCTAAAACACCACAGGGTAAACCTGCATCATAGGAGGCAAGTAGCTTCAACCAAGAGAAGATTAGAAGGTTGTGGTCTCTTATCAATAGTCTTGAATGGCCTTCAGGTGCTTTTGTTCTTCGGCATATTCAGGTAAATTTCCCTTTTCCTTTGGATTAAAGGTCTCGAGTATATCTAAATCATGGATTCGGGAGCTACCGACCATATGACCCATTCATCCAATTATTTCCTAACCTATAACCCATGTCCTAGTAGGAAAATGGTCATAGCAAATGGATCTTTAACAACTATGGCTAGTGTAGGGGATATAAAAAATAGTCCATCATTAACCTTGAGAAATGTTCTTCATGTCCCTAAATTATCCACAAATCTTATATCCATAACAAAACTCACCCAATATTTATCTTGTAATGTGGTTTTTCACATTAGTTATTGCGTATTTCAAAACAAGGATTTGGAGAAGACGATCAGACATGCTAGGGAACGAAATAGTCTTTACTATCTTGAAGGACCAAGTCAGTTGAATATGACTAAGAGCATATTATCTCATTCTTTCATATTTGAGTCAATTCTATCAAATAAATAGAAAATCCTTCTTCAGCACTTTCAATTAAGACATTCTACATTTAGGATAATTAAGATATGTTTCCCTTGTTGTTTACAAGTTTGAATGCTGAAGATTTTCATTGTAAAGTGTGTGAATTTGCTAAACACAAGCGTATAACTTTTCCAATTAGTAATAAAAAAAAGTTCTATTTCTTTCTATCTTATTCACAGTGATATTTTGGGTTCATCTCCTATCTCTAATGTTTATAGGGCAAGATGGTTTGTTTCTTTCATTAATGAATGTACATGTGTTACTTGGCTTTTCTTACTTAAACACAAGTCTAATGTTAGTACCATACTTCCAAATTTTTGTTCTATGATCAAAAACCAATTTGGGGCTAATATAAAAAGGTTTAGGTCAGATAATGCCAGGGATCACTTTCATCAAATTCTTACCACATATTTTCAGAAAAGGAAATAATTCATGAGTCATCTTGTGTTAATGCCTCCACAACAAAATGGGATAGCTAAAACAAAATATGGTCATCTGCTTGAAAAAAACCCTTGAAAAAACCTTAGCCCTGTTGTTTCATAAACACATGCCTAAGACTTTTTGGGGCGAAGCTGTTCTTACGACCAATTATCTCATAAATCGATTATCTTCTAGAGTCTTATGGTTCAACAATCCTATGGATATTCTCTCGTCTTTTCACCTAAATCTAAACACTACAAACAATCTTATCCCAATAGTTTTTGGGTGTGCATCCTTTGTTCATTCCATAGTTAAAATAGAGGAAAATTGAATCGAAGGGCTCTAAAATGTGTTTTTGTTGGTTACTCTTCAACTCAAAAAAGGCATAAATGCTACCATCCTTCATCAAAGAAATTCCATGTCTCGACAAATGTCACATTCAATGAATAAGAGTCTTATTTCATCAATCCTCATCTTCAGGAGGAGAGTTCATCTAAGGAAGATAATGAAGGTTTCTTTTCATCTCAATTTGTCAATGAACCTTGAAGCTTGTTCCAAACCCGTGTTTAAACCTATGTTTGAATCTCAACCAGTGTTTGAACCTGAATCTGTGTCTAAGCTTAAACCTATGTTTGATTCTGATCCTGCTCCTACAATAGGAAATTTGATAAGGTGTTTGAACCTGAATATATGTCTAAGCTTGAACCCATGTCTGAGTTTGCAAGAAAAAAAGAATGTTATTTCTACACCAATGCAGGTTCAAGAGCCCGACCTGAATCCTTTGAATGAGGTAACAATCACTAAGCCTTCATTACAAGATGAAACTGAAGTTCAAGTGAATGATCATGACTAAGACCTACCAATTGCCATCAGAAAAGGAACTAGAGAATGCACAAAACGACCACTATACCCTCTTGCACACTTTTTATCCTTTAAAAGGTTCTCACCATCTCACAAAGCCTTTCTTATAAGCTTAAATAGCATCAGCATTCCTACCAGTTTATTTGTGGCATTATCTAATGAAAAATGGAAAGAAGCTATGAATGTAGAGATAGAAGCTTTAGAAAAGAACAAGACCTGGAGTTGGTAAAGTTATCAGCAGGAAAAAGGCCGATAGGATGTAAGTGGGTATATGGTAAAGTATAAAATAGATGGGTCCATTGAGAGATACAAAGGCAGATTAGTGGCTAAAGGGTACACACAAACTTATGGGATTCATCACCTAGATGTTTGCTCCTATTCCAAGATGAATACAGTTAAAGTGTTAATATCTCTTCCAACTAATTTTGGCTGGGAGTTGTTGCAATATGTCAAAAATGCATTCTTGTATAGAGAATTAGAAGAGGAGATCTACATGGAATTCCACCAGGGTATGGAAAGAACTTGAATGCTAATATCGTGTGAAGTTTGAAAAAGGTACTATACGATCTCAAGAAATCACCACGAACATGGTTTGGGAGGTTTGTTAGAGTGATGTTGGCCATGGGATACAAACAAAGTCAGGGTGATCACACACTATTTATTAAACACTCTTCATTGATGAGAGTTACTGCTCTTTTGGTGTATATAGATGACATAATTGTAATAAAGATGATGATAAAGAAAAAAAAATTATGAGTCAATGTTTGACAAAGGAGTTTGAGATCAAGATGCTAGGGAAGTTGAAGTATTTTCTAGGAATTGAGGTAGCACACCTTGGTAGGGAATTTTTATCTCTCAACAGAAGTATGTTACAGATCTTCTTAAGGAGACAAGCAAGACTACATGTAAGCCAGCAAGCACTCCTATATCTAAATGTCAAGCTTAGAATAGCGGAGGAAGATCCCACAGTTGATAGGGAAATGTATTAATGCTAGTAGGAAGACTCATTTATCTCTCTCATACACAACCGGATATAGCATATGCAGTGAGTATAATCATTTAATTCATGCATAGCCCAAAGGAAGTTCATTTGTAAGCAGCTCATGGGGTACTCCATTATCTTAAAGGAATACCAGGGAAAGGAATCTTATTTAGAAGAAGTATAGGATTAGTGCTTCAAGCATATACTGATGTTGATTATGTTAGATCTACTATCGATAGAAGGTTGACTTCAGGGTATTGTATCTTTCTTGGTGGGAACCTTGTGACCGAGAAGAGTAAAAAATAGAATGTGGTGGCTCGATCTAGTGTTAAGTTGAAATTTCAGGCAATGGCTTAAGGTGTGTGTGAACTGCTATGGCTAAAAATTATTCTTAAAGATCTGAAGGTTAAGTGGGAAGGCCCAATGAGACTCTACTGTGACAACAAGTTTGCAATTAGCATAGTTCACAACCTACTACAATACGACCGAACAAAGCACATTGAGATTGATAGACACTTTATTAAAGAAAAGTTGGAGAGTGGATTGAATTGTACGCCTTATGCGTCTACACAAGGTCAGCTCGCTGATATTTTGACAAAAGGGCTTAGTAGTTCAATTTTTTAAACTATTGTATCTAAGCTAGGAATGAAAAAGTCCTATTTACCAGCTTAAGGTAGAGTGTAGGAAAATACAAGTAATTAATTAGTGGAGACCCACATAAATGTATGATTTGAATGGTAATATTAATTAGTGAAAACCCACATAAATGTACAATTTGACTTTATTAGTTTCCAAAATTGATGCTGGAGCTATATAAATTTGACCTCTGTACACATTATTTTATAAAAATATACATGATTTATTCTTCTAAATTCTAAGATTCATTATTCTAATATATATATATATATATATATCTTTCTTAACCCAAAAAAAAATTATTCCTTTTCAGTATTAAATTGAACAGCACAAAAAATGTTGTTAAATTTTTCTTCACTATCCGCTCTTTTTTTCCTTAATACTCTTTCTGTTGCTCCTCTTCCTCCTTCTCTCTCTCTCTCTCTCTCTCTCTCTCTCTCTCTCTTAAACCAAAAAAAAAAATTCCTTTTGCCTATTAACGAGACGAACATAAACACCAGCCAAACAACATTGTATAATTATTTTTTTCTCTTTCTTCTTTCCTCTCTCTTCAATGGGCCTTCTATCCAATCCATATCAATTGCAAACCCATCTCCACTTCTCCTCCTCCTCCTTCTTCCTCTCCATAATCCCTACCACAACGTAACAATAAAAAAACTCCAAATTCATCAAGACCTAAGTCTCGCAATGTCGTCACGTTCAATCTTGGCTTTGCAAGCCGAAATTTGGTGGTGAATTGGTGGTGGGCATGGTGTTGTCATAGCTCCATTTTGAGACAAATGGCAATGGAGGTTTGAATAACACTAATGGTTCAATTTTGGTTAAGGGTAATGGTTCTATTTGGGTTTGAATTTTGGGATAAAAGGCAATGGTTTTCTCGATTCCGATTGCGAGTGAATAGGCTTGGTTTGGTATATGTTTGGTTCGGTGTCTTTGAGTGAAGGTGTTAGAGGTGGTTTATGGTGGCTTTATTGGCTTAGTTGGGGGTTAGTGATTGTTTTGGGTTAAGAAACCTTGATATTTATTTCTATATTTATTTAAATGAAGAAGAAGAAGGGGGGAGAGAAAGAGAGAGGAGGGAGGGAGAGCCAAAAACAAGAGCAAAAATGACGTGCATGCCACCTAAGAAAGAGAATGTGAGTTATAGGAGAGAGAAAATTCCACATCAACATTTCACCTAAGATTTGGCCATATTCTGGCCAAAGGTATGATAGGTACAAGATTAAAAAGTTTAGGTATTTTTGTGAGTCAATTTTATTTTGGTATTATCTCGTTATACGCAGGAAGTTCAAGTACCACTATTGAAATTAACCCTAATCTTAATGTTAAGAATGCTAATGTGCAGAAAAAATCGATGTTGTCAAAATAGGACCGAGGTTTGACCCGAACATGATGGGGGGTCAAGGGTTAAAGGTCAAATGAAGAGTCAAACTAGGATCAATAAAAATAAAAAATATAAGGCGAATCGTACTTATGAAAGATAAATATATATGGCATTACTCAATTAATCTATATTTAGATCAAATCCACCAATTAGCTATTAAATTCATATCAAGTATATATCTTAAAAAGAGAAGAAAATATAATATAATAATTACATCTTATAAATTTATAATATAGTCTAAATATTTATTAAAAATCTCAGGTTTTGTTTTTTTTTTTTGGGCCAAGTCCCTACTGATCACTTTAGTTGATCGGGACAACCCAAGTTAGTGTAAATACAAGCCAAATGCATGGACCAACTAGTTTTTATGGTCTGTTCCAATTGAACCGACCAGGCTGGTCTAGGTACGACAACATTAATATAAAGGGTCAATGTCATGAATGCTACCAAAACTTTACCTAAATATCCAATTAACTACCTAGACTTTCAATTAGTCAATTTGCTACCCAATTCAACTTTTTGTGTACGGCAACTACCTCAACCAACACCGCTAGCTTTGTTAGCTGACGTGGCACGTTTCACCTATAAAAATATGCCACGTGTTAACCATGGTGGTATATGCTATATTTTTTATTTATTTTGTAATTACATTGATTATTATCATAATTTCTATCATTATTGTTGTAATTAATTTTTAATTTATTTATAACAAAAACAAATTTGGGTTTCGTAATAATCAACCAACCCAAACAGACTTATAATCCACCTGCCATGTTATCCTAAGCCCATGGACCATCCACTTCACATTTCTAACTCACTCGTTCTTTTGGAATCTAACTATAGCTCATATACTGTTCTATTAAATGAAAAATAAGCCATGTGGGACAATTGCTTGTGTAGAAAAAATTTGAAAAAAGAACATATCAGAAGCTCTTCTTCTTCCTCTTAGGACTTTCTCTCTCTAGCCATTCTCTCTCTAGCTTATGTCTTGAATTTATCCCCTAACCGAACCTAAGTTCGACATCACAAAATTGGAAGACACCAAGCAGTCCAAGACCGACCTTCATCAAGACTTGCTCGGGTTACAGTTGTAGTTCCTTGGGATTCTTCTTTTAAGCTTCTGGTTAAATGTGATGATTATATCGATGCATTGGTAGCATAATTTGACGTAACCTTTACAAAATTCACTAAATTAATCAACTTTTCGATAGGACCAAAATCATGGGCGACTCATTGGAAAACGAAAGTTTTGTATTTGGACGATGTCCTGACCATATACCAAGGTAAGACGCTAAATGGACGATGTCCTGACCATAGAAAGTTTTGTATTTAAGACGATGTCCTGACCCTCTTCATTGTCTTATCTCTGTAATATTCCATCATCTAATTATAATCGGGACTCACAAATATACTAAAGATTATCTTAAAAAAAAAGAGCCCCAACATATTCTGTTTTAAAATATAAAAAAAAAAAAAAAAACAGAGGCAGATTGTAAACTTTAGGAGGACAACATTTAGAGAGTTTTTTTATTGTAGAATTCATAGTACCCATTCCCAATTTGTTTTGTTGTTTTCCATCCTTAAAACAGAGCATTTACTTCCTTATACTGCTTTATATTTATCTTCATTTATCTAATTGTTGGACATGAATATCAACCTACGTCTTAAAGATGTGTCTTTCAACTCCTGTGATACAAACACCAACTTCATGTTCAATCAAGCCACATCATATACGGAAAGCAAAGCTGAAAACTTCATCCTTTGGTGAAGAATATTCATCGACCTCTACGGTTTCAAAGATTTAGATGTCTTATATCATTTCCATATGATTTGATTTAGTTATATCGATGTGGGTAAATTGATTATAGTTCAATTATTTCAACAAATGAATTGTTGGGATTAATGTATCCCTTTCTATGTAGTACTGTTCCGTGTTATCTCCATATAAGGTAAAGAAGAGAGAGAGAGAGAGAGAGAGAGAGAGAGAGAGAGATTCTCAATGGGACTCAATGAATAAGATGAAATTGAAGAGCCCGTTGTCCCATGTCGCTAATCTCTAAACAACTATTCTTATTTATAATGAGTAATATGACCATCCACCAGTGTAATGAAACATTCCAAGTTCAAGGACTTGGGGCTTCCCAGACATTTGATTGGCTTGATGGCTTTTTAGCTTAAATAGAACTGATTAAAATTACAATTGTAATAATAATAACTAAATCAAATAAAAATTGATAAAATAAATTAAAAAACAATTATATGACATGTCAGTTGAAACTTGGCAGATTTTTATTAGTGGATGGTGCCACATTAGCTAACAGAGCTAACGGTGTTAGCTGAGGTAGTGATGTCGTACACGAAAAGTTGAATTGGGTAGTAAATTGACTAATTGAAAGTCTAGATAGTTAATTGGATATTTAGGTAAATTTAGGTAGCATTTGTGACATTGACCCTAATATAAATATACTAATGTCGTACACGAAAAGTTGAATTGGGTAGTAAATTGACTAATTGAAAGTCTAAATAGTTAATTGGATATTTAGGTAAATTTAGGTAGCATTTGTGACATTGACCCTAATATAAATATACTAAAAGCCCTTTGTGTTCTATTGTAAGCCAATGAAGTCATTATATCAAATTCAATCAATCAAAACAAGTAATATAGACCATTAATGAAACTATTCCAACCTTGGTCTAAACATAAGAAACTAAATTACCGTTTGGAGGATTTTCTATTAAGAAACGTTGTGTTTACAAGAGTGATTATTCAATTACGTGTTGTCCAAAGACCATAATCTCACTAGCTAGGTTAGTGATAGGAGTTTTGCACCATTGGGCCTGTCCATATTGTAGTTCAAAACAAGTTAATCCTATTAAAAAGTGATGGTCTAATAGAACTCAACCCACTGAGTTATGGTGGACCTGGTGGGCACCGGCATGTTATCCTCCCACTGCCGGGACCGGGAGGTTGTCGCTGCTCTGTGAAGCCAGCCTCACGCAGACCCCTCCGCTTTAGGAACCAAGACATCTAGACCTTCGTCTAGATCCCAAAGCTCAACTCTCGGCTTGGAATGGGCAAGCCAGCTACTGCCAAGCCAGATTCAGCCCAATGACCGGAGCCCATTTCCCATCACACTAATGCCCCCGCTTGGGTCACAAGCTCGCGCTACCAAGCTCGGCGATGCTTTACCCTTGGTCTACCTAACATAAACAAGTTAATAAGCTCATGTACTTACCATGTGGTAGTCCTATGGCTCTCATGATGCAATCCCGAAACCTCATTCGAATTCAAAAGAATCATAACCTGATGCATCTCAGTTTTATGGAGATAACAAAGCTCCAGTATTGTACAAAGGATCCTCGAAAGACAAGTTATGCAGGCTTTCGTCCTGAACAGTATTGTAAGTCCGAACTTTGGTACTTTTCCAACGAGGATTGCTTGGTACTCAATCACGTGTTATTACCAGAAAGAAGAAATTGGTAAGCCAAAGTGAAATTGGTGCATATTTAAGCACTAGTTTTGAGTCTTCTGATGTGGAGGAAAGCTGGTTTGCTTTTCACATGTGAAAATTAACAATAATTGCAAAATAAATCCATTCAATTTAAAAACATATGGAGATGAGCTCCATTAAGCAGCCTGCCGAAGGGGAAAGAACATCTTTGTGGTTTCTTGTCTTTTGCAGCTCTGCAAGTTGTGCTTAGGATTTTAATGATGACGCGAGAGTTTGAACTCAAATCTCCTGCTCTGATACCTTTGAGATTAGCACTAACTAATTTGAATTTTAAGTTTATACATTATATTTTATTCAAGACTTATATACGATGCTTGACAAAATAATGGCAATTAACTTTGAGCTATAGATATCCAAGGAAGCAGCTTGTCTTCTACTTTAATTTTCTGGACTCGTAGATTTAATCAACAATAATCTATTCCATAAAAACGTTTTAGGACTTTGAACCAAGTTGCTAAATACGCTTTCAGTTTGTAGACATTTGAAATTGCTAACTGTCACATATGACTTCTACTAGTCTCTTTTAATATGCAGACTTTAGGACATATAGAAACATGTAGGCAAAACAGCCCCGAATAGTAGAGATTGTTTCGTTGTTGCTGTCAAAAACGAATGCATGAACCCCGAACAGCTAATGTGACATTTCTAATTTCAGTATGTATTTCTAGCACTCCATCCGGCAGAATGCGTAAAGAATACATTTCTATTAGCATAATTCGAATACTTCTGTTGTTGATTCTCCAAGAAGGTACATGGAGCGGTACAAAATGATTAGTCGGCTAAACAACAGGAGCTTTATATGGGTATAACCAATTATCTCCCACAACCGATATGGGACTTTACATTACATGGCGTATCACTTGTTAAAAGTGCTCCTTTTTCATTGACTAAGATGGCAATTTAGCACTAACTGAATTGGCATTTCAGCTCAGGAAAATGTAAGCAAAAGGAAGAGCCCCTCTTTGACAAAGAATCCCCAGTTAACCGTTTTTTCCCATTTTGGTGCAAACATAATAGTCCCTTAAATTATTGGGAAGAAAGATACCATTAAATGTGATAACACTACCATCTAATTTTAAACTGCTAGATAGAAGATTTTATGTTTATCTTCAAATTGCTTTAGGTAAAGGCCCCTTGCTGATTCAGAGCCCCTCGTGGATTTAGACAAAGAATAACTATAGTATAGTTCAACATTCACAAACTAGTAGCGAAAAACAATGTTTTGTACAGTTTCCATCTCAGCTCATAGTAGACTCAAATAACAGCAAATTTACCCTCAAGTAATACAACATCAATAACAACAACCAAACTGTTCACTGATTAAAACATGCAAGGAATACCGACCTTGCCTAAATACATAAGAATGAACCAAATTCTGCCTAACTTTGACAAGGTTGTAGAAAACTACATTTTTGCTCAAAATCAGCAGGTGAGAAGGCAATTGGTTAGAATTCAAATTAAACAAGCTTCTATTGTGGAGTTGGGTAATATTGTTAAGCAAATATTAGTTTTTGCCTAGGTACCAAACTTTTAGGATCTGCAATTAAATTTGAAATGTCTAAGACAATGAATGTAGCTGTACTAATTTGTTAACATGACGTTTTTGTGGTATGGTCTCTTCAGCTGGACCAATTCAGATCAAGTTCTCAGTTCCATTGGTTAAAACCTGAGAATGTAAGAAGGGTCCTAAATATCGAGCTAATTTTCTGTTTTTTTAAGATAAAGTAATCTGTCTATAGGTGTTAAACATCCAGAAAATAGGTCTAAAATTTCCAATCTTACATTAAAATAACCACCCTGATTTTTTTGGGTAATTTTATGTTTTTCTCTTTTTTTTTCCCCTTTTAGATTGTTGAAATATGATTTTGTTTGAACTTGAAATTATCATACTAATTTATGCTTTTTATACAAGTCGCAATTAATTCAAGTGAGTCATTTAAACCATTGATAGAGCTAATCAGATTTCGGTATAAACATAAACGATTTAATCAATTCCTAGCATAGATACGGAAGATTGCTAATATTCTTAACCCCGCAATTTTTGCATCAAACTGGATATGTAAATTTTGCATAAATTGAAGCAATAGCTACCAAAATGGATTTCCACACCAATTATGTAATCTTAATGTCTAAGACACGTAATTTTTCATTAAGAAAGGCTTGTTCACAAGGGTGATTATTCAAATTACCTGTTTCATAAACGGCTAAAATCTCACCACCTACATCAATGGCAGAAGGTTAAAACATACTTCCCCAAACTGCGGAAGTTTAAGAAGTTTCCGTCAGATACCAAGTTAGGAAGTATTCTGTAGAGGCTGCAACAAATTGAGGATTGTTAATTTTTAAATCCCTGGGACTAACAATGTGGTTGAAGTTCATCAATTGCACCAATTTATTGTAGTGGCCCAAGGCTAGTTAGTTAATCAATGGTAGACTAACCATTGAGCTATAGCGGACCTGGTGAGCACTAGGTTGTTATCCTTCCCATTACTTGCCGGTTGAGATGTTGATTAAGCTCATCAAGTGGATGAGTTAATTAGATAGGATTTGAATAATGATACAAGAGTTTGAACTCAGCTCTCCTACCATCATATCATTGAGACTATCATCACAACCATCTTATTGAAATTTTTAAGTTCGTAGATCTGATGCAAGCTTGATACATATATATATGCTTGACAAGCAGAGACAATTTACTTTGAGCTATATATTCTGTGGAGCAGCTTGTCTTCTACTTCAATTTTTAGGACTTGTAGATTTGATCAACAATAACTGATTCCATAAAAATAATCGACATTTGAAATACCCTGTGAAGTTATATATATTCTGTGGAGAAGCTACAGTATGCAGACCCTTGAAATTACTCATAATTTAACTTCTACTAGTCTCTTTTAGTATGCGCACTTTAGGACATGAGAAGTGGGTTTATCAAATGAAATTTCAATTCAATCTCATTCCAAGTTTGAGCAACATGGAATGCTATCAAGAACATCCTCCGTCCAACATGTAGTATAAAAAAAGGCAGACCCAAATGCCATATGAAACATACTATAATGTACTTCTATCATCAGGGAAAAATTTGCTTCTTTTGTTAGATTACATGCAGATGTTGTTCCAATATTGTTATTAAATATTAAGTATGAATGCATAAACTTCATGATGCAGTAAATCCAAAAAAATGTGGACGATTGATGTAACTTTCCTAAATCAGTATGAATAATGTGAAGCTGAAAGACACCTACGTCTCATTATCACAATTTTCACCCGTCGAGATTCCATGGCACCATTACCGAACAGAAAAGGGTCGTTTATAGGAACAATGCTACCTTTGCACATTGCACTCCCTCAGTGATGTCAGGGGGAAAAAAAATGACCTATAGAAGTATGTATGGTGTAGCCATCCTAAAATGGGCACTTGCCTTTTTAACTTTTCCTAAGGCACATAGGAGCAGGATAGAAAAAATATCCCTTCACGTCCATTCTTGAGGTGTCCCATCACTTGAGATCAGCCTAAAGGAAACCCTGTGCTGCCCTTAGAGACTCCCAAAGCTTGCTCTGTTTGATGCCTAAACTCAAGATTGTAACATGCAGATTCATGGTTTCTACTCCTAGAGCTGAAGGAACAGTAGGTTGTTTAGCTAGGACACTGAATCACTACCATTGAGTATACCAAGGATAATACTTAGTCTCAAATATCTATACATGATTCCTTAACTAGCAACCAACTTCAATGTGTAAAGGCCTAGTTATTATAGATATATAGACAAATCTAAATAGTCACACTATAGGGTAGCTACTAGTTAGGAAATGCTCGGTAAAGTTGCTACTGCTTATGTGATTGATACCTCATTTACTTCCTTAAGGACAACAATAGCAGTATAATGAATATCCAGCACTATATTCCACAGCTTGAAATTGTCCAAACTCAGGAATTGTAAGCAGGGTACACAAAAGAAGAACCAGCTAATCTAAAATTTTAACCATTATTTGATGTAACCCATTGGGAAAAAAAAATAAGCTTCGTGGATTTTGATGTGCAAGTAGTCAATTGCCCTGTCTTTCCAAGCACTTTGTCAAAAGTGTGAATAAATGCTATTTGGCCATCAAACACTATGGCATCATAAACCAATGTTAATTATTTCAATAATCTATATGGGACTTTACTCACATGGGAAATAACATGTTACTTAACAAAATCCACATAAGATATACTCCTTTTTTATGAACTAAGATGATAGTTTAGGGAAATTGAATCAGCTTTCTCAGCTATGGAAAATATGAGCTAAAAACCACATTATCACAAGCCACATCGTAGACTCAGCATCTCTTTTTACCCATAAAGGAAGAGTTCTTTGACAAAGAATCTCAATTAACAGTGAATCCCTTTTTGGTGCGAATGGAATAGTCCCTTAAAATTTTAGGAATAAAAATACCAGTTAAATTTGATAGCACAACCATCCAATTTTAAAACTTAAGCTAATAGATATAGGTGTGATTTTCCATTTATATTTTAATAGTTTTGTTATGCTATCCCTGAATGTTAATACTCTCATATAGTCTGTTAAGTAAAGGAATTAGCTTTAGGTAAAAGGGTACTGTTAATTGAATCATCAGTTTCTCATGGAATTACACAAAGAAACTTGTTTTACAGATTCTTGAGAATAGAAAGCCATGGTAACTGGTAAAAGACAATGTTCTGTACTTTTCCATCTCAGCTCCTAGTAAACCCAAAATAACAGCAAATTTACTCCCAAGGCAACCAAATTGTTCCTTGATTACAATATGGAAGGAATACCGACCTTGCCTAAACACCTGAGAATCTACCAAACTCTGCCTGAGTTTGACTTAGTTGTAGAAAAAAATTTATTCTATATCAAAACCAACCGGTAAGAAGGCAACGATTAGATTTCAAATTAAACAAGCTTCTATTAGGGAGTTCGGTTCGGTAATGTTGTTACATAAATATTAGTTTTTTCCAAGGTATCAAAACTTTTACAGCCGGCATTTAATTTGAAATGTTTAGACAATGCAGATTAACTTCTCAATTCCATTGGTTAAACCCAAGAATGCACTAATCAAATAATTTTAGTATCAAAGATTGATGGAAAAATTGAAGAGGAATCGAAATTATAATAAGAAAGTCTTTAAACATCCATCTAAACTCCCTTTTATAAGATAAAGCCACCTGGTGGTTCTAAACATCCAGAAAACCAATCTCCAGAAATCTTTATATTAAAAGAAAGGAATATGACCACCCTATTAAACAATTCATAAGACACAAGTTCTCATTTTGTCACTTTCAATGTGGAAGTGTTACCTTTCTTGTGATTGAAGGATTGCTTGAGAATGGATATATCCACCCATCACTACAAGTCTCATCTCTTTGACTATTAAATCATTTCCCTGAGTGGTCTATCATCTCCATTCTCAGTTTAATCTCTTTTTCGAAAATAATTTCTTTTTTTTTTTTCTTTTGGTTTTAGATGGTTGAAAAAAAAAATTATTTGGGACTTGCAATTACCATGCTAATTTTGTAATCGTCTTTGCCATTTGAAACCATTTAGGAACCTAATCGAATTTTGGAAATTTTCGCATAAACAATAATTAAATTATGGCACAAACACCGAGGATTTAAAACAGGTACCACTTCCCTCAATGATTACATACAAAATAAAAACATTTATGTATTTTTTATTAGAAAGGGCTTATTCATAAATGTGATTATCATTCCACCCAACTGCAGTAGTTGTAAGTTTCAGCAAAATACCCAAGGAATTATTTTGTAAAAGCTGCAACAAATCCGTAAAGGATTATTGATTCAATCGATACCTCAACTTTGCTCAAATGAACAATTAACCACTTCAACTTTCTATTTGATCAATTTCATATCTAAATAAAACTTGTGTGTATATAAAAAATTATTTTTTGATAATATACTACTCTTCACCTATAAAAATGTGCCATCTGTGAGTTGACGTGGCACTTCAATTATTTTTTTATTTCGTTCCTTCGATCATTTTCAGTTTGGTAAGCATAATTAGAGCTATCTCGATTATAACAATGGGCCCGCCTAAAAATAACAAAACTACCCTCTTTGTTAACGAGCTTTGTGAGAAACCGCGAGGATATTTTTGGACTGTGTATTATATACAAGGCTAGTGCATGGTCTTTTTCCGATGCGGGACAACTTTCTGCACGGTATTCCTGCTATTATCTTCTTCCCGATGCGGTAACACACTAAAGCTGTCACGTTTCCCTTCCATTCCTAAAACATACTCAAAAACATAAAATCCTGAAGTCGCCTATAATCGAACTAGATCTTTGCAGCATTTGATCCTTCTTGTACATTTTTTGCTGAACTTGCCTGTATCATGTTGAGGTGGATCCTATGGCATTTGGGTCTTTTTTAAATATTGTTATGAAATGGACGGTATGGGTCTAACTATCTAACTCCATAACCAATTTGGTGGAGTTCCTAATGAACTTTTTCCACCAATGCTATCATGTAATCAAATTGTGGGAGATTTTGATGAACCTTTTCAGCCATTGCAACCACATAATTAACATAATCAATTCCTAATGAACTTTTCTGACCATTGCAAACTCATAATTAATATAATCAATTTGGTGTAGTTCCTGAAGCACCTTATCCACCCTTGCAACCCCATAATCTATTTGTGAGAGCTCTTCGTACAGCCGTTCGACCGTTTCAATCTAGTTTAAATGGCAAAAATAATTTTTCCTTGTTCCATCATAGTTCACGTTACATGGGCAATGAAAGCGAAACTTTGTCCAGAAAGAAATAACAGCTTTAGTGTGTTACTTGTAAGGACCCGAACTCACACTCACATATATAATAGGTGGATTCGAGTCCCCAACCACATATAACCTATAGTATTATATGTAAGGTTATCTTTGAAAATGTGTTTGAATAATTGTTTGTCTAAATCCTCAATCTGAACAAACTTGAAAACTATTGATTTTAAAAACTCTTAAGAAAATCATAACATCATCATCATATTCACATACCATAAGAACTATAACTTAAAACATACATAGCTAAGTATGTATATTACAAATAAAGGCTAATAACAAGCCTTAAACCAAAAACATAAAAGGTAAACTAAGCTATAACATCTATTACATAACTTCCCAAGAAAAGTCTACCCTATTCTATTACAAAGAGAAAATCCATAAAGCCCTTGGTCAACTTAATCTTCCAAACCATCTAGAAAATCTTTAAAATTAGTTCCATAACATATGCTAGCATAAAACTCATCATCTTCGGTTCCTGAAAGAGATAAAATAATGAGCCAAAAGCCTAGTACACAAGTAACCAAAAAACAAAGGCTAGTAATTCACACAAACTTAAACTATATGCATATGCAATAATCAATAGGTTATTAGATAATCTATAATTAATCAAGCAACACAGGAGTATTCAAACTTCGGGTAATAAGGATATTTAGGGGACCTGAGTAACGATCTTGACTCTCAGTGGGTTGATATAAGTTGTTTGATAACTTATATCTCCTAGATGATACATCTGAAAACGAAAAATAGTCTCATTTAAGGTTCTTAGCTGTTTCTCATCTTTACTTATCTCAATCCATAAAATCACCTAATTCAAGTTCCAAAAAAATCAAATTAAATTATGTTACATCATCCTAAGCTTAAGCAAATATTATTCCAATACTAAAGACCCCCATCGACTACCCGCCATACCACTTATACAGTCATTGCATCATGATAGAGGTGGCGCCTAAATCTACTATGTCATTGCATTATGACAAGGTACCGCTTCCCGAACCAGACTCAACAGCGTAATAGACAACCAATTAAAAAAAATTTTAAGTTTTCATAATTTAGAGTAAATTTGATTATGTCTATCCTAGGCAAGAAACAAGCAGGTTACTATATACATGTCCTATGAAGAGAATCAATAGAAGCACTCAAAGGAGTATCTATCATTGTTACAAGAAAATTCAATTTAAACATTTTAGGTCATACATAGAACATAACAAATTCCAGACTTAACACTCGTGGGAATTCAAATGAATCCAAAGAAAGATCATAACATATCATTTATATATCAAACAAACTCACACAAACCTATAAACTAATTACATGACAAATTAACAAGCTAAGGAATGGTTTGAAGAAGTTTTAAAAATGGAAAACTGCAGAGGACATGCCGGCCTTCAACGCCAGCGGCATTCAGGCGGTGTAGTTTGTACCAAAAATTCTATGCTTGCCAACTCTGGCAACGTTAACTCAAATACTGACAGTGTTGTGGTCTACCCTAGCGGCATTGAGCCGATGTAGACTACAACTCCAATTTATAAAAATTTCCGAGAGTTTCCTAGAATCGGTCCATGCATGTGGATATCCCCAACACCGGCAATGTTATTGTGTACACCGGCTGTGCTGACCCCTATGCCGGCAGCTTTGAGACGGCGTACACTGCAACACAGATTTTTGAAAAAGTTGCAGACCTCCCCTTTTTGAAAGTATAATTTTTTTTACCACATTTCTCACCTTCAAACTTCCTCCAACTCATTCCCAACACCAAGCGTTACCCTATAGGTATTCTAACTTCTTTTAACACACAAAATCTTCACTTCAACATCATCAAACACTATTCTACACACATCAAACACAAATCCATACCCTAACTTCATTTAACCTACACACTTCACAACACCACCATCCCACACTTCAATCATCTAAACACTTTAAGTTACAAGTTTAGAATATACTACAAGCTCTTTTACCATCAATAAACCACTCAAACCATTATCAATATATAGAACTCATCCTAAGTCATATTTAGCATAAAACTCATTCTCACAAGAAACTTGACTACAAATATACATATAACAAACAAACACACATACCTTAAGAGGTTTTATATTTTGAAGAAAAATACTTGAACCACTTGTCTCACTTGAGCTTATGATCTACACTTTCTTTAGGGCTTGGAGCATAGGGTTTTGAAAGAAATAAGAAGAGAAACTTGTGAAGAAGATAGTAAAATTCGTATGAAATTTTTTTAAAGATTTTAAAGGTTGTTTTCTTTATCAAATAGGGTTAATCCTTATCTAAACTTTGACTTTAGGGGATGCCTAAGCATAGGCTTTAATGTTGCATGGGTTTGGGCTCATTTTGGCCTAAACTCAATTTTTTTTGTTTTTTTTTTTTTAACGAGCACATAGACAACAATTAAACACCAATATCTATTACACTAACACACTATATTAATATCAATATCAAATTACACTAACACAAACATTAGCACATATTTATATTAACACAAACTTATATACTATACTCTAAATTTTTATTCCAACATACACAAATTCATTAACATGCACGCACGCACGCACACACACACACACACATATAATGGTAATGTTGGCTATTTCACACCACTTGTACATATGATTTGTAAGTAAAATATGTATACATACCATATAGATAAGTTATAAGTAATATTTTATATAAATGACTTATACAAATATATAAGTTATAAGTTATATATATATATATATATAAGTTATATAATTTACTTATTATATATATAAGTGGTGAGTTATATTATAACTCATTCAATATATATATATATATATATATAAATACATGATCTAGAGGGATTATGGATTTATGAGCTATATATGTATTATATATATTACATATATGACAAATAAGTAGTGTATTGATGCAATATATAGGTTATATATATATATATATATGTTATACATATAAGTTATGTATGTTTTATGTCTTACGAGTTACAAGTTTTATGTATATATAGCTTATAATCAATAAAAACATCTAAGTAGCATCTTTATATAGAAAGATGCGATTTTGAG
>JAMXBD010002574.1:0-182777 GCA_024138025.1 Combretum micranthum
ATTTTATTTTGATGATAACTAAAGAAGAATAAAATATAATAAGATTTATTAAGTGTGCAGTGTGCAGTTATCAGACAGTAAGTCAGACAATAGGTCTGATTTTCAAACCTCAGGCACTAAGAAAATTCAAATGTAAAGTATTAATATATCAGACGAAGGTTAGATTTTCTGGTTCTTCATTAGACAGTATAAAGAACTGTCACGTTCAGATCAAGTTTTCTAAATCGGATTTATTGGATTGATTTCTCACATAAGTAATTGATTGAAGGCCTAACTCCTTTAGATATTAAAGAGTATATCTAATATGTTTCACAAGGAGGATTTAAATCTCATGAGGATTTTGAACTTTCAAGTTATTTAATTTTTTTTTTTACTGTTCATCTTCTTCAAGCAGCTTGCTGTACAGTGATTTTTTTACTTCTTCATATCACGTGAAGTGTATCAAGCTGAAGATTGTTATTAAAATTCTCTGGATAAGGTACATATCTAATTCTCGGATTTTGTGGGAAGGTTTGAATCAATTTCAAATCTGTTCTAAATCGGTAAGGATATGGATCTTTTCGTACTATGTGATATCCTTTTAGTTACAGCAAACAACTCATCTTACTGTTCAAGATTTTATTCCACAATATCAGGAAAATATTCCAGCAAAGCACCTTATGCGGAATTCTCTCCAGATTTGGTTTTCAAAATATGAGATAATCTCTTTTATCTTTCTCTCCTCGTAATCTTTTAACAACCAGAAGCTGTGTTTTTGAGGATATTACGGGATATCAATATCTCAGTTCTTCAAATTATTTTGAATTTTAAATCAGCTCCAACGGCAAATTTTGTTTTGTTGGATAAAGATAAGTTGTTGAAGCCGTTGAATTGAAGGATAAAGACCAGGATATTTTATATATATATGTATAATGTTTCAGGAAAAACAAGAACAGAAGATACGAGATTAAAAAAAACCAATTACACGAGCTGAAATTTTACTTTCAATATTATACTTCTACTTCAATCAGACGTTCCGTCAGACACTAGTCAAATACTAGTCAGACATTTTGTGCAAAACTCCAAAACTTACTTTCTTCTGTGTTCTTGTGCTCAAATATTTAGAGTGTCTATTGTAACTCTTGATTGAAGATTCTCTACTCTTGTATTGAGTGTATTGAGAGTTGTTGAGAGGATTACAAATAATCTTGTAGTCTGTGTTTAGCCAATAGATATAGGCTTGTGAGACAGAACAAGATTCGATTGGTGTTTGTAATCTCTTTTTAATTGGATTAGTGGATCGACCCGGTTGGAAACCGGATCCCCAGCAGTGGAGCTGGAAGAGAGGACGTACTCGCAAGGAGGAACCTCTATAAATTTCTGGGCTCATTTAATTTTCTGCACTTTATTACTCTGCAATTTTTATTGTTATAATTGTTTATATTGTTGTTCAAATCTTTTTATTAAGTTCTACAAAGCAACAATATTTATATAATCTGATTCTCTAAATTATTTGTTAAAAGAAGTTTCCAAAGATTTTAATTTGTTAAGTGTTTTCAAAATTTTTAAAAGCAAACAATTCACCCCTCCCCTCTTGTTTGCATATCTGGGACCAACATTTGGTATCAGAGCAGAGTTCTTTTTTAAAAAAAAAGTGATCAACTATGGAAAACACTATTACTATTGCTTCAAATCGGATTCCATTTTTTGATGGAACTAATTTTCCCTATTGGAAATGCAGAATGGAAACTACATCAAGGCCACTGATTTCTCTCTTGGCAGATTATTCAATATGGCGACAAGCAAGTTGTACTCAATGACAAGAGTGAACTTGATGATGATGAAAGAAAGAAGCTTGAGATGAACAATGCAGCCAAGAATATGATCCTGATGAGCATATCACAATCTGTGTTTGCAATGGTTTCATCATGCAAAACTGCCAAAGAAATTTGGGACAAACTTTGTGAAACCTATGAAGGAGCAACAATGATCAAAGACACCAGAAGAAGTGCTCCATGCATGACTATGAATTATTCAGATTCAAAACGGGTGAAAGTATCTCTGATGGCTTTAATAGATTTACTTTAATTACTAATGAACTTGCATTGCTTGGTAAGGAATTTGATGACAGTGAACTAGTAAGGAAGATTCTAAGGATCTTACCAAGTTCGTGGGATTCAAAGACAAATGCGATAGAAGAAGCTCATAACTTGGACACGCTGAGTCTAAGTGAACTAAGAGAAAAGCTTCAAGCCTATGAATCCAAGCTGAAACATCAGCAGGAACAAGAGAAAGTCAGGAAGTCTATTGCTTTTAAGGCATCGGTTGAGAAAGATCCATTGTCAGACGATGAGTCAGACAGTGATGATGAAGCTGATGATGTGAATTTACTAGCTAGGAAGCTCTCAAAATTCTTCAAGAAGAAAGGTAAGCGTACTAACCGAAGTCCTCGTTATGCTAATGATCGGTTTAAAAGTGATGCAGGAAATAATGAGAAAGAAGAAAAAGAAAGAAAAGAAGAAAGAGAAGAAAGAAATTGTGTGCTACGAATGCAGAAAACCAGGACATATCAAGTATGCCTATCCAGTACTTATGAAGAAAATGGAAAAATACAAGTTAAAGCAGAAAGCACTTATGGCAACATGGAGTGACTTAGATGAGTCAGACGCTGAGTCCAACAATACAGAAGAAGCCAATCTGTGCTTTATGGCTTTATCCGAGGTAACTACTGATTTTGAAGATGAGATGCCAGAAAGTATTCGAAAGCAATTTAAAAAACTACTAAAGGGCATTTCAAAAGCAAATGAGAAAATTGAAGTTTTGAAAAATGAGAAAGAAGCTTTAAGTCAAACAAATCAACTTTTAGCTGAAGAAAATGACATCTTCAAAAATGATATTGAAGTTTTACAAAGGGATAATGAAAAATTACGCATTACTCAAGATGTTTTTAAAAAGGAAAATTCTGAGTTACAATCACAAATTAAAGAACTTAAGGAAAGAATGGACATTTCAAAAGATTTAAGTTCTACTTTTCGAAAATTTTCTGAAAGTGATGAAAAACTTCAAAGGTTGATTTCTTCTCAAAGACTTGGTAATTCAAAAATTGGTTTAGGTTTTGATCAAGCCGAATCTTCAAACCAAACTAAAATAAAAACTGTTTTTATTAAAGGAGAAGAAACAAAAAGTAAAATACCTGTTAATTCTGGTAAAATTACTATGAATCCTAAATCCTTTGTGCAAAGAAAAAGGTATGTCAGTCAATATCATCAACAAAATAACCATTATCCAGTCAGACGGTATTTTAGACAGTCCGTCAGACGGTTTGACAGAAGATACCCAAATCAGTTTCAAAAGAAAACGGTAAGATCTAATTCCTATGCTTGTTTCTTTGTAACAAAGTGGGACATATTGAGAAACATTGCTATTACAAAAATTACAAGCTCAGTAAACAACAAGCTACAAATTTAAATTCTACGAGCTTGAGTTTTGGTGGACCCAAACTAGTTTGGGTTCCTAAGAAGGTTTGATCCTTCCTTCTATGATTACAGGAACATGGAGCACAAATTAAAGGAATATGGTATCTTGATAGTGGGTGCTCACGCCATATGTCTGGAGATGCTTCACTGTTCACAACAATAGAATGGAAGAATGGAGGATATGTCAAATTTGGTGACAATAGTAAGGTGAAAATAATAGCAACTGGTACTATCGGATTTCCTCCAACCACAATCGAAAATGTTTCTCTGGTAAGAGGTCTTAAACACAATCTCTTGAGTATTAGTCAGCTTTGTGACAAAGGCTACAAGATGACTTTTGGTAAGGATAAAGTAGAAGCCTTTAATCAAGATGGTGAAAAGATCTTTGAAGGTTTTCGAAAAAGGAATATATATATGATAGAGCCCTCGAAAGTGGAAACTGAAAGTTGTTTTTTAACCATGCATGATAACATATTTCTCTGGCATAAAAAGCTTGGCCATGTCAACTTTTCTCAATTGGAAAATCTTTCAAAGAAAAATCTTGTACATGGTTTACCAAGAATTTTTATAAAAAATGATGTAAGATGTGATACATGTTTAAAGAACAAAATGGTTTCAGTATCACATAAATCAAAAAATTTGATTTCCACAAAGCGTCCTCTAGAACTTCTTCATCTAGATCTTTTTGGTCCTACTCGCACCTTAAGTCTTGGAGGTAATAAATATGGTTTGGTAATTGTCGATGATTTTTCAAGATTTACATGGGTATTTTTCTTAAGACATAAAAATGAAGCCTTTCAAGTCTTCGAAAAATTTTCAAAACAAGTACAAAATGAGAAAGGTTTCTCAATCATTAGCTTGAGAACAGATCATGGCAAGGAATTTGAAAATGAAAGCTTCATGATTTTCTGTGAAGAAAATGGAATTAAGCATAATTTTTCTGCACCATATACTCCACAACAAATGGAGTTGTTGAAAGAAAGAATAGAATAATTCAGGAAATGGCTAGAAGTCTCTTAAATGAAAGTGGTATTGCACAATATTTTTGGGCTGAAGCTGTTTCTACATCATGTTATATTATTAACAGAGTTTATGTGAGACCTTTGACACAGAAAACAGCATATGAGCTATACAAAGGAAGGAAGCCTAACATATGTGTTTGATGATTGTCCTAAATCTAAACATAAGGATGAAAGTTTAAACTCTCAAAAAGGGATAAAAGATGAAGCTGAAAAACCTTCTGAACCTCAGGCAGACGTTGCGTCAGATGATATGTCAGACGGTAACGCAGAACCTTCACAGCTTGAAACTGAATCTTCTAGACCTTGGAGATTTAAACCTCACCATCCATCCGAACAAGTAATTGGTAACATTGGAAGTGGTGTTAAAACTAGATCAAGTTTTAAAGATTTTGAAAATCACTTTGCTTTGCTTGCTGATTTTGAACCTACTTCTATTGATGATGCTTTGAAGGATAGTAATTGGATTAATGCTATGCAAGAGGAATTAAACCAATTTGAAAGAAATGAAGTTTGGGAATTAGTCCCTAGACCTAAAGAGAAAAGTATAATTGGAACTAAATGGGTTTTCAAAAATAAAGCCGATGAAAATGGAAAAGTAGTAAGAAATAAAGCTCGTTTAGTTGCAAAAGGTTACTCACAAGAGGAAGGAATTGATTTTGATGAAACTTTTGCACCTGTTGCTAGATTAGAAGCTATTCGATTATTGCTTGCTTTTGCATGCTTCAAGAATTTTAAACTTTTTCAAATGGATGTTAAAAGTGCTTTTTTAAATGGTTATATTAAAGAGGAGGTATATGTTGAACAACCTCCAGGATTTGAAGATCCTTTTAAGGAAAATCATGTCTTTAAACTCAAAAAGGCTTTATATGGTTTAAAGCAAGCTCCTAGAGCTTGTTATGAATGTCTGAGTGCTTATTTGATAAAAAATGGTTTCAAAAGAGGAAAAATAGATACTACTTTGTTTTTGAAA
Source organism: Combretum micranthum (assembly GCA_024138025.1). NCBI lineage: Eukaryota > Viridiplantae > Streptophyta > Magnoliopsida > Myrtales > Combretaceae > Combretum > Combretum micranthum. Next base: position 5,448 of record JAMXBD010002574.1, read on the forward strand.
AATCTTGATAATGATTTATTAGTCATACAAATCTATGTTGATGATATTATTTTTGGTTCAACTAATGAATATCATTGTAGAGAATTTGCTAAGTTAATGCAGGGTGAATTTGAGATGTCTCATGGGTGAATTAACCTTCTTTCTTGGTTTGCAAATCAAGCAAACATCTGATGGAATTTTTATCCATCAAAGAAATATACAAATCAAATTGTCAAAAAATATGGATTTGAAAGTGCAAAACTTAATTCAACTCCAATGAGTTCATCATCAAAGTTAGATCTTGACATTTCTGGCAAAAAGGTAAATGAGAAGCTTTTTAGAGGTATGATTGGTTCTCTCTTGTATTTAACTGCTTCACGACCGGATATTCTATTTAGTGTATGCTTGTGTGCAAGATTCCAAAGTGCTCCAACAGAAACACATTTGTCTGCTGTTAAAAGAATTTTCAAGTACCTTTCAAACACTTCAAAATTGGGCATATGGTATCCAAAAAATAACAATTTTAACCTAATTGGATACTCAGATGCTGATTATGCTGGTTGTAAAATAGATAGAAAAAGCACATCCGGTACTTGTCAATTTCTTGGTGATAAGTTAGTTTCTGGTCTTCCAAGAAACAAAACTCTGTTGCTCTATCAACAGCTGAGGCAGAATATGTTTCTATTGGAAATTGCTGTGCTCAAATTTTATGGATCAAACAACAATTAAGTGATTATGGCTTATGTTTTGAAAAAGTACCAATCAAATGTGATAATACTAGTGCCATAAATCTAACAAAAAATCCGGTTCATCATTCTAGATCTAAACATATTGAAATTCGTCATCATTTCATTAGAGATCACGTTTCAAATGGTAATATTGAAGTTGAATTTGTGCCAACTGATATTCAATTTGCTGATATTTTTACTAAACCTTTGGATAAAACAAGATTTGAGTTTATTAGAAATGAAATTGGAGTGTGTAATCCATTTGCTTGAATGAAATTTTTTCTTGAGTCAGACAGTGTGTCAACGTTGTTATTGAAAATCTTTACAGACAAAGTTTTTAAAAAATAAATAAAAAAAAAAAAAAGGAGGGAACCGTTTTCTCTTCCTGTTTCGAATTAACCAATAAAAACTTCATTGGTAACTGTCTTCATTTATATCTTCTCTCTTTCTCAATATCTTGATTTTCTACTTCAAATCAATCTCCAAAAATCATCATTATGCCTCCACGAAAATCATCCAGAGTTGCTGCTGTCTTCTCTCGAGCAAGATCCTCTTTAACTCCAATGGAGATATCAGACACTGATTCTTCACATTCTCCACAATCTGATGAACCCCAATCAGATGTTCCTAATCCAAACCCTAACCCTAGCAAATCCACTTCATCTCCTGTCTCTCGTGAACGAACCTCATCAGATCAATCTAAAGAAGAAACAGATTCCGTTCAAGAATCAGACGATGATGACTCCTCAAAGGTTGCTTCATCAGATAGTTCGTCAGACGAACCTAGGGTTCCTGCAAAACAGGTAAAGAAATCTTCTTTATCTACTAAGAAGGGTTCTGGAGTGTCTCGAACTGCTGTGAGAGAAAATTCTAAAATAGGGGAATGTTATTTCATAGATATAAGCTTCTTTGTAGAAAGAGGGTTACACATTGATGAGTTTCTTGAGGAAATAAAATGCAAAAAATTGTGTACTCTCAAAACCTGTGATTATGGAGAAATTGTTCTAGAATTCTAGAAATCTTAATCTGGAAAAGAAGAACAAATTGTGTTCTAGGGTTTGCGGTAAAGATGTCACTTTTACTAGCAAAGATTTGATAAACTTCTTGGGATTAGATGATTGTGAGGACTCAGTTGAACTAGCATTACTTGGAAGACAACAGCTGTTCAACTTGTTGAATGATAATTTCGAAACAAAGGTTGAAAGAGATGTTTTTATTTTACAATTTCCACTGATTGTCAGATTACTCATAAAATAGTTTGTTCATGTATTTTCCCGAAGCAAGGAAGTAGAACATCTATTTCGGTGGATGAAGCAAAAATAATTTTAGGAATGACAAAAAGAAAAAAGTAGATGTTGCTGGGAAACTTCTGTGTCATGCTCTGACAAATGCAAAAAGCAAACCTTTTGGACATTTGATAATAAGTCTGAAATGGAAGAAATTCAAGCTTAAAAAGGTCTGTCCATCGTTTTGAGCTAAAAAAGTAGATGCACACACACTGCATCACATGGGAATCTATTTCCAAGAAAAAGTGTGGTTCTCCAATGATATGCGGGTGTATTTTGATCCTAGACACATGCAAGGGAGATGCCATCTTGGATGAAATTCAAAAGGGGAGTATTTGTTGATAATAGACCCAAAGCTGTTTCAGATGTTAGTCAGAAAAATGTTGGACATCTGACAAGAAAAGAAAAGGGAAGGCACCTCAGGAAGTAAGGAAGAAGAAGAAAAGTGATCCATTGTCTGGTCTAAAAGGAGTAGAAATTAAAGAAGGACATTCTCAAAGAGCATCAGACACTGAGTCTGATTCATCTGACACTCCTGTTCACATCAGACAGTAGATCCTGAGGCTTCCACTAGTAAGGATGTTGAGAGGATTAATAAGATGGAAAATGATCTTGCAGCAATGAAAGAGTTGCTCTCTCAACTTCTTTCCCAATCACCAACTCCTGCTGCTGCATCTAAACAAATTCCTGTTGAGTCTGTCCAACCTAGTTCTCCTCAATCTCATGGTGAACAACTCTTCCATCCTCTCCAAAAATGTCTGAACCTGAACCTTTAGTTGAATCCTCTATATCTCCTACACAGGATATCTCTCAGACTCAATGATCCTTTACCATGCCTGAGCATCATTCTTTACAGGCCCTTGGATTTATCCAAGATTATTGCTCAATATGCTCAATCTACACCATCTCAAAGCTTTCAACCTATTCAATCTCATTGTAAAATCCACCTCAGCAACCTCCCAAAGAGGATCTTTCTTCTGCTTTAAAAAGGATTGCTGATTCTTATGTACCAACAGGAATTCCTCCTAAGGTGACTCATTCAAGAATTAAAAGATCTGCTGTCAAGCTTTGCGCAGTTTCTTCAAAGAAAAAATCTGGTTCAAAATCTACATCAAAAGATGCTGATAAGGATAAGGATAAGCCTGCCAAGAAACATGAAGACTCTTAATGTTTTGTTTTAATTTTCGTTGATAAGTTTTTCGTTTTGTTGAACTAAATTTTTCTTTACTGCTCTTTGTCTGTATTTGAACTTCAGTTTGTGGTTTTATTAATGCATATGATGTTTTCTTATTATATTCTTAGCATCTGCTCAGGGGAGTTTATTTGTTGATAACAAAAAAGGGGAGATGATGTTCTGATAATTTTTTGGAATATTTTTATAATTACATGGTTTTAATTGAAATCACAAAATTTTTCAAAGGTTTTGTTATCATCAAAAAGGGGGAGAATGTTAGGTTCTCTTTATTTTATTTTGATGATAACTAAAGAAGAATAAAATATAATAAGATTTATTAAGTGTGCAGTGTGCAGATTATCAGACAGTAAGTCAGACAATAAGGTTCTGATCTTTTAAACCTCAGCACTAAGAAAATTCAAATGTAAAGTATTAATATATCAGACGAAGGTTAGATTTTCTGGTTCTTCATCAAACAGTATAAAGAACTGTCACGTTCAGATCAAGTTTTCTAAATCGGATTTATTGGATTGATTTCTCGCATAAGTAATTGATTGAAGGCCTAACTCCTTTAGATATTAAAGAGTATATCTAATATGTTTCACAAGGAGGATTTAAATCTCATGAGGATTTTGAACTTTCAAGTTATTATCTCATGAGGATTTGAACTTTCAAGTTCTTTAATTTTTTTTTACTGTTCATCTTCTTCAAGCAGCTTGCTGTACAATGATTTTTTTACTTCTTCATATCACGTGAAGTGTATCAAGCTGAAGATTGTTATTAAAATTCTCTAGATAAGGTACATATCTAATTCTCGGATTTTGTGGGAAGGTTTGAATCAATTTCAAATCTGTTTTAAATCGGTAAGGATATGGATCTTTTCGTACTATGTGATATCCTTTTAGTTACAGCAAACAACTCATCTTACTGTTCAAGATTTTATTCCACAATATCAGGAAAATATTCCAGCAAAGCACCTTATGCGGAATTCTCTCCAGATTTGGTTTTCAAAATATGAGATAATCTCTATTTTATCTATTTCTCTCCTCGTAATCTTCTTTTAACAACCAGAAGCTGTGTTTTTGAGGATATTACGGGATTAATATCTCAGTTCTTCAAATTATTTTGAATTTTAAATCAGCTCCAACGGCAAATTGTGTTTTGTTGGATAAAGATAAAGTTGTTAAAGCCCGTTGAATTGAAGGATAAAGACCAAGATATTCTATATATATGTATAATGTTTCAGGAAAAACAAGAACAGAAGATACGAGATTAAAAAAAAAACCAATTACACGAGCTGAAATTTTACTTTCAATATTATACTTCTACTTCAACAGACGTTCCGTCAGACACTAGTCAAATACTAGTCAGACATTTTGTGCAAAACTCCAAAACTTACTTTCTTCTGTGTTCTTGTGCTCAAATATTTAGAGTGTCTATTGTAACTCTTGATTGAAGATTCTCTACTCTTTTATTGAGTGTATTGAGAGTTGTTGAGAGGATTACAAATAATCTTGTAGTCTGTATTTAGCCAATAGATATAGGCTTGTGAGATAGAACAAGATTCGATTGGTGTTTGTAATCTCTTTTTTAATTGGATTAGTGGATCGACCCGGTTGGAAACGGATCCCCAGCAGTGGAGCTGGAAGAGAGGACGTACTCGCAAGGAGGAACCTCTATAAATTTGTAGGCTCATTTAATTTTCTGCACTTTATTACTCTGCAATTTTTATTGATTATAATTGTTTATATTGGTTCAAATCTTTTTAAGTTCTACAAAACAACAATATTTATAATCTGATTCTCTAAATTATTTGTTAAAAGAAGTTTCCAAAGATTTTAATTGGTTAAGTGTTTTCAAAAGTTTTTAAAAGCAAACAATTCACCCCTCCCTCTTGTTTGCATATCTGGGACCAACACACTATTTAAACACCTATTTCCAAATGCCAAAGTGATGTTTTATGAAAAAATAGAAGTCCTAGGAGATGCATGTAATAAAGACCAAATTTTGAAAAAGATAAATGAAATTTATTCAAGTATAATCCTAAAACAAGGAAAGGTTTCAAAGTATAGATTAAATAATATTTTCATTCCTTAAAATCTTGCAAAATTCGTAATTAGGTAGACTACCTATGAAAACATCTATTTTCCAACTCCAAAATGAAGAATCTTATTAAAATAATGAAGGTGTTAGGCATATAGGTCAACAAGATCGAGTTTTAATAAAAGCAAGTGTGATTTTGCAAGAAATAGAACTAGTTTTCTCAAGTCTAGTAATTTCAAAAGTTTTACAAAGCAAAAGTTTTCTAAAAGAATTCTTGGTATCATATCATTAAGGATATACATATAGATAGTTCATCTCATAATATTCATGACAATAGCTTGTAGGTATTACATATACACATAATGCACTTGGTAGAAACAAAGTTAAGAAAATAGTGTCTTATACATCCTATTAAACATTATCTAAGCACATGAGGAAATAGATTTGCCAACACCCATGAATCATGCATGATATTGAGTCATATATGTATATAATAAAGTCTTTCAAGATATAATGATAGCTAAGTATCTATCAAAGCTTTAGAATGATGCTTGGTTTGAAATTAGGAGTTGAATTGTGGGATGGAAATTTCGTATAGCATTCCGTACCCAACTTTTCTGGACCTAACGACTTTGTTTGATGGAACTAACTTTAGAAATAGATAGCTCTCGTCAAATAGGTAGAGATCGGTATATAATATGCGACATTGAGTTAAAATGACCAAGTTATGGCCGTTTTAAGTTGGAATTTCCTCTTAGGCAAACTTTAATAAACTTGTTAGAGTAGAATTTAGAGATTCACTCAAACTTTGTAGAATACTCATTAGATTTATTTCTTTTGATTAGAAGCCTTGAGAGACGGAATAGACCTTCCCGATGACTATTACGATTAAGTGGATTTTCGCGCTATGGTAAAGTGAATTCATTATCTTTAAATTTTATGCTTATAATTGTGTTTGTAATGATAGTGACATTAGAATTAGGGCAATATAAAATTAGATTGTGTATGTGAGTTCTTTTTGGGTGAATCAATGATAAGAATATCGAAATGAGATTGTTGTCAATATTTGTATGATTTAGTATAGAATTGAAGTGTCTGCAATATCTTTGATCGCCCATAAATTGTTAATTAATTTGCCATGATCTTATAATCAAATTGACTATGCATATCATATGTTGAGTCACATTGCATTTGTTATTATACCTTTGTGGGAAGAAGGCATAATAGCTGGGCAATGAGGGGCCTATAAACTCAAATGTTGGTGTAATGGCCGGAATTGAAATGGTAGTGGTGTAGGTACTTGTATCAACTACAAAATTGTGAGTGGGTGAGCACCTGAATCAACCAAAATATAAATGAGAAAAATTAAAATCTATGGTTGTATGGGCCTGAAATACTTAACCCCGAATGAAGGGTGTAAATCCATTCAACATAAGACTCCTGAAAAGTCTTATGTATTGTATGCTCACGTGTTTGTACATTTCATATAATTGATAATATAACTTGTTTGCCATATTGTATAATTGAAGTATTTAATTTGGAAGTGAAACTCACTAAGCTCGTACGCTTATACCCCTATAGTTTCCTGTTGCAGTATGATTATTTATAGCTTTCCCCGAGAGGCCACTTTCCCCATATAGCTTTTGAAATTTAAGGAGTTTTTTTAAAGAAGTCAGGACCTAGATGTTAGGCATAGACTTCTAGTTGAATCTCCTTAATTTTTTTATATATTGTTGTTGCAAGAGCCTTTTTCGGACCTAAGGACTTAATATTTTTTACAGGGTTTACCCCTTAGATCTTATAATAATTAATCTGGTTATAACTATTATGATTTATATTCTTATCGCTATGTATGTCTTCTTAAGCTATCTCAATTCAAAGTATGGTTCCATATATGTTGAACGTGATCTTATACCCGGTGTCTAAACTCATGGAGTGACTAAGGCTGTCATACTTGAGTCAAAATATCGAGTGTGGTGGACTATCGCGTTTAGGGTACCATTTGGGACGTGAGAGTTTAAGTTGACATGAACAATCAAATTACTGATATTTTTATAAAACCCTTGAGTAAGGATCATTTTTTCACTTTACGAAGAGAATTGGGGATGATAAAAAATGATGAGTGCTAAATATCATGGAGCCAAGTTGATTTAGAACTTGTTTTTAAGCTAAACAAGTAGTTTAATATCAAACATGCATATATATGATATGCTTTTGGGATGACTTATCTTTTCTGCTGCTGCATGTCTACTACAGACTGGCTATCAAAGGCTTGACATGAGGCTCGCTAGCCTCTGTTTTGCCTAAAGCGTACACCAGCTCGTCGATGGGTCTAAGACTAGCTTGCAGGTCTCTCCCTTGAAGGCTCATTTTGAACATCGATCAACTTTGTGGGTTTTCTCTTAAAACTTTATTCTTATGGTGTCAGCATGCCAGTGCTTCTTTTTTGCATGCATATTAATGGATCACTTCTACATCATTCATCTCATCCTGATCCTCCTATATGTTCAAGCTTTCTTGTTTGCACTTTTATGTTTACTCTATATTTGAAACTTTATCTTTGGACATCTCTATAACCTTTTTGTTGAAAGTCCTACATAATTGTTTAATATAATTGTTTCTCCTTATTTTTTTGCTTACTATCTTGTATAAATATTTTTGATGAGGTAAAGTAGGAGAAATACTAGTATGATTAAGGGGAAGATAATGGGATGGTTAGTGGATTAATCTTATGTTTTTGGGTATTCTTAATCTGCTATTTTTACAAAATTTTGGGGAACTTTTATTAAAGGGGAGTAAGTAAAAAATAGGTTTTACATAACTATTTACCCTAATCAAAATGGAGAAGATTGTTAAACTGAATTATCTTATATATATTTTAATGAAAGCAAATGTTATGCAAAGATTTTGTAAACACACCTCACTTGAATATGATTGATAATTTATAAGGAAAATAAATCAAGATAGTCATGATGTGTGTATATGTGCCTTGTGTGCTTTGTTTTTGTGCTGACAGGGAGTGTACTGCAATTTGGTCCAGTAAACAAAGCACAATGCTGGTCGAGTCCAACTTCTGAGGCATGATAAAGCTACAACAAGTCAATCTATTTGAGATCTATGGACCAGCAAGTCGGTAAGAATTTGGACTGGTGAGCCAATAGACCTTTAATTCGAACATTGCATGCATTTAATGTCACCGTTTGCCATACGTTATTTCCAATGGACATTTAAGTTTTGAAGACTATAAATACGCTTTCATTTAGAGATTCATATAACTTTGAAAGAGCTTTCATTTGAAAAAAAATAAATCAAGAATTTTTTGTTCTCTTTATTTATTACTTTGTAAAATTTGAAAAGAGAGAGAAAATCATGTACTGCACTTTTCTTGTATCTACTATCTATAAGAAAGTATTGTATAGTGGAAAGGAAATATTTTATTTCCTAAACGTTGAGATCTGTTGTATTGCTCACTTTGAGCACGTATTTTTGTGAAATTAATAAAGTGTGTGAAGTATCCTTGATTAGGCAATTAGTGTTGTGGAGAGTAAAGAGCGGGCCAAAGTCCACGTTAAATATGGGTTCAAATTTTCTATCCCTATCTCTTTTATATTTCATTTATAATATGTTATTATTATATCCACTGTTATTGAAGGTTAATTTGATTTGATTTCATAAAAATTAGTTGTTTGTGTATTTTAAGGCAAATACTCAATCCTTCCCTCACCCTCCCCCACTCGAGTATTTTCTGATGCATAATCCCCTACAACTACTACAGGCTATCCAAAGCATAATTAATGAAGGTATAAATAAAAGACAAGTGTCACTATGTTACACTGCCATGTGTAAATAATTAAAACAAGTAATATGCTTCACATCTCCCCTCAAGTTAGATCTTTTTTGAGACCCTTGGCCCAAAAGAAATGTTGTTGTTTTTCTCCCATAACATTAGAGTAAAAATCAACCAATTAATTAGCCGTAATGAGCAAAGCCATTTAGTTGTTATAACATAAGGCACCGAATTAGGAACATTAACCCTAAGGTCCTACAAACTCTATGAGACCCATGGTGATTCCTTTATAGAAGAGGCCATATTTCTATATCCAACTTCAAATGTGGAAGTGGAAACTATAATAAGAGCAACTTGACAAAAATATATAATAAATTTCTTATCCAAAGTAACCTCCTCTATTTGAGTCTGAATATCCCACTAAGTAAAGAGCATTAGAAGAAGGATATAAAGAGGCTTAAGGAAGAGGAATATTTCAAATATCATCAAGCATGCAAAAGGGCTTGATAATGAGAAGTTTGGATATTAGATAAAAACTAGCTTAGATGATGTAAAACAAAAGAATTGTCGAGCCTAGTTAGAGTGAGGTGTAGAAATAAGTGGCCTACATAGAAAGAAGGATTTCAATTATCATTCACATTATCAAGTTTCAAGTTAGATGGTAAGCGAAAAGAAGTCAGCTTTGTTGTTGATAAGCTTGCATCCATCAATATATCTAAAATGAACTTTCTCTAATCAAGCAAGGTTCCTTGAGGAGTTCGACAAATTGCAATCCCAAAGAAAAATTGAACCGGACTGAGATCACTAACGGAATCAAGCTTTTGTTTGAGTTCATATATAAGACCAATATTAGGCCTTGTTAAAAGAATATCACCCACATACAAAAGTGCAATAATAAATAAATTAAGCACAAATTCAACAAAGTGGAAATTTAGCCATATATCTTGCTTAGACATTCAATAAATCGTGAATACTCTTTTTAATGTGCTAATTAATGTATAGAATTGATCAAGTTTTTAACATGTCTTCAATTAATTCCAAATTCTTAAAAAATAATCAAATATCTACAATTCTTTAAATTATCCTCACTATCCCTAAAGATAGAAATAATACAAAATTATGTAATAAATTATAGATCCCCTTATAAAACCAATGCAATTTATCCCTTATGAAAAAAATATAAAAATGATTCGTCTTATAAGGATGGTTTAAAATTTTTTTTAGGCAGTAAATCAAAAGCTTTTTCAACATTTAAGAGGTTTATAGCCATGGTTAAAGTTCAAAGTGGTTTTAAAATAAAGTCCTTAAGGTTCGATGATGGGAATAAATATAACTCAAAAGGAATCTAAATCGTATTATGCTAACATGGGAATTAGACAATAATTAATAGTTAACTAGTTACTAAAACAAAATGATATTTTTGAAAGAAGAAATAGAGATGTTGAAATAGCTTGAGGCATGATGGCTAATAAGAATTTATCTCTGAGATTTTGTGCAAAAGCTGTTTACATAGTTGTATGTCATCTTAAGTGGCTATAACCAAGTTAATAGAAGATAAAATCCTCATTGAAGCATGGCGTGAGGCTTGACCATTGGCAAAGGATTAGATATTTTTTTGGTTCACTTTACTACATAGGCAAAGTTAGGAATTTTCTTTAGATATGTTGCATTGTTAAAAGGTTACAAGATATTTAATTTAAAGAGTGACGAAATTGTTGTGAGTAGAGATGTAGTTGTTGATTAATATAAGTCCAGAAGCAACAAACGTGGAGGAAAAATTCATCAAGTTTGATACTAGACTACAAATTATGCTTCCAAAACATTAGGAGAGTTTTATGATTTTGAACCAAATTGTACAATTCTAATGATAAGAACCTTGTTTGAGATTTATGAAAATTGGAAATTTGCAATTTTAGAGACTTATTCTTTTTTAGAACTAAAATGAAATCAAATGGCTCTATTTGTAAGCATAAATCTAGGCTTGAAGTGAAAGGTTATATTTATCAGCCTAGAGTTTTTTATGGTGATACCTTTGCACAATATGTAAGGCATGAAACAATTAAGGTAGTTTTGGCTTTGATAGCTTAATTAGTTGAAATAGATCTTGCAAGTGTTGAATCACCTATAGAGTTAGGTACGGGAGCACCATGAACCTATAAACATGAAAACTCGATTAGTAGTGTGCCGAGGCCACTCCGATATTTAAGTTAGCTATGGGTTCTAGAAGGAATATAGAGAATATCCAGAAAGTAGTATAGTTAGTTCATATCTCATACCTCTTATGAGGGTTTATTCATATGAGGTGGCCATAACAGAATTAGGGGGCCCATGGAATATCTACACTCCAAGTGACAGATTTCCTATATTGGTTAGTTAGCCTAAATTTACGAACACGAAGGTATCAAGTATGAATGATGGCTAAATAGGTATTAAATTTCCTAAAGAGATGTAAGTGTTAGGTAGGTTACCTAAAGCCTTGAAGTCGGGATTGTTTCCTTCAAAGCCTCGTCACCATGGGTCTCCATTCAAGAAGTTACAACTGTGGCCAATTGGTATCTCATTCTTGATGGGAATTAAAGTTTTCCCAGAGCCTGTTCACAAGGTTGGGGCTCTTCATAGGCATGAGGCCTTCTAGGCTAGAGCTCTTAGAGAATTCCTAATAGATTTACCAGTCCATTAGGCTAGTGTTGCGACTCAATGAGCTATAGTAAAAAATTTTCTATCAACAATAGGTATATTTCATTTAGATATTAAATGAACTTTTGATAACAATAGTTTATGGAAGAAACATATATTATGTAGCCATATGGTTTTAAATCTTCAAAAAAGGAAAGCCATGTATACAAATTGCATAAGGCATTCCATGCCTTAAATGGGCTCATAGAACCTAGTATAGCATGGTGGCTTTGTTAAAAGTGAAAGTGAAGCAATAATATATATTAAAGATACTAAGGATAGGAAATTGTATTGTTTGTGCTGGCTAGCCATGATTCTCCATTAATGAATGAATTTAAAAACAAAATGGAAGTATTATTTAAAATGTTTGGTTTTGGATAGATGAATAGTTTTTGGAATAATAGCTATGAAAATCCTGAGTCAAATATGCGATTATACAAATTTATGATTTTATATGTTTTTACTTAATTAAAATAGATACAAAATTGTTTAGATACAAACTTTAGGTAGAAATATTAATTTAGATGTACGATTCTACACGTTTATAATTTTATCAGTTTCGCATAATTTTATAGGATTTTGTTGATTCTATATATTCTAGTAAATAGCAAAATCACTATTTTGACAATTAAGTTCAGAGATTCACCAATGCAAACTTGGAATGTATTTTTATTTCCTTGAAGAAATATGCTTCAAATATTTTAACAAAGTTCAAAATGGAGCAGTGTAATCTAATTTATCAGTTACTTCATTAAATTCTAAACCTAACAAAAGCATAAAAACAAGCAAATAGAAGTTACTCACTTGGTTTTGCCAAATCATCTCAAATCCCTTAAAATCTTTGGAAACCTATTATAAAAGTCAAATTCATATCATGCTATTTTTTTTAGGTTTTATAATTATTAATGTCTTTTATTACTATTATGAGTTATTAGAATAGACAATTTAATTTTTAACTTTCAATCTGTGTTATTATAATTGGAAGAAAAGTTTGGGGCTTACTTGTTTTTATTTTATCTCTATGCCTTTCTCCTCTCTTTATTGTAGCAAGACAAGTTTCACTAAGTAAATTCTAAAAGGATAAAAGACTCTTGTTTATATTGATTGAAAAGGGATTAGCTATAGGATTTTTAGTTTCCTCTTTTACTTTGTCCTAATTTAACTAACTTTTCTGTTCCACTTCCTTTTATATCTTTTCTTATAGGTTCTATACCTTATTTATAAAATATTTCCCTATTTCTAATTACATATCTATATATATTTATCAATCTATATCTTATTTACTTTCTAGAAGTTACTTGCCTTATATATATATATATATATATTATACACAATTGTTTATATTATATTTCTAAGTCTATTAGTTTCTCTTTCTTTCTTTATGCATTTATTATTACCTTTAATAAACAATCTAGCTGAAACATTTTATATGATATCTTATACAAGTTCACTACATACATACATACATACATACATACAAGTTGTAACTTAAGTATAATAATAAATTTCTTTATTTGCATTTTATTTTATTAGTTTTATATTATTCTTATAATAACTCACCATTTAATATCCACTTGACATGATATTACTATTATAATATATATTATTATCTTATTTAATAACATCTCTTTAAATATATATATATATGTATATATATATTTTTATTCTTCTTATATTCTTTTATTAAATGCTATTTACTCTCTTAATAAGTTATGGCAAAATTTTATTATATTTTAATCTTTATTTTATTTATTATTTATTTATCAAGTAGATATTGGAATATTTCATTAATATTATGTTTAGCTTAAAATTTTAATAAATCTAATTTAACACTATAGAGTAGGCCATGGTAGTTAAATTTGCGATTCCACGTAGAATCGCCTTAGTGTAAGTAGAATTGAAACTTTCTATGGCCTATGTAAACTAACTTTTAGATACTAGTGAGTTTCTTATATTACTACTAAAAAAATTTAAATAGATTATAAAATTATGAAAAATGAATATACATTTTCATCATAATAAAACTCAAAGTCATATCATAGTACAAATAGTCAAGCACAAGTCCTTGTGATAATGCATAAAACTACATTACAAATATTAGTGCCAAAAAAATGTGATAAAAGGAAGTACATTACAACATAAAATATTATAACAAAACAATACACTAAAACAAATAATCAATTGCTCTATTTATCATCAAGACTATTGTCATCTTCCATTTCTATCTCTTCCATCTCTATCATTGTCACCATCACCATCACCATCATCTTCGCCATCAATATCATTATTGACAAGTGGACATGATATTGGATTTTAGGAGCCTTATCGATGAATCATCAACTGCTCTATTAAAACGAATTAAGAAAACATTTTACTATGAAGATTTTTAAGATACAAAGGGATAAGGGCTTGAATCCTTGATAAATGACTCAAAACATGGTATCATTGTCCTAAAATGGGAAATAAGTAACATGTGGACATGATATTGGGCTTTAGGAACCTTATTGACATTTATTGAATTTACAGGTAATAGCAATACATGGAATTGGAAGGAAATATATAAATATTATCATCAAGACCATTGTCTTTTTTTGATTTTCATCTCTCCAATCACCATCATCATCATCACCACCATTACCATCATCCATTACCATCATCTTAATCATTTATATGGAAATATGTTTAAGATACAAAGGGATAAGAGGCTCATATCCTTGATAAATGACCACTCATGTTCAAAACATGGTTTCCTTATCCTAAATGGGAAATAAAAATAACAAGTGGACATGATATTGGGCTTTAGAAGCCTTATGGACAAGTGTTAAATTTATAGGTAATAGAAATACATGGCATTTGAATGAAATACCTAAATATTAGAAAATTTGCTAGGTTCAATTTGTTAAATTAAAAAAAAAAGAGGCATTTCCATGGTCACACTTTTTATGTATTATGAGATTAATTATAATTTAGCATTATAGTACTAATCTCTTGATCGACCACATTTAATTCCCTTTTTCCTTTTGGCCAATAAAAAGTATAATATATAATACTCATTAAATTTTTGGGCCATTCCTATACATAAAGGGATGCAATATCATGAATCATTTTTTAATTTTCAAAATTAAGCTTATCACTACTAGAAAACTAGCCTTTAGAGACAGAAAATTTGCGACGGAAAATTTCTGTCTCTAAAAAAAATGAATTAGAGACAGATTTGCGACGGATTTATGATGACATGAATTAGGAATAATCTTCTAATTTTTTATAAACTTTTGCGACGGAATTTGCAACGGATTACACATTGATTTGCGACGAAAATTTTTCCGTTGCAAATTTGTCTCTGATTTTTAGAGGGAAATAAATTATTTTAGCACCAATTTCTATTTTTAAAATTTTGTTGCAAATTTGTCTCTAAAATAAATTATTACATATATGTATTATAAATATTTTATGTTTAAAATTTATTTTAAATTATATTATCTAATATAATATATATAAATGTGCATTATATAATAAGGACATTGTTATATTTTAAAATTAATTTTATTATATAATAACTATAATATGTATAATCATTTGTTATTTGCAACTAATTATATATATTTTATTTATATATATTTAACATTACAATACATATTTATATATAATAAAGTATAAATTAAAAATAGTACTTAAAACATAAATATTATATTTATATCTTATTATATATTCTTTTACATAATAACTTATATAAAAACTCAAATTATACAACTTAATAAAATAGTGTATAATAATATATAATATGTTCTATGCAAGTAATATCATAAATACTAATTAAAAATAAAGTATATTTCAATAATAATATATGTAAAATAAAATAATTAATATAAAATATGAACTTAGTATATTTAAACATATACAAATATATAAATAATATATTATATTTTAATAATATATTAATAAAAAAATATATTCATATTATTTATAATTTTTTATTATATATTTATTCTGACTATTCATATTTTTTAATATAAAAAATTTATTATATATATCTTACATAATTTATATTTACATACTATATTTATTTAAAATATAATAACATATTTGGGAAAAAAATAATAACTATGTAAAAATACAGTATATTTAAGTAATAAAATATGTAATATATAATAATTAGTTAAATATATTTAAATTGGTATTATATATTATTTTATTAATATAATAATGAAAAATATATTTTTATATTGTTTACATTATTATAATTTATTAAGTGCAAAAAAATATATAAAAAAATCAACACATTAATTTAAAATATACAATTTATTAATTTAATATAAAATATTAAATAACTAATTTAAAAAGTATAATTATATTATATATCATTAAATATATATAAATTTATATGTATAACATTATTTATATTTACATAATATATAATATTTTTTAATAATAATTCTTATTTGGAAAAAAATTATAATATACTACTGAAAATATTATATTTATAATAAATATATAATTTAAAATAATTATTATAAAATGTAAACATTGTATATATTAATATTATATATATTTTAATAAAATATTAATGAAAAATCCTTAATAAATATGTAAAGTGAAATTATAAAATAAAAATAAACTATAAAAGATATATAAAATGTTTTATAGTTATAATATTGTAAATTTGGTATCTCTTAAATAAACAGTAGTGGAACTTTACTCATGAAGATACGAATTGGTTTATCGGTTTAGTGCTTGTGAAAACTTCAATGTTAAGTGTGCTTAGTATGTAGCATTCTATGATGGGTGACCTCTTGGAAAGGATAAATAAGAGGCAATGTGTATTTTTTTAATAATTTGTTAGAATCAGAGACAAATTTGCGACGGAATAATTTTATTTAATATTTACTAATTAGATATTTAAAAATAACGAATTATAAAACAGAGACAAATTTGCGACAGAAATTCCGTAACAAATTTGCAATGGAAAATAAATCTGTCTCTAAAAGAATTAGCGACGTGATTTTTGAAACAGAAATTGCGACGGAAATTCTGTCTCTGAAAGTTTAGAGACAGATTTTTCATTTTCAGAGACAAAATTTTTGTCTCTAAAGCCAAAATTTCTTGTAGTGTATGCATCCTACTCGATTTTTCTATAACCATAGAAGGAAAGCTTTTGAAATTTACCTTATGAAAAGATGTGGTGATTATTAAATAAATCCCATTATTTTTCTTTTTTTTTTTAAATAAAATATTTTATTAATCTAGTGACACATCAATAACATAAGAAACTTATAAGATTTTTTCAATTTATTCTTAAATTTTTTAACTAAATTTAAAAAATGATTATGTTCAAATATAAATAATAAAAAATTAGATTATTTTTTAAAAGAGTAAATGATATGATAAATGCGAATCTAAATATCATCCTTAATTAAGTCCTGATGTTTATTAAAATTTCTACTTTATTCAGTAAACATCTTGAAAGAAAGATTCGATACTTGTAATAGACTGCATGTCCAAGTGACGTGTTTAGGTGAACAAGTGCAAATATGTTTTAAACAAGCCATAAAAAATGATGAATAATTTTAGTTAAACCATCCAAGTAAAAAAAAAAAAAAAATTACTGTAATTCACATTATATATCTTGCTGAATGAATATTTAAGAAAAAAAAGAAAGGAAAAAAAAAAAAAAAACCTTTGTTTTAGTTTTTACGTTAAGAATCCGATGATAAAGATGGCTGAGGCTAAAACTTCTAAAATTATGCTTTGGAGTGAAAACAATGGAGAAATCAACTTCCTTTTTTTTTTTTTTTTTTTTATGTATGTGAAGTGCTTTTGGCTTTTCTATCTCGTCCACTCCATGCCCATGAAGTCACAACATCGACACCTACATGTGATTACTGATTAGTATGGAACACAGACAGGTCATCATTACTAATATCAGACCTGTTGTTATAGGCTCTCACTTATAACTGTTAGATTGCAAATACCATACAACTACTCCCTACAAGATTCAGATCTAATTATTCTCTCCTTGTTCTTGTTTTGCAAAGACAGGGAGGGTTTGATCCCTGTCCTCCATTGGCACATTCCACTCAATAAAATAGTTTTATCCCCCATTTTTAAATCTTAAATCTTAAATCTTAAATCCTAGGAGATATAACCATATTGATTGAATTCTGTCGTGTCGTAATTTGTGTCCTATCCTATTGTTTCAACCTATACCTATAAAAAATGGCTTGGGCCAATGACAAAACTAGCTTGCCTATTCACAGAGTCCAAAGTGTTGGTGCTTCCACAGCATCTGACGATGCTCGTCTTCATGAACTTGGCTACAAGCAAGAGCTGAAGCGTGATCTCTCGTAATAATTCTCTAACGATACCCTTTTTTTTGGATCAAATTCAATTGTTTCTTCTTCTTTTTTCTTTTTTTTTTAATGTTTTCGTATCTGGGTGTCTCTATAAAATTTTCAGGTTGCTTTCAAATTTTGCATTTTCGTTTGCCATCATATCGGGATTGACGGGTATAACCACCCTTTTCAACACAGGACTAAGATTTGGGGGTTCAATTTCTATGGTATACGGTTGGTTTATTGCTGGGACGCTTACCATGACTGTGGCAATGTCCATGGCTGAGATATGTTCTTCCTTCCCAACTTCTGGGGGTCTCTACTATTGGAGTGCTAACTTGCTGGCAAGAATGGGCACCTTTCGCCTCTTGGATGACTGGCTGGTTCGTATACTAACCTATTTGCAATAATAAGACATTCATCAGATTCCTTTAATGAATCCGAACATTGACTATTACCAGTTGATAAAAAACTAAGCGTTATGAATTGTAAAAGCAGTTTCTGTTCCACCAGTGGTTTATTATGATCAACTACTTCTTCTTCACTTGCAGGTTCAACATTGTTGGCCAGGTACTTTCTCCAGTTTCATCATCTTGGAAATTTAAACGATGGAAACTTTAATTTAAAATGAGTTTGTCCAAAATTTTATACTGAAATATCAATGTTTGCTTTACAGTGGGCTATTACCACAAGCGTAGATTTCTCGCTTGCACAGTTGATTCAAGCAATCATTCTTCTCAGCACTGGGGGAAAGAATGGTGGGGGATATGAGTCATCAAAATATGTGGTCTTGGGCTTTCATGGAGGGATACTGGTTCTACATGCACTTCTAAACAGTTTTCCCATTTCAGTAGTATCTTTCTTTGGGCAGCTAGCTGCCGCTTGGAATTGCATTGGTAAGGGAAATGACGAAAACAAAGGCACTTTCTCTTAGTTTCATGTGGGATTTATTATTAGTTCTGTGTAGTTTCCATTGTTTCCAGGTCTTCTTCTTCTTATGATCCTTATTCCAACTACTGCGAAGGAAAGGGCTACCACCGAGTTTGTGTTCACTAACTTCAATACAGATAATGGGCAAGGCATAGAAAACCATTTTTATATATTTCTTCTTGGGCTTATGATGAGTCAATACTCTGACCGGATATGATGCATCTGCTGCCATGGTATGTCCACTTTGATTGGATTTAATGAAGTGAGATCTATAATGTAAATTAGTCATCAAAACGATCAATTGAATACATATTTTGTGGGCACACTTGAGATCAGGAACATTCCACTTGAATTTATTTTCAGGACTCTTCTTTGTTGCATAAAAAACCATTGATGAATCTTTGAATTTTAGGGTATCATGTTTCTCCTTGGTGAATAGGCTTTTGTTTGGATGCCTTCTTTGCATAGGGTAGTTTGAATTAAAGTTTTCTTAGACTATAGATTGAAACATCTTCGGACAATCGGTAAGCTTTCACGTCCACAAAACTATGAAGCCAAATATGCTAACGCAATATTTTTCCAGACAGAGGAAACTAAAAATGCTGCTAAGAATGGTCCAAAAGGGATCATTAGTTCTGTTGGGATATCAGTGGTATTTGGGTGGGGTTACCTTGTAGGTCTCCTCTATGCCACGAAAAACATACCTTATCTTTTGAGTGAAGACAATGATGCTGGTGGATATGCGGTTGCTGAGGTGTTCTATCTTGCATTTAAAAGCCGGTATGGAAGTGGAGTTGGGGGGATTGTTTGCTTGGTTATTGTGGCGGTTGCCATATTTTTCTGCGGCATGAGTTCCATCACAAGCAATTCCAGGTAGAGATCTGACTTTCGGCCTATAGTTCCTTCAACAGAAGGCTCTAAATGATAATTTTACAAACTGTGGTTGATTTCTTAAACAGGAAAGCTTATTCATTTGCAAGGGATGGAGCCATGCCTTTCTCATCATTGTGGCAACAAGTGAACCAGCAGGACGTCCAGTTAATGCAGTCTGGCTTTCTGCTTTTATATCCTTCTGCATGGCATTGCCCGTACGGTTTTCTTCCTTTCTAACTTTGAATCCATGATCGGTAGGGTAGGAATTCTTTTCCTTTTTAGATAAAATTCAACACCTTTGTAGCTAACATGTTGTATGATTCATGTTTCTGTCAGTCACTTGGAAGCCTTGTGGCTTTTAACGCGATGGTGTCCATTGCAACTATCGGCTTGTATGTTGCATATGCCCTGCCCATCTTCTTTAGGGTGACACTATCCCGAAAGTCCTTTGTCGCTGGACCTTTCAATATGGGTCGGTATGGGTTAGTAGTAGGTTGGATAGCTGTATATGGGTGGCAACTATATGTGTTCCTCTCTTTGCCTGTTGCTTTTCCCATCACCCCAGAGACATTGAATTATACACCAGTGGCAGTTGGTGGCCTGTTAATTCTTACTGTTTCTAGTTGGATCTTCAGTGCTCGTCTCTGGTTTAAAGGACCAATTATACATGTAGATACTTAGTTTTGGGTATGTTGTGGATTGATTGGTTTGAAAGATTGTCAGATGCACATGAAAATGTTGATCCTTGTAGCGTGCTCAACAAAAACTTTGTAATTGCCAGCTTTATAATAAATTGGCACCACCTTATTGAGATAGGAAACTTTTTATAATCTCCCTTTGCTCTTATGTTTATTTTCTTTCCTTCCATTAAAAATCCGTATTCACTTAAATTATGTGGAAATAGATTGTTAATTATATAATCTATAATATAGATCTTGTACTTAAATAAAGAAGAAGAATGAAATAAAATTGTAGTGTTCATGACAAGCACGACCCTAGTCATGGCCATGGTGAATTTTCTTGAAAGTCCACGGATCATAGCCCTAATTAAGGTAACCATGGAGATCACAAGCTATATCATGACCATCATCATGGATCTGTCTAGCATAGTGAATTTCACATGCTTGATTACACTCGTGATCTTCATTGTCATATCTTTAATTTTATTTCAATGATTAATTTTTGAAAGATTGCAACTTTTGATCAATTTCTTAAAGGGTTTATGTATTTGGATTGTGTCCATTCATGATAATGGTTCATGTTAATTAATCTAACTTGAAATCAAAGGATACAACCCATGTCCAAACAATGTGACTCTTGGAGAAAGTTGTGATGGTTAGAATATCTAGTCATTATATAAAATGTGTTACATCTAGCAGAAAAATATATGGATGATTATTAGAATTCTTCTCTTTGTTTTTCTCTTGTCTTAGCAATATGTATACACAAATATGTCTCAAATTCTTTTAAGTGTAATTTGATACTTGAATATTTGCTAATCACTATCAAGACTTAGTTGTATCCTGGGGTATTCTGCAATATGTCTCTCATAGCAAACTCTGTGTAAGAGGCATAAATTCTCTAAGGAAAGCAACATCATTCATTCCTTTAAGTCAATCTTATTTATAATTTGTTTCTTTAAGCCCTTTTATTAGTTTTAAATCCTAACAATCTTAGAGAATTTAAGATGGCTATGAAACCAACCATTCTTAGAGTCATGAACCAAGATTTGTCAAATTGGATCGATTTGATAGAACAAATTACAACATGGAAGGACAAGATATTACTTTTGTTGTTTGTGCTAAACATGGCCTATGTATGTGATCCGAACATACAACTTATTCAAGATCTAAAGGAAGATGCAAGTTTATAAGAGAAGGCAAAGTTGGAGGAGGCCAAGAAGAAAAGGGGGATGATGAATTTGCATGTAGAGTCATATCATTAATAGATTGTCAGACAATTTATATGACCTTTACATGACAATAAAGTCTCTAGTGGAAATTCGGAAAGCACTAGAAGAAAAATATAATGCTAAAAGACAATGTACGGAAAATTTTCTTATGAATGGACTAAGTGACTTGCATATAATTATTCCCGAATCTCTTCAAGTGGGGAAAAATTACCTCCTAGTTGGAATGATTACATGAGAAACTACTTCTCATGGCTAGGGATTTCACCATTGACAAAATTGTTAGGCATATACACATAAAGGAAGAAACGCGAAAGCGTGATGCAGTGAATTTTCAAATAGTTCTAAAGTGAACTATGTGAAAGATGGAGAAAATAATAATTCCAAAAGGAAAGAAAAGTAAGCAAAAATGAAAAGGAAAGGTTCGCATATGCTATAATTGCAACAACAAATGGCATTAAGCTAAAATGTTGATTCCGAAGAAAGCCAAAAAGAAGTTATGTCACTTACTGCAAACTTAGTGAAGATCAAGAGTTTATTGCCATGGTGACAAATAAATTTAAAGCCTTACATGTCGGAATGATCACTAAATTGAACATGGCTACAACAATCAAATTTAAAGAATGGTAGCTTGATTCAAGAGCAATGGTTCATGTGTGCAATGAGCGAAATCAATTCAAAGATTTCAAAATTATGGAAGACCGTAAAGTTCAATATGAAATGGAAACTTGGCAAGTATGTAAGAATTGGAAATGTAGACCTCTATTTCATATATGGAAAAATGAGTCTTATAAATATATGATATGTACCATATGAAAAAGATCTAGTCTCTATAGGTTTGTTATATAAGAAGGGATTTAAAGTTAAAATTAAGTCAAAACAAGTTTGTACTCAAAAAGGGCTCTTTAATATAGGAGATATGCCTAAGATGGAATGTTTAAATCAAGTATTGAGATGAATAAAGTAAATGATTTTGTTTATTTTGTTGACTCTTATAATTTATGACATGCTAGATTATGACATATTAATGCAAACCATGAAATATATAGAAATGGATATGTAAAATTAAATGGCAATGATAACATGAATAAGTGTGAAATTTTGAATTCAAGCTAAAATCACCAATAAACCCTTTCCTCATGTAGAAAGAAACACTCTTCTCAAATGGATATGCTTCCAACATATCATCCTGCCTAAGTGCAGATGAGCTAAGTTTGAGGGTTTTGAAGAGTCACACTATCATGTCCTACTTAAACGGATCTTCCTTGTAGTCATTCATGGGTTTTTCGATAACCAAATCTACGACATGGTTTATGATGTTTCCCATTTCTTCAGGGAATTGATAGCCAAAGAACTTCACATAAATTTATCGTAATCTTTAGAGAAGACCACAATTCTAACACTTTGCAAGTTGGAGATGAGATTTCCTCTTGCCTTTTTTAACGTCATGGTCCACTTAACTGTGCATCTTTTGAGGGAAGCACACATATGTGGCCCTATCTAGTATCGTTGAATGTTTCATGTTAAAAGATACTTAGGACTAGTTAAGGGAGATTTGAGGGACAGGGCAAGACTAGAGGGTTCCATTACCGAGTCATATATTGAGAGAGATAGCATTCAATTTTGCTCACTGTATTTCAAGAACATGGACACAAGAATAAATAGGCCCCATTGGTAGTGGGATGGATCGCTGGATGAAGGTCGACCCTTATCGCTTTAGATATTTACACAACCTGTACGTCTGATGAGCACATGCACCATATCGGGCTCAGATGTTGAAATCAACAAAATGCATTGTATTAAGTTAAATAATTGTGAGGAGATGCAACCACATGTCAGGTAGGTGGTGTTATGATTTGATACTCCATCTATTCATTTTTCTCCTAGCATGCAATGTTAATCCATTTATTTTTAGGGAGTTCGAAGAAGAACTTAATGCGCAAGGAGCACAAAATGTGGGAGCAATAGCAAGTAAACATTTTATTGAGTGGTCTAAAAATAAGGCTGTGAGTCACACACATCATTTGAAACAAGTTTTTAGTAGAAGATTCATTCATTACCTCACTTACATCTTTGTAGATTATGGAACTTAGGTTTGTCCATAGGCAATATGTGTTGAAGATTAGAAAGCCTTGGCATGGAGCTCGGATGCCCACTGATATAATTACAAAGCTTGCGTTATGAACGGAGTTTGATACAATACTGAATCTAAGGAGGTAGCCTTAAGATCTCAAAATAGTGGTATATGTGTAATTGATCTAGGTAATAGACAGATGATAACCTTTGATGGCATTCTCATTGAAGTTGTTCAGTCAAATTAAATGGGGCCTAAGAGGGTATTTTCATTTAGTTGTAGGTGGTTTGACATAAATGGAGACAAACCAGAAAGCATTTATGGATACCTATCTCAATCAACACACAAGGAAATGGTACGATGATGACTCGTATATTCTTGTAGAACACACACAACAAGTATTTTACTTGAAGGACCTGAGCAAATGATTTGGCGACTAGAGGATTGTCTACAAAGTTCATCACCGACAAATATTGACTTGTGGCCTCTTCTAAGCTGAATCCCCAGAATATGGTGATCTGGAGGAGCCCTTACAACAGACTGTTACAAGGCCTTAGACAATTCCAATTGATCTCATATTTGTTGACTTAGGAAACCTACATGCTTACCTAACCTAAGCGATGGTGTGTAGTAGGGTAGGTGATGATGAATCCGATGATAGCATGTATGACAGATTTTGTTTGTTTTTTATGGTAACCTAGACCTAACATACCACTGACAATTACTTTTGTTTTTAAATTATGCAAGATGCAGTGCAACTTCTTCGATCAAATTATGCAGGATGTTGAGGCACGACAGCATGCTGTTGTGGTTTTCATCTTGACTATTTTTTCCTCCTTTCCATGTCCAAAGGATCGTCACACTTATATTTTTATTTATTTCTACAAAAGGATCATTTACTGCTGCTTACCGATCCACTAAAGATTGATAACTAGACGACTTAGCCAAATAGGAGGGGTAGGTAAATGAGTTGGGACGGGGAAAATATCACCTATGACCAATTGAACAATCTATCTACTCAGTTGGAACCCGAGGACCCAACAAATGTGGTTATCGAGTAGGAGGAGACCGATGCAGCCTCAAGTAGAGGAGGCCAATATCTTGGTGGAGGAGAGGCATCGGGGCATATATATGAGGATCTAGGCAAAGGAAGAGTTCAGGAGGACCAGCCACATGCCAACCCTTACCATGCAAAGGGATTTATAAGTCTCATGTGCTCCCATCTTGGTGTGGTTAAGTTAAAGCTCTTGCTTCACTATAGGGCATTAATGAAATTGTTTATTTTAGGTGCACATGGAATGACATGGACAGTGTTTTTAGGGGCCTATCACCATGGATTATTTAGAGGGTTATGGTAAATTTAGATTTTGTTAAACATATCCTTATGACAATTATAAAGTTTTAACCATTCACTAATGCATACATTTTATCTTTAATGTGTAGCCAAATTTTAAACTGTAGGAGAACTACGAATGGTGCATAAGTGGTGGATCACTTAACTTTCTAGGAAGCAAATCTTATAACCAGAACTGTTATAGGCTAGTTGTACATCCATGTTAAGGGTAAAGGCAAGGCAAGTTGCTAGCAAGGTACCATGGGTTACAGCAGCAAGGTAAAGGAATGAAGGGAGTTCATTCTTCTTTATAGAGACAGATCTAGCTTACCAAGTATGCATGTTCTTAAAACGTTAGTAGGAATGGGTCTACTTATGACAATCTGCTTATTGGTTAGGTTCCCTTTTCTTTTTTTTTTCCTATTGCAGCATCAATCTACGATGAATACAGGTAATGGGAAGAAGCAAAAATCAATGCATTTGGGTGGGGTGGAGTCCATTCTTTACCTTGAAATTATGAAGGTAAGTAAAAAATTCATTTTAAATTTATTTTTTAAACTTATTCATATTTTCATGTATCTTGTATTACAGAAGCTCACACCCATTAACAACTACAAGTATACCCATCCGAGGAAGAAGAAGAAGAGAAATGTGACTAATTAGTAGGAGTCTAAGGAATCCATGCGCAATCACATTGGTATATTTGATTTCACTTTTATGGAAGTACACTATATCCATCATTTCAGAGTACTAATAGCACTACCATTCCTTTGTTGCTATTAGGCCATTATGAACAATGGAGGAAGGAGAAGGATGTGCATGATGTTGCAATAGGGTAGCAACTTATGAGCAATGAGGAGATCAAGGATGAAGTTCTAGGCCACGTATTCGGTTGTCATTGTGGCTTTGGTTATAGTATGCCACTAGATTAATATAGTTATCCCTTTTATAAGTAACATCGTAATGAAGATATTGTACACTCAGCGTACGACAGGGATGTGCAATAACGTTAGATGGAGTAATGCAACAACATATCAATTAGTTGATGAGATACTTCCAAGCTTCTTCAATGTCATTGTTAAGACCCTTTTGTATCATCAGTTTGCCTCATATGGGTACTCTATAGCACTTAGATTCAAGCTTACCAAGTTTCACTCTAGCACCATTCATATTGGTGACATCACGTCTACAGTCGTACCAGGGATTTTACGATATGCTAAGCCAGCCATCTGGCTTCATGCATGCACTGCCAGATTGATCAGTTAGGTCCCCATGTTGCTTTGGATACAGCCAAACCAAATCCATGCATCTAGTTTTGCCTTTGTGTGTGTGTGTGTGTGTGTTTGGGGGGGGGGAGAGGGGGTTACCTTTTGGCTAGTCTTCATTACAGTTGCCTTCTTTGCTCGTACTCATTCCTAGGCACAACTCCACCACCAGGCCTGACTCGTCCTAGTTTCTTCTCCAGTATCATCCTCTGCTTACCCTTCTATTTACCATCTGGCACTACTTTCTACTTCGTCGTCAATCATAGCATTCTAGACGACCTCATCTATAGGATCAACTTGTGCCCAACAATGTTAGTTTCGATGATTATGCTACAAATTTGTTTTCTATGTTTCTAATATTCAAATTTTTCATTTCTATTTTCTGTAGACTTCAATCTTTCGTTGTAGGTCGCATAGATTGTGAGGACTTGTTTATGTTTTTGGTTCGTACAAGTGGATTGTTTTATAATTTCCATGTTATTATAGTTAAATTTTTTATATTTCACAAATGAACTATATATTAAATGCCAAAACGTGCAACACTGAAGACTTAAAATCAAAATTAAAATTTCATTATATGTATCGAAAGTAAGATGCGTATATTATTAGTGATTATTTTCGAAAATTATAACTTTTTGAATTTTAATATAAAAAAATAAAATATAAATATATAAAACGTATGATATTTATGAGTACGTGTTAACTTTTATAAAGTATTATTATTAATATATAATTAACATCGCATATGTTAATCAATTTATATTAAAAGTATCTACCTATACAATTTATATGATGATAATCAATTTATATTAATATTATTTACAACTGTATAATTTATTTATATCATTAACAATTTTAAACAAAGTAAAATTTTAATATTATATAAATTAAGTAAATGAAGGTGGTGGAGCATGTTTCAAAATTTTCACCAAAATATTGACCGATGTGGGAAATTTGAATTTACCTATTAGAAGAATATGCTAATATGAGGCAAAATTCCTCATGATTAGGATATTAATGCGAATTTCACCTCTTGACTAAGACTGTAAAGCGAAACTCATCTCGATCTACTATGAGGTGACTTTCACCTAATAATTCCACTATTAGGATATACCCTAGCTAGCTCGTGCTTTCTTCATTCTATTTTCTGATTTGTACAAACACGTAGGTCTCTCTCTCTCTCTCTCTCTCTCTCTCTCTCTCGTTTCTTCCTTGATTCGTCTGAGATATTGTAATTTTTTTTGTTCATTTCATTCGTTTGTTATGTGTTGATTTGATGGTAATGTTTTTATATGTGAATTTTTCAAGTGTTGATCATTTTATGATTGTGTTAATATTGATTTAACAAAGATAATTTAAGGTAATATCTTTTTGTTTTCATTGGAGTGTCTTTGTTTTTTCATTTATACTTTTTCGTTGATTTATTAACTAGTTAATGGAATTTTAATTAATTTTTCTAGTGTTTGATGACTTTAAACTTGTAATATTTACACATACAAGAATAATTTGATGGCAACATAATAGTTTTTTCATATAATTTATGCATTAAAATAAAATAAAAAAATTATTGGCTATAATTAAAAATATAACATGTCCATTTAATATAACTCAAAATAAGAAGAAATAACATATTGAAAAAACTTTTATTTAATTAAAATCAATTATTTTTATTTTAAAAAGGAATTTTTAAAAAAATAAAATCTCCATTGGATTTATATTTGAAAAGAAAAAAAAATACAAACATATGAGGTAAATTTCACATCTATAGCCTAGTCAAAGACGAAACTTATCTCATATCACTATTTGACATACCATGTTAAGCAGTAAGGCGAGTTTTCCTCTAACTGAGTTATAGAGTCAAAATTTGCCTCATATATCCATAGAGGCGAAAATCGCCTCTTTCCATTTGTATGTAGCAATTTTCACCTCTAATGATCTAAGTTTTCTAACATTTGTAGGCAAAAAAATTGAGGTGAAGTTTTCGCCTCATTAGGCCTAGTGAAAGTGAAAGTTTTCCTATTAAGATGAATAATTTCGCCACTTTTAGCTGTATGTGTATTAGTGATTTTACTAGTGATATTCACAATTTCTTCTTTTCTTTCCTTTTTGTTTTTTTTTCTCTCTTTTTTTTTTTTTTTTGTAACTGTCATTTTTTATTCTCGTAACAATAAAAAGTGACCGTTATAGACTATGGGGTGGAGAGCACACTGTGCCAACAGAGACTGAGGGAGAATTTGGAACAGAGACAAATAACCAACAGCTTTCATTAATTTAAACAAGAATAATAACTTTTTTGAACAATAGTTGTACCTGACAAGCACTTTTGAAAGTTAGTTCTAGGATATGGAAAAATACCCGCATGTTTTTATTGTTTATCTTATCTGGACAACAAATAAGTACACATCTAGTATTTACACATTTTCTTTAATGAGAAAATTAAAGGGAAAGAAAAGTGGGAGGAAAAGATTAAAGACGGGAAAAAATTTTACCTAAGTATAAAATCGAAATTTCACCCCTTCCTTTTCTTCTCAACCATCTAATTTAGTCATCTATGGACCAATCCCCCCATTGGTCCAGGAGGTTATATTCATTATGATTACAAATAATCCTACTTGGATGGTATACTTCATATCATTAAGAAGTCCGAAAAAAAGCATCCGTATCCTAGAGTCTTTAACATGTGACACTATATGAATAATCTTACTTTCTAATAGCTACGAAATGGGATCGAAAAGGTTAAAAATAAGGTATTTTAATTATTTTATAATTTTTTTATTTTATCAAATACATCATATAAAGTTATATGAGATCATAAAAATTAATAAAAAAAGCTTATGTAAAGAATTATTGAAATAAAGTAATGGGATTCTTAAAAAAAAAAAAAAACGTGTCTTAAAATTTTAAGACCTTTTACTGGTGCTACGGGATGTAGATCCTCTTAAGAGTATTTGTTTAATTTCATTTTGCGTGATGTTGGTATACTGCTGCTGTAAATGAGCAGTTGTAAAGATGGTAGATGCTGAGGAAAGCATTTAGGGTAAGATGGTCCATGTTTATTGATTTGTCGTACATTCCCTTACGCGGCAAGCAACTATTGCACAAATCTTCCGAAATGCAGGATAACGAGATGTGTTTCGCATGTGTAGCTGGATAACGTATGTGGGACCTTAGGATCCACGTAGTTGGGTCTCCATGTCAGAAAGTTACACGTCCACTGTTGACTCCTCATACCAAAGAGCAATCAAAACTGGGATGAGAAGACAGACGAGGAGAGTCACAGGACACTTTCCTTAAAAAAAAAAAGAAAGAAAAGAAAACCTTCCTTCATAACTAACACCTGATTTCCCCCCCAGAAAAGCTGCAATGCAATAATCAAATTCACAACACAGGTATCATTCTGTCTACCAATCTAGCTAAATTGTTAGCTAACATGTCAATTGTTATTATCAATCAAAAAACGAGTTCTTAATTTGAAGTTTCTACTTTGTTTGTCTATTCAATATCCGGATCCATCTTAATTATATTATGTGAAATTTGTTTCATGTTAGTGTCGCATATGAAGCTAAGTTGAGTTACTAAATGGATCTTTTAAGAAAAAAAATACATATATATGTTTTAGTCTTTAACAACGGCAGAGATCGTCAAAGAGATCATAATAACAAGCTCATCAGTTTTTAGTACCGATTGAGTGCTTTTATGTAACATGCATCCCGGTTATAGAATACCAATTGGGAATAATTCGAAGATTGCTTTCTGCAGATATTAATTTGAAGCTGTTCAACATGTAGTTAAGCCATAAACGTGTCCAAGTGAAACGATTCTATGTCGATAATAATAGACACAGCGAGTGTATATTAGATAATAACGGAATCTGTGTGGGCCGCTGATTATGATAAAGAAAGGGGAAATATGGAGAAGGTTTGCGAGTTTTGCATGGCATTGAGGCCGGTTGTTTATTGTAATGCCGATGCAGCACATCTGTGCCTCTCTTGTGATGCGAAAGTTCATTCAGCAAACGCCCTTTCCAACCGTCATATCCGGAATCTGCTATGCGATTCTTGCCGATGCCATCTAGCTTACATTCACTGTTTCGACCATAATATGTATCTGTGCCGTGGCTGTGACCGAAGCCTTCATGATGAGCATTCCCGGCATCAAAAGCAGGCTATTGGCAGTTACACAGGGTGCCCTAATTCGGCAGGGGGTTCTGCAGCACCATGGGATTCAGTCACCCATAAATTGTCCGACGATAAGTGCCATGGACAGACCGTCTCCTCTTCATCTCATGGTACGATGTCATTTGACGGTTCGAAAAAGTTTTGCCCACCCAAGGATGCCTCTTTGGTGGAATTCAAGACATGCTCTGAAAATTTGGCTCATCAAATGGATTCGCGCGATCAGTGTAGCACCATGGTTAGATCACATGCCGCATGATGTCTTAAATTTCATAAGTTAGCTTCCCAAGCATATACATTGCGGATTCAGATCTTTTGAATTCCTTCTCTTAAATTTTCTTATTAGTTTACTTATTAATGGTTACGGTTATCTAGATTTTTGAAATCATTATTATGCATTGTTGTCAAAATCACGATTTTACTATTGTTTGGAATGTATAGATTTGAAGGAATAATACAAAATCGTACAAAACTCGTAAAATTGTAAATGTATTGAATTGTATACCTAAATTAGTAATTCCATCTAAGTTTGCACCTAAATAATCTTGCATCCATTTTAATTAAGAAATAATATATAAAATCATAAACTCATAAAATCGTATATTTGATTAATGATTTTGACAACTATGATTATGGCATTATTCTTTTTCACTTACAATTTTAACCTTCGATTAGGTGTGACGAAGATATTATAAACAAGATAAAATTTCAGAAATTTAGTGAGAAAAAACCGCTAATCGAATATTGGCTTCTGTAATAAAATTTGCAATATCTTATATTGATCCTCTCCATTTACTTTCTCTCAGTTTATAAATCAATTGTTGAAATTAGCTTGATTCTTCCTATGTCTTACAACATAGTTATGACATGACCATTTTCCGCAACAGGTGTTCTTCCTTTATTGCAAATTAATAAAGCTTACCATTTTAAAAAACTTGCGGGCCATTTTCAGGGTGCTAATGATGATTTTGAGCAGACAACGAACCAGCTTCATGAGATGAAAGTACATCTGTCCTCTCCATTTTCTCGGCTCGAGCACCCACCATCTTCGCAAATTGTGGGCGTCCCTCTTACTGGAGAATCTTTCTGGCAATGCAGGAGTCCTATTTACAATAATCAGGTTTGGCTATTCTCAACACCACAAATTTTTAGCATTGCGTGAGAAAGCCTTAATTAAATTCTTCGTTTGATACAAATAATTAGTTTATGAATTATTATGCTTAACGTTTCCGAGCTAGAATGCCAAAAAAACAAACAAAGTTTACAATTCTTGGCTAAAAACTATTTGCTTAGTTTTAATGTGAGACTACAATGATAAAGTCAAAGGTTAGTACTCATTAAGAAGCGCCAGAAAAAAAAAAAAGTGAATCGCATTTAACATCGCATAGGAGCAACTGCTGCAATATCATAATCTTATTCGGTGTAACCTTAGTAAGGAGTGCTGACAAAGATAGATAGTTACTGAGCATCTTATCTTCTTCTTCTTATTTTTAAAGAAATACTTTATATGATCTGGCATATATAACATTAATTGTAGATATTGGAACATGGCAATTAAATTAGATAAGACAAAGATAGCAGCAGTTGTCACTCGGATGATGGGGGTGGAAAATTAGGACGGAAAATGTTGAGAAAAAAAATTTTTCATTATGTGAAGTAAATAGTTGTGTATATTTTCGTGATCCATCGTTATCAATCACTCATTTACTCAAAACTAGCCATTGATTAGCACAATGACACAATCTCTTAAAAAATGAAATCACAACACCCACAGCTTGAAGGGTACAACTATTTGTTGTGTATTTATTGTCTGGTCAGTACATACAAGCTTTTGGAAATGGAAACCATACTTTGACATATATATATATATATATATAGGTAGATAGATATCTCCAAACTCCTTTACTCAAAACATTTTAAAATAAGTCGCACAATGGCTAAAGTATGAAACTTAACAAGTAAAAGCGCTGCTACAAGCACACACAATATCATAATACATGCATGCAGCTATCTATAAGGTAGCAATCACCTACCTCTTGTTTGGTCATGCTTATTTCGGTTGATTTAAGTGGGCATCTGCATAAACAAATTGCTAGGAATAGCTATATCTAAGACATACTGATCATCCCATATCGGTATACTGCATGTATCAATCATCAATATCCTAGTTACTATCTCCATATGTAGATGTGTCCCATGCCATAGTTATATTCCCGTGGCAAATTCTCTTTTGACGTTCCAACTCATATAAATTATAGTATCACCATATATGATGATCCCCTTATCTATGTTAAGGACTTAGTGCTTAACTAACAATAACTTCATCCCGAATGTCTAACCCCCTCTAAGGTAAATTGTACATGAATCCATGACTTACTAAGTTCATTTAGTTATAACATTTAAATGTTATATAATGATTTGGTAATAACCACAACCAGCATAAACACTGATATTTTGATATTACATGATAAATAAGACTAGTTATCTAATCCTATAAGTATAGCCAATAAAACACAACAATACTTGTACTCACTTTTCTAATAGCTAATCTCTTGAGATGAAACTCCTAAAAATTCATAATTTACAATAAGATATTTAATTGATAGGAGAACACACAATTGAATTGATTTCTTAACTATATCTTGGGTTATTTTTTTAGTCTTAGTTAAGTCAGGTTTATAATCAGGAGAAAGTTTTAGAAATTAAATTAAAGAAGTATTAACCAATTTAATTGAAAAAAGAGGACCAAACAAGCTAGGGTGGTCATTTCATTGGCTGAACATAAATGCCCATTGCATGGCTAGTCATGGTTCGATCTGGTATTGTATTGTTCATCCCTTTTTTCGACTATAGTTAACCTAAATCTAAATCCATAACCCATTAAATCTTTTTTTTTCCATAGCTAAGATCTTAATTAATTAGAATTTTATGAAGTATCTTTTTTAAATTTTATTTCTTTTTCTTCTTTTCTTCTTCTTCTTCTTCTTTTATTTATTTTTTTTAAGTTCAAGTTTGTCCAACTTAATCAAAAGAAGTGTCTAGGGCTCATTCTTAGAGTTTAAATTAATAGCTTTTATGCTTTTCTCAAAATTGCACAAGTTACATTTAAGGTTCGGTGTATTTGATTTTCTATGTTAATTTGTAAATGTGGCTTGATTTAGATAATGATTATAATATTATTAAATTTAAGTGGTTGTAATTGGAATTGTAAAAGGAAATATTTCTGACCTGAAAATATTAGAATGAGTTTGAAACACTTCTCTCGATTTCTGACCTGAAAATTTAAGTAGTTGTAATTGGAAGTGTAAAAGGAAAGATTTCTTGTTAATATAAGTTGAGAGAAATGAACGAAAGTTTTATTTAACTAAATTGGATTTGGACTTGATCCATTTGAAATTGATATTTAACTGTTTTAAAATTTCCGTATTTAACTGATTTCCTAAAATGCTATCTCTTAAATACAATTAAACAATAAGCATATAAGAAATATTAATTGTTGTTTAGGACTTGCTCAGTGAGAGGAAAAGATTAACAACAACAACAACAACACTTCTTTGGAACTTAGTGGGAATCTTAATATTATTGTCCTTTTTATTTCTTCAGCATAAGCAGTCCTTTTATATCTGCATATTTGGAGCTTGATATATATGGTACGAATGATAATGATTTATGATCAGCAATATTAATGTTAATTTGTCAAATTTAAATGCCGTTCTGAGCACCACCTTAAAACAACCAACGAGATAATACTAAATTCTTCATCTTCGGTAAATGCTTATCTCATGTAGTGTCAATCTCCTACAAATTTTGATTTGTGGAAGTTAATGATGGTGGTTGTAGCTATGGCCTCACTTCATGCAAGATCTTGGGGTTTGTGAAGAGATTGTTGACAGTGAAGATTATTTCAATATTCCTGATGTTGATGTAACATTCCAAAACTATGAAGAACTCTTTGGTGGTGGAGAACAAGACATACCAAGGGAGCTAGTTGATGATAAAGATATGTCTTCGGATAAATCAGAAAATAGTAAACACTGATATTTTGGGTGGCGTCCAGTAAATGAAAAATTGTATTGAAATCTGTGAAGAGAAGGAACAAGTTTGATTGTGCTTTCCCTACCGATGCTGTTAGATGCTATGCTTTTCTTTTTGATTTTTCATTTTTTTTAATAAATTATTACCGACGTCACATTTGAAAGAGGAAGAATCAAACCCAAATCAACCTTATTAAAAGATCAGTGTTTATGTCACTTGGTTATAAGGGTAATAGTTATTTTATTTTTTTCTTAATTTTTCTATGACATTAAAAATATATACCTTGCACTTAATTTTTAGGTTAATTAGCCATGCATTTGTTTCTTTTTTATTTAAAAAAAAGGGGGAAAAAGTGTATGTTCACTTAGTCAGCACCTTTCCTCTTGATCTTGAAGATTATTTAACCTTTGTCAAATGAATTGCACAGTTTCTAAAAAAGGGGGACAATGTAATAAGGGACGTTATGCAAAGATGCATTATTTCCTTGCTTAATGGAAAATCAATGATGCATAACATGACTTTTAGAAGTTGAGAAATGCATACGTAGTACGCGCATTTTTAAAGAAAGAATGAAATACGCACCAATGAATAAACATTTGAACCTCCAATACCGAATTAGATGAAAGATTCATTTTTGGTGTGCCAGATATGTTGACAATAATTTTCTACATAGTATTGCAAATTAACTCATATATATGTATATATAAACATATTAATATAAAATTATTTCTCAACTTTTTATTTTGAGAGCTTCTACAGTCTCATCAATAAAACCTTCTAGTCAATCATCTAACCATTAAAATGTAATAATTGAAATATAAACTATTTTAATGGTTAGATCATGGAACTAATTCTATCAATATTGATGGCAAGACATAGAATTTCTCCTTTATTAATAGTCACATGGCCACTATCTCTGTCTTTTTATTGTAAAATCAACCCGACATTGGCATTAACGACCTAAAATTTCTCTATTTTTAAATATACTGAAAAATGGAGTCCACAGTAGTTGTTCATTTTCTTGATTGTTGTTATAAAATTTAGATTACATGTTTTATATTTACTAATCATCAATACCGAGATCCTTTTTTTTTTTTTTCAAATGCTACATATTCCCTCCTATTTTTGCGCGTGCGCTGTACAACTTGGCTGCATAGCATCTAATATGACATTTTACATCTCACATGACAATCAGAGTAACATTTATTAATTTCCACATCATTTAAAATTTATTTGGTAAAAAATTAAAATAAATAAAAAGACAAGCTAGATCCCACGACTTTTTTTCTCCGAAAAATGGCATTGAAAGTCCGTACTTTGCAATTGAGGTAAATTAGTATTTGAGCTTTCAAATTTTGTATTTTTTGTGTTTTTAGTTTTATCTTAATACTTATATTAATGTCTTTAGAGATACAAAAAAATCAAAGTTTGAAAGTTTAGACACTAATTTACTCAAATTGTAAAGTAGAAATACTTTTAATGTCTTTTTTTTTTTTTTCCTCTTTTCCCGTTTCCAGAAATTACCTAATATAAGTTTGGGAGCTTTTATGATCCCATCTAATTAATAAAATAACTATCAAAATAAATATAATAATTAAAATATTAACTTTTTAATGATTCAATGACCATTGAGTATGGTGTGAGCCATTAGATAGTGATGGGACCGGTCCGTCAAAATTAATAACGAAACTATAAAATTTCATCTATAGGTTTTCATCGTAAACTCCACATCCAAATTGGAAACAGGTTTGGTATTTCTCAATTTTTCTCCAATGGAACCTATGTAATCCATCTTCATATCTAAACCAATCAATGAAACATAGTGATGAATCAAACGAATTCTGGATTCGTTTAAAGATTCCAAAACTCAATCTAAGTTTTTCCTAAATCATACCAGCATTTTATCAAAGAAAAGAGTCGTTCTCGCAATGGTCCGTCCAAGAGATTGACACGAGAATCCAAGCTACAATTAGGCCATTACATCAACGCCAAACTTAACGAAGAGGATTTTTTGCAATCAGATTTCAAATCTCCATTCTTTTCATACCAATAATACCAACACGAATCCTGGCTCCACGTTGCATAATTGATGGATGAAGACCGGTTAGAGAATTATATAGTGTTTCCTATGGGTAAAAATTTATTCTTTTGAGTATCCTGAATTTGAAATATAGAAGCTATGTAGAACTAATAAATAAGTGTCCTGATATTCGAAACAAACTATAATGAAATATTAAGGAAAAGATTTATGTCTTTGTAAGAGAATTGTTGGCGTTGCTCGATTTGGGTCCTCCATGTGAGTGACTTTGGTTGTGATTATGAAGAGGAGGTCTTCATGGAAGATCGCTTATTTAACAGTTTAAATATTTAATATATTAAAATACTTAATATATTACTTATTATATTTATATTAACGGTCAAATGATTGATTAAGCTGTGAAATTCCCAAAAAAAATTATATCTTCTTGCTAGTGAATAACCAGATCATATATTTATTATTTTCTATGTATAAGTTTTTGGTAATTATTAATATCACAAAATGTAATTATGTTTAGTTATTCCAAATATAACATAATTAGGTTCTTGTGGTCTACTTTCCTAAAAAAATGATTTAAAAATTTTCTCATCTAGTTTGTCATTTTTTTACTTTTATTTTTGCCAAATTATGTGAAAATTAATGAGGGTTGCCTACATTGCCACACTAGGAAAAAAAATGCCACGTCCGATGTCATGCAACCAAGTTGTGTGAGGGCATGGAAAAACGGGGAGAAATATGTAGTATTTTGAAAAAAATGACTTCTCCATCTATTTTAGAAATTTTGTGAGAGCAATTGATGTAATTTACCTAGTCATTAATACCATTATCTTCTACAAATTAAATTGAGAATATAGTTATAAAATAGCAAGTATTACACAGATGATATAAAGTTTTTCTTAAATAATCGGTCGTATATATAATTTAACTCAGGATTTGTAGTACCATTATATTTAATTATTACATATGCAACATAAGTACGTGCCTACTAATTTTAATGAAGCTACTTATAGATGTAAGATTCAATATAAGAAAATGCAGTTGCTCTACTCAGCTAATATAAATGATTGAGCTAGAGTTAAATAAGGATTGGGTCTCAATCAGGACTTGACCCGCCCTGGTCATAGTGAATAGCTAGCCTGTCTTAACAGCTCATCTAGAAGTTTGTGCAGATTGCTAACAATTTTTTTTTAAATAAATTATTAATAAAACAAAGCAAATATACCTAATTTCTTACTCGGAGCATTTAGTTATTAAAACACAACATATAAATATATTTGAGTTGATTAATATAAACTTCTTGGAATATTAAAATCTTATTTCTTAATAATATGAGATTAATTTCTATCTATTAGTCTTTTTTGTAGTTTTTAGATTTTTATAATTCTATATTGCTAAAACTTCAATTAAATTTGGACGTAAATATATATACAAATAAATGCACATTCTTAATAAGTGTTTAGCAGATGTACTGAAGATTTGATGACAGTTGAGGCCTATTTTTATTTTAACTAAATTTTGATTTATTTTTTAGCTTTAAGTTATAAAAAAAATAAAAAGATAAGGCTCGTTTGGTGAGTCAGAGGTCTATGACCTGGGGCTGTACCAAAACCTATTCGGGCTCAGGTTTTGATATTTGCGCACACAACTTGCAAGGATGGGTCTTGGCTTAGGATGGTTCGAGCCTCTAACCGAGGTGTAATTTTATTATATTTGACTTCATCATTAAACTCTTATGGAAAAAAAAAAAAAAAAAAAAAAAGGGGCTTGGATATTTTTTGAGATTACTAATTTCAATATCAAATTGAATTTTCAATGTCAGTGATTGTATTTGTGTTATATACATCTATAATATTTTACCCAATTTACTTATTAAGACCAATTATAAATTATCATTTGTCCTATATGACATTGTAATGAAAATTTTCTATTTAGAATACACATAACTAGTGGAAACAATAATGGGCTAAATAGAATTCCAAAATTATTTATGTAAAAAAGGAAACATTTATATCAGAAAGTTAAACATATGTGGATAAATTCACTTGAGGTCATAACATTTTGCGTGGTTAAAAAGAGATCACAATGTTTAAAGAAATGAGTCAATTGAGGTCAATATTGGTGTGTGTCAGAAGGAGAAATATTTTAAATTAAAACTTAAAAGATATGACATGTGCTAACAGTGATCTAAATTGACTAACTTCTCTAAACATTGTTGTCATATCTTTTTAATCACTCGAAATACTATAACATAAAAAGAACTTACTCCCTAAATATTATAATGTCTTTTTAACCACTTGAAATGTCGTGACCTCAAATGAACTTATCCTCAAATATTGTGGACTTCCAATGTAATTTACCTATTGAACAAACAATTTAATATAGAATTAACATGACCTTAAAAAGTTGCACTGAAATGATAATTTAAAAGTATAGGTAATGAATTAAAAAACCAAGAAAAGTTTAAGTACCTAATACAATATTATCTAAATGGAAAAAAAAAGCAACAACTCTCAAAAGTCAAACTTATACCTCAATTCTAGATGCTTTTGAAGAATCCAATAGTAAAAATTTCTACTTAAAAGGCAAAATTAGCCTCTTAATTGTCCCTAATCACATTAGGTTCAAAAGAAGCCAAACTTTGCCTCTTACATGGCAAGTGAGGTGAAATCCGCCTCAGTATAAGATGAGACAAAGCTCGCCTCATTAGGATTGGAGATTTGAGGTGAGTTTCACCTCACAGTATCCATTTATATATACTCGAACCACGTTCCTCGCATCCCTCACTTATTCTTTCTCACTCACGCAGGTTGTGCAAATTTTTTTATTATTTTATAATTTTTTTAATGTTAGATGGTAACACTAATTTATTTTAATATGTGTTTTCAGATAATTTTACGTAAAGGTTGTTATTGAAGTTGTATTTGCGTATTCTTGGCTGCAATGTTAGCAAAGACTATCTATATTATTTTATTTGTTATAAAATATGGTTGTTGTTTTATTATTACTGTTATTTAATTATAAATGTTTAGTATATAAATATATGTGTTTGATTGTGTTTGTTTATTTGTCTTGTTTATTTTACTTAGATACCAATGTTTAATACATGTTATGTATAGTTAAATAATTATTCATGATGTTATAGTTGTCTCTTTTTTATTCAATGTGATCGATACATATATGTTTGCATG
This sequence comes from Combretum micranthum, assembly GCA_024138025.1. Classification (NCBI taxonomy): domain Eukaryota; kingdom Viridiplantae; phylum Streptophyta; class Magnoliopsida; order Myrtales; family Combretaceae; genus Combretum; species Combretum micranthum. The sequence goes on from JAMXBD010002574.1 coordinate 45,270, forward strand.
TATATTTTTTATACACAATGTGCCTTGCCTTTAAATGGTATTAATTAATTAATGTCATGTTATATTTTATAAGCAAATCATAGTATATAGTATTAGGTAATTACTATTTTATGTAGTAGATGCTAATATTATAATGAGTTAAAGATTGTAATGCCATATATATAGTCACAATTGTAAGTTAAATAAGAAAAATATAAATAAATTAATGTGAAATGGATTACTACATATTAATATAGGATGCCAGAACATGGTTGGCACAAGATGCATAATTGAACATCACTAGAATATAGAATTAGGGTTAGGGAATTTTTACAAGCTGCAATAAACCATAGAAACGTGGATAGATTGATAAGGTCTCCATAAAAAGATTGTCTTAACACAAAATGGTAGTCTATTCAGATTATTGAGTTTCATCCCATGACGAAAGGAATGACATAGACATACTCAATGTGGACTTTTCATGGTGAGGAGTCAGATGATGAAGACAAAGTCCCTAACGAGGTAGCTGATGGGAATAAGAGCAGTATAGATGAAAGAGAAACCTTCGAAGACCAAGCTAACTATCAAATGCTAGAGGATTAGCCACTAATATAAGTGATTGAAGGTGAAGAAACCAATAGTGGAGATGAAAGCTCTAAAAACCATGCAAATCGGTAGACAAGAATGTTCAAAATTATGAAGAGTCATAAGTATCTAGGTTATACAAAGTTTTCAGTATTGTCTGCTATTCTCCATATGTTGAGTTTGAAAGTCGATGAAAAATAATACGTGAAATCCTTTAACAATTGGCTTGCTTTTATATAAAAAGTTTGTTACTAGAGGGCAATTTGTTGCCATCATCATACCATGATACTCAAAAAATGCTGAGACAATTGAGAATGGATGCTAACACTATACATGATTGTAAGAAAGACCTTGTGCTTTTTCGGAAAGACTATAAAGTTCTTGACAATTGTTTTATGGCTAATACCCACCATACCCTCCATCTATGGTGACCAAACTGACGATGAGAGTCTGAGCCAGCCATCCCATACACTGATGCTGCCTACACCAGCATGGCATTTTCAACAGCTATATTTGTCTTACGAGATGCTAGGCTAGCCATTCAGTCACACCCCTCTACCGACTCCACCTGCAGCTAGATCTCTAAGCGTATGGCTCTACAACAAGGGCAACATCCAGCATTGGCATTTATGCCATGGCCATCCTTGGCATTGGCCATTTAGTTGTCACAGCAGCAACCCATGTATGGATTGGTTCCTTATCATGCTGGCATGGCTCCCCAACTTGGACCAAGTTCATCCCAATATGCTTCTACATAGCTTTATGGATAATACTCATCTCACCTTCTACTATTTCCACCTTCACCGCATAGATAGCCTCGGGCATGAGTAGCACTTAGTTCGATCAGTGTTAGAGACAAAAATAGATTAAACTTTCATTATTTGCTCTTTGTTTGATCAAACTTTGAGTTTTTATACCTTCATTTCTATATTTTTCATAAACTAATACGCTCGGTTAGAATTTTCAGTAGTTTATTAAATATTGTGTATCTGTACATCTTTGCATGCCAAATATAACATATTTTCCTTAGATTTTAGGTTTCTACTATGTGGTATGGCCTATGGGTATAATTTATAGAATAGCATATATAACATGACATAATTGTAAATATATTAATCTGTATAATAATGTTTATAAAATGTATATTCTTGTAATGCATTTAATTTATCAAATACATATATATCACTAGTAAAAAATAAGTATATATCAATAAAATACTTTATTGTGTAAATATAAACACTAATATATGTTTAAATTTAACAATAAATATATAAACACACCTATGTATAAATTATTTTTAAAGGTAATATATATCTTTCTAATTTGTTTAATAAAACTTAAAATTTTCAAGTCAAAATTTAAAGATTTTTAGGTGAAATTTTCAACAAAATTTACCCAAGGAAATTTTTCGCACAGGGGGAAATGGAAATTCCAAAATGAGGTGAATTTTGCCTCTCATTTTTCATACACAACACCCGCCCATCCAATTACAATTTTTCTACCACTGACTAAATAAGATATATTAGTTTATGAATTTTTCACTCTATATAGATAATTTCAAAAATTTATTACTATGTTATATCTTTTCTTTTTTTGGTGTCCGAGTAATTTTCAATTAATATTTTGAAATTATAATAGTATAAAAAGTTATTTAATTATATGTTTTCATAATTTAATAACAAAAACACTTAGTAACTTCTATATAAAGTAATTTTAATCATTTAAATATAACATACATGTTACTGTAAATCGAATTTTTTATATAAAATAATATTAATATATGGCCATATATATTTATATATTTTTATAAAAAATTTAATTAAAAGAAAAAGATCCATATATATGAAAAAAAAAAGGTCTGTAGCTTAGTGAAATTCGCCTCTACTGACAAATTTGAGATGAATTTCACATCGACCTTGGCACGAGTAAACACGCCAGAGCATGAGGCAAATTTCGCCTCTTTTTTTCCTGAAGCGAATGTCACCTTTTTTCAATTTATTAAGGCGGCATTCATCTCACTATCCTATAATATTGCAAATCTACTGATGCAAAATATTTCCCCTCATAAACCCCCGTTCCCACTTGTGATCACACAATATGTGTTAAGACCCTATATTTCATAATAATACATTAAAACTGTTTTTTCTTTTAAACTTAATTTGTACTTTAAAAAGATGTTTGGACTTAACTGTATCTCTATAAAAGTTTAGGAATCTTTAGAAGAAATATAAAAACGTACTTTAGTAAGCGGTGAATACCTAACTTCGACGATCTTTTCGAAATTGAAACCAAACTGTTGAGTTAAATACAAGTATGGTTAACTCTATTTAATAATGATGTAATGAAAAGCCTTCATCGTCTTCATGATTTGGTGGAGAACATACTTTCACATTATGGGTTTATTTTATTCTAATAATTTTTATATTTTTTTTATTATATTCAAATAAATTGTTTGTCAAAAAATTATGCACGCAAAAAAACGAATATTTTTATTTATAAATAGATTAAACCGACCAAATACAGATTAAATAAAATATTTAATACGGATAAGATATAAATAAAAATCAGACAATTCAAACAGACCTTATTTGTTATAAGTATATAGAGAGAGTCTGGTTGAGGTCATTTATCTTACAATGTTTCTATGAAAAATTATTATATGTACCTATAGTATTCTCTCGAGGGAACATTATGAAAATTTACTCGGTGTTTTACAACATCTGTGTTTTTGAATGTTTATTAAACACATAACATGTATTTTATCACTATCTATTAGCATTAGTTTGAAATCACATGTCAATTTGTATTGATCTATATAATAAAATAACATTATTATATAATAAAAATTTTCAATAAAAATGCAAATAATTAAATAAAAGTTTAAGATACAAAATCAAACTCTAATTAAGCCTTGATAGCTCCCACATGATAAAAAAGAGTGGTCAACCACTAGTAGCAAGGTTGCAGGATACACTATAAATGGTGTGACCCACAAGGGGAAGTAATTAAGGCAAGTTTAAAGTAGGATTTATAAATCCCAAAGCTATCCCAATATCCTCTCAAGTGTTCTAAAGACCTATCTCGAACTTTGTAGGATCTTTTTTTAAACCTCATTCTAAAATGCATGTCATTAACTAACACATTTTATTAAAAATACTTGCAAATATCACTATGATAAAATTGAGATTTAAAGACAAATTTTATTTCTAAATGTAAATTATATCGCAAAAATTAATTTTCATCTTTGAAGATCAATTTTCTTATAGTGTATTATTCCAAACTTCATCAAAAAAAATAAAACAACATAAATAGATCAAATTATAACTAAGTCAATTTTTTTTCTTAAATAACTTTTAACCGACACAAAATGATTGCTTTGCTCTATTAATAAGAATGTAAAAATTGAAAATGCTTCATTTGCTTTTCCTTCTTCCACTAAATTCTATTCAAAAAGTAGAAAATAGGAATAGGATCATAGCAAAATACAATAAAGTTTCAAATATCCACAACAACGGGAAAAAAAGGTGTTTTTGAATGAATTTAAGTACAAGTTTGAGGAAGCTTCTACGGTCCGGTTGATAAAACTGTCCAGATAATTATTTAACCATTAAACTAAATATAATAATTAGAATATTAACTATTTTAGTAGTGCGATCACGGATAGATATGATGTGAGCTGTTAGATAGCCGACAGGACCGGTCCCATCGAAATTAATGCCTGGATCATAAAATTTCCCAAGTTCAATTCAAGTAAATATAAGAGATGGATCATACACTTTTCTCCAATGGATATAACAAAAACCATTTAGATGAACCTAAATTTCCTTTATCTTCTCATTTTGCCCTCTGCTCTCCATTAGAGTAGTGGCATAAAGAAGAAACAATTAGTAAGATGAAATGTTGTAAAGAACTAAGAAGTAAAAAAGATGTGTATGCAATTGGCTAGAGGAAAGAGACATGGGATTAAGGTTTCAATTTAAGCTTTAAACATGTCAATTTAGAAAAACAAAAAGTATCTTGATTGTAGGGTGATGAGAGATAAGAGTTAATATAGATTGTACAGTAGTGTGTCCAATAAGCATATATTATGATGGTAATATTTTATCATATTTAGTTTTCTACTAGGTGACGACAAGCTTGGCTAAAATTCAATTCCAAACCTCATAGACAAATGCCTTATAAAATAAATATTGGGTATGCTCAAGTTGAATACCCTATATAAACTTGCCTACATGCATACCTACTAATAACATGACTATCCATCACTTATAAGGGGGTCACATAAACTCTATTACTAGTGGTCAACTACCACTTGGCCATAAAGTAACTAATTATATCTCAATTAGAGTTCAATTTTATTTTTTTCAATTTTTCTTTTTTTTTTTATCGTTTCCTAAGTTTTTATTCTTTTTAACTAAATCATTTAATTAAAAATATCAAATAATAATTATTTTTGAAATAATTAGTTTTATATATGGGGGAATCTTGTGTAAATATTTTTAAATGTTAAGGGTATATATATCCTTCCATATTTTATTAAAAGGATTCCTTATAAATATCCATACTAACAATATTAGCCCTTTTCTTCCTCCTTCGACAACTTCTCTTACAAATACTTTTCTCCATCAATGCAACTCTAGTAAGACCTTTTCTTTGGAATTTGAATGTGTTTTCTATGTGGAGGAGATTCCAAAAGAGGATTCTTGATATCTTCTTAGAATAATAGCGATTACTACAAATAGTAGCAAGACTCATGGAAATTTTTGGAAGACTCTCAGTAAGTTAAGAGATTTTCTATATAGATTGTTGTAAGAAATGAATGTTTCATATATTGAATTGTGAAATATTAATTAAGAGTAGATTCACTATTTCACTAAGAAGAAATCACATTTGAAGGCAGCTATAAGTAAGTTATACAAACTTGTTGGTTATTTGATCTTAGAGGCCTAAGGATGTTGAAATTATGTTGTAATGAGCCACAAATGTAGTTAGAGTGCATAGCTGTGGTAGATTTTTATTTCAAGTGAATTTGGAAATGAAATTTTGAAGAAAACTCTATCTTGACATGCAACAGGATCACACCAGTTCACCGGTGTAGTAAAAGTTGGGCATAAAGTGCCCATCAGGACTGACTTCTACTCTATTTTGCACCAACTTGCCAATCCACCTAAAGAACATTAACTCAAGGTCGGTGGCTAGCTATTCCTTAAGCTTGTGCAACCTTATAATAAGATCGATTTTTTATATTTCAATGTATTATTTAACAACCTATTTCATCAGTCTATCCGTGTAATTGGTAATTCATTCTACCAATAATTGTTTTCACATAATTTCATGTTATATATCAAACTATATTGATTTTATTGATAGTAAAATATAAGTTATAACTCACTCAGTCCACCACTATCATATTAGGCCCAAATGTCCAAGAAATCACTTGCCTCACCAACTCAAAGGAGATCAAGCCTAACAAAACCTTAGGTCTTGAAGTGGAGAGGAAGCCCGAGCTGTTACTCGTACCACCAGCATATAGGATCAGAAGCGACCTTTCCATGAGATCGTCTCCAATGACAACTCCTTAGGCACACCCATAAGCTACCACTACAAGGCCAAGCTCGCTAATAAGCTATCTCCATGAACTTACCCAAATCTAGTAGCTACTAAGTACTTGCATCCATCTCAATGGGGGGTGACATTGTCAACTCGATCACACTCTACACAACCACAACTCTTCCAGTTTGGTTGCTCGCATCACTTCGAAAGCCAGATCAGTTACCAGGTGGAGATTTTCCCTAATAATGGAGATTCGGTAGACCCCATTTTGGAATGACCCTTCACTTTAAAGGGAAGGAGGGAGACTTTTTCATTTAATTGAATACTCCTTTAACAGATTTTAGGAGAGGAAAACCCACAAACTAACTTAGGCATTGGAGTAGCTATATTGAGCATCCCTCGGCATGCCTCTGATTATTTTTTTATGATTATAAGAAGCTAATCTCTACTAGTAGAATTTGCTTGTGCAACACTTTGCACCATTTGTGGGGAAACCCTAAACCTCTCCTTGTCATCTTCTTCACTTAAACCTCTCATAAACCTTAACCTACTTAGTAAGGCGGAAACCAATATCAACTAAAAAGTAGCTTTTGATACTAAAGATGCTAAAACCCCAACGGAGTGAAAACCAACCCCAGCTTCCACTTAGCTAATAGCTGCTCCAACAGTTGACAAAGCTTATGAGCTGGGAGACCCAGAACTACTTGTTACAAGCAACGCTGGTTTTCTAAACTCAGGACATATCCTGGAGGTTGAGAACCTGTGCAAATAGCTTGTCAATAAGAATGTCGAGAAGGAATGTTCTAACACCCTCTTGCAATCTAGAATTACAAAGCCAGAAGGGTTGAGGAATGTACACCTAGAAGAGTAAGCTTCCAGTGCACAACAAAGCGATTCCCTAGTCAGGTCACTCATGAGGCATGATGAGGCATCATCCCAGAGGAATCACTAGTGCACTGCAATACCATGACCGACTAGCGCCTCTATAGGAGTCCATCTTGTTGCTCGAAGCTAACTTTAAACGTGTATCGAAGACCCATTATGTCTAAGAGCCTAGTAAGAGCCCCCTCTGATGCTCCACAAGAGCAGAGGACATCTCAACTCCCAACTCGAACATCTCTAGATCACCATATGAGGGGTAGAAGGTGTCTCACAATAGATTGCATAGGTCTTAGCTCAGTTTGAGCTTATAAGGACCAAGTAACTACATACCCTAAAATGGAGACCCATCCAAGTTCTGAAAAAGAATGAGCCCTAGAAGAGACTAAAGGCATGATGAGGATATGATCAACTATCAAAGAAAGCTTCGGGAATGGGTCCACCCTTAAGACGATTCTAAGAAAAACGTCATTTATGGCTAAGATCCAGTCAGATGTGCTCCCCACTAGAGCTTGACTTTCGAACTTAGAGTCTTATGATGAATCTAGTGACCCTAAAGATCATATCACTTAGTTCCAATCCACCATGACAATACATAACTTCTCATATGCCATTTGGTGCAATGCCTTCCCTACCACCTTCTGAGGCACAGCTCGAATATGTTTCAACAAGCTTAAGCCTAACACAGTAAACTCGTTCAACTAACTCAACAACCTTTTCGTAGCCCACTTTATGGTTAGCAAATGACTAGGAAAGAACGTGATGAGGATCTGATAGCATCAACATTAGAGCCGAACAACTCCAAACAATCAATTTCAAAGAGTTGGAGACCTACTGATTGTAGTTTCAATGACAAAAAGACAAGTTAAGCAAACCTATAATATAGTTTGGGATACGAATGATTAAAAACTTGAAGAATTGAAGCTGCAAGAGACTGTATGCAGGCCCAACGTCATCGGCCTTCATTTAATTTTTGTCTTTTCGAATTTCTATTTTTTAATAATGTAGGGATTAATTATAAGTATGTTTTCAATTAGGTTATCAGTTACGTAACTGCCACATGTATAGTTTTTTTTTTTCAGTTACGTAACTGCCACAATTATGATTTTTCAGTTACATAACTGCCTTGTAATAGCCTATATATTAAGGCTAGTATGGAAGATAGACAATTCAGATTACATAACATATTTTCCTTTGTGAAATACAATTTGAGAGAAATCCTTTCTCTTTGAGTTCTTTTGAGAACTTGGAATTTCTTCAAGAATTTGAATTCTTGTTGAGTTCATCATTATACCAAGGTTCTCGGTTGGTATATCCAATAGGGTCGTGATTATCATATCAAGGCTCTTTGGGTTACTCAACCATAGGGTCGACGTCAATTCCATCTTATCATACCAAGGTTCGTGAAGTTTCAGATCCATATTTGAATATTTCATTGGGTCAAGGTCCTCCTTCGTGGTTCTTAGAGTCCGAAAAATTCAAGATCAGTGTCGAGCATGCATCAGATTGGTATTAGAGCCCTAAGTTTTCTAGGAATTATCCAAATTCAGTGAGAATCGAAAACGATACATCAAAACCTAAATTTGTTCATTCATATTATCTTTTCTATTTCTTTGGTTGTTGAATTTCTTGTTAGGGTTCTTGTTAAAAAAAATAGAAATTCGAAAAGATAAAAATTAAAGGAAGGCTGACGACGTTGGGCATATGTACAGTCTCTTGCAGCTTCAATTCTTCAAGTTTTTAATCCTTCGTATCCCAAACTATATTATAGGTTTGCTTAACTCGTCTTTTATCATTGAAACTACAATAATGGGTCTCCAACTCTTTAAAATTGATTGTTGGACTTGGAGTTCATCGGCTCTAATGTTGATGCTATCAGATCATCATCAAAACGCCTCCCATTTCTACACCATCCGATAAAGGTAGGGTAAACCCCTGAAGGATTACCTCGTGAGGTTTAACGAAGCATGCCTAGAGGTTCAAAATCTAAATTAGAATCTTATGATGAATCTAGTGACCCTGAAGATCATATCGCTTAGTTCTAATCTACCATGACAATACATAACTTCTCATATGCCATTTGGTGCAATGCCTTCCCTACCACCTTCTGAGGCACAACTCGAATATGGTTCAACAAGCTTAAGCCTAACACAATAAACTCGTTCGACCAACTCAACAACCTTTTCATAGCCCACTTTATGGTTAGCAAACAACTAGAAAAGAACACCTCCCATTTCTACACCATCTAATAAAGGTAGAGCAAGCCCCTAAGGGATTACCTCGTGAGGTTCAACGAAGCATGCCTAGAGGTTCAAAATCTAAATTAGGGCGTAGCCTTCGAAGCCATCAAATAAGAAGTCCTAGCGGATAGACCCTTCTTTGACTCTATTTCAAAATATAAACTCACTATACTGGAGTAGGTGAGAGAGAAGGAACAAAAATATATTCAACAATAAGATACCAAAAGTGCCTGTAAGAAGATTAAAGAAAATACCAAGTCTGCTCGAGCTAAATGAAACCAGCACTAGGACAGGAGGCACCGAAGAGATTGCTACAACTTCAACAACTAAAATGATGTGCATCAAAATTGTAAAGATAGTGACAAAGGAAAACTCTTCCCGATGTGCAATGAGTTCATCCCTCTAAAGCTACCGGTACACGACATGTTTCTTAAAGTGATAAACCAAGGTCTCCTGCCTGCACCTCCCCGATAAGGCTCAACTTAAAGTAAAAACAATCAAGGGAATATTACAATTATTATTGCAATCATGAGCATGATACAAGATGCTTCTAAAAACTCAAAAGTGCCATCAAAGACACCATACGACATGGCTAGTTGAAATAGTATATCCACCACGATGTCGTAGAGCTCAAGCCACCTACTTAGAAACACAAGATCAATGAGAAGGAAAAAAGAGTGGAGCTCAAGGTGACCCTCATTGACTAGGACCCACTCAAGAATGGCACGGAAAAATCAATACCATCATAGGGGGACCCTTGACCTCAACCCAAACTGAGCTACAGTTGAGCCTGAGCAGATCACAACAAATAATGAACCTTGAACCTACAAGAGACAAGGTCGATACCTCCATCTCTTTCGATGATGAAAACTTTAAAGGAATCCAGAATCCTCACTAGGATACCCTAGTCATCTCATCTCGCATATCAAGTTAGAGAGTTAAGAGGATGCTAATTGACATTGGAAGTAACATCAACATCCTTTTCAACCAAGGTTACGAATAGATGAAGCACGAGTTTCGGCTAAAAGTAAAGTTGTATGATCATGAGCTATATGGTTTCGACAAGCGACCCATTCAACCCTAATAAATCATCACCTTACCTCTTGAGCTCAGTGACAGGGAACTTTTTCGCTACATACCATATCAACTTCCTCGTGATCGACTACTAGTCCCCATATAACACCATATTAGAAAGTCTATATAGTCAACATTCGATATAATTGTCTCACAACCCTATCTTAAAGCTAAGTTCTTTACCCCTACGAGGATAGGAGTATGCTGATGAGACTAAGAACAATCCAAAAAACAATATCAAGACACTAAAAGGGGATTGCATGTGCATAGTAGACTCTAAATTGGAGAATCAACTTAAATGCTACAACAAACCCACTAATCTCATCGAAGAAGTCCCCTTGGACAATAACCTCGAGTGCATAATAAAGATGGGGATATCAATTCCCCTGACCTAAGAGAAAGTTTGATTACAATCTTATAAGTAATGAAGATGTTTTCGCATGGTTGCCATCTAACATGTCAGGCATTAGTTTATATGTAATCACCTACCAACTAAACGTAAAGAGAATTAAGAGGTTAGTCTGCTAGAAAATCAGGCACTTCTCTCTAGAATAGCAAGCTGCCATCAAGGAATAGGTCCAAAAACTCTTATAAGCCGGGTTCATTAAGGAAGAGAGATACCCAACCTAGTTAGCTAACGTGGTGATAGTAAAAAAATCAATAGAAGGTGGCGAATGTGTATAAACCATACTGATCTGAATAGGGCATGCTCAAAGGATTGTTTCCTACCACTCAAGATTGACCAGCTCATTGATACCACCTTAGGATACAAGCAACTAAGCTTCATGGATGCCTTCACAAGCTACAACCAAATCAGATGGATGAGGCTAAAGAAGTCCACACCTCTTTCATCACTTCCTTTGGCATGCATTGTTACAAAGTAATGTTGTTTGGATTAAAAAAAAACCAGAGCCACCTTTCAAAGGTTAGTCACCGAAGTCTTCTAGCCTCACATCGGCAAGAATTTCAAAGTTTATGTCGACCACATGATAGTGAAAAGTAAACAAGAAAGAGACTATCTCTATGATTTCCAAGAAACTTTTGATCGACTTCATGACATCAACCTCAACTCATAGAAAAGTGCCTTCAGAATCACCTTAGGAAAGTTCGTAGGCTATATCGTATCGTAGAAGGGGATTGAGGCGAATCCCAAAAAGATCCAAGCCATCTTAGAGATGAAACCACCCTCTGTAGTCAAAGTGATACAATAGCTCGCAGGTAAAATAGCTGCCTTAAAGTAAATTCCTCCTCAAGATTCTCAAGAATCTTGATAAGTTTAAATGGATTGAAAGGACTCAAAAGTCTTTTGAAGACCTTAAGAGTTTCTTGATAGAACCACTAATGTTGTCAACCCATTGTCCCAAGAGATGATCTGTACCTATACCTAGTGGTGAGTGACTGAGCTTTATCATCAATCTTGACCCGAGTTGAGGGACAAAAACACCCAACCTATGTATTACATTAGCCGCATCCTCCAAGGGGCAAAAGAAAGATACAAGAAGTTGGAGAAATTCACTTTAACAATAGTAATATCAGCCAAGGGCTTACAACCATATTTTTAGGCACACTAAGTCATCATTCTCATCAACGTGCAACTGAGAACAATCCTTCATAAACCCGATGTGTCTTGAAGAATGATAAAATATGCCATCAAGCTCAACACATATAAGGTGCAATATTGACCCAGAAATGCCATCAAAGCACAAGTATAGGGAGATTTTATAGGGGAATGCACAGGCCACCGGAGGGGGAAGACCGATAAAAAGCTGTATGGATGGTCCATGTAGATGGATCCTCTACACAAGGGAGTAGTAGAGCTAGCCTAGTCTTAGAAGAATCTTACGAAGTCAAAATATGTTACACCTTGAAGTTCGATTTCCCTACAAGCGACAATGGGGCATAGTACGAGGCTATCATCATTGAGGGGGACATCGAAGAATTGAAAATTTTTTTAGATTTCTAACTCATGGTACAACAGGTTAAAGGCTCTTACAAAGGAAAGAATGAAGAGATAGCCGAATACCTTAAAACGGCTCGATCCTTAACTTAGTAGCTATCTTATTGGGAAACTATCAAAATACCAAGAGCCGACAATTCAGAGGCCAACAAACTTTCCAAGTTCACCTCCTTAATAGTTCCCGACCTGGAGAAGATTGAAGGAAAAATCTTTATGGAGTACCTCTCAGAAAAATCCATCGCGCCTAAAGTGCATGAAGTGCTTGAGATACAAAGCATCCCTCCTCTAATGAGTTGGATGATGCCAATAGAAGACTACCTAATGAATGGCACCTTGCTCTCTAACAAAGCATAAGTGAAGAGGCTATTGTATAAAGCAGCCAACTATACTTTAATAAATGGGTATCTGTACAAGAAGGGTTTCAGTTTTCCCTTGCTTCGCTGCCTACGCTTAGAGGAAGGACAACTGGTTTTGAAAGAACTTCATGCTAGGGAATGCAGTAACCATGTCAAAGCTCAATTGCTACATATATAAGTCATGTAAGCTGGCTACTTCTAGCTTACCATGAGAACCAACACCAAAGAGTTCGTATAGCGATGTGAGCAATGGTAGAAAATCGCCCCCATCAACCACACCCCAAGCATAAACCTACATTATCTTACTAACCCATGGCCATTTGCCATGTGGGGACTAGATATCCTTGTCCTTTTTCATCCTTCAATGAGATAAAGGAAGCTCATCATAATTGGGTGTGATTATTTTAAAAAATGGATAGAAGCCGAAGCGGTAGCAAAAGTCACGAACAAGAATGTTTAGCACTTGCTCTACACAAACAATATGAACATCTTAGTCAAATTTGTGGCTCCACACTCCATGTTGATGGATAATGGAAGATAGTTCAACTCGAAAATACAAGGATTTTTGTGCTATATATAAGATTATTGCACATTATACCTTGATGGCCAAACATTGAGCAAATGATCAAGTCGAAGTGATCAACAAAATCAAAATGAAAAGCCTTAAATCTAGAGTAGACGGCTTTAGCAGCAAGTGAGCGAACGAACTTCCCAACCTACTATGGAGATATCGCACCACTAGAAGAACTCCAACTAAAGAAACCCCCTTCCGGTTGGCTCTGAAGTTGTCCTACCCATCAAGCTCGAGCTCTCAAGCTCCCTAACATCTAAGTCCAATCTTATGATGTGATTATCAATGTGGTAGCCTCATGGCTGAGCTGGAAGCCACATAAGAAACCCATGATATAGTGTGTAAAAGGATTGTGGCCTAGCAATAAATACCCAACAGGTATGATGACAAGAAGGTCAAGCACAAAGTTTTCCTCCCTAGAGACCACGTTTGTAGAAGGCTAGAAGCAATCGGAGCAGAGGAGGCTTGAGGCAAGCTTGCTTCAATCTTGGAAGACCCTATCAGAGTGAAGGAAGCCTTAGGGAACGGAGCGTATAAGCTCAAAACACTAGAAGGTGGGCTCAATCCCCACACTTGGAACGCAAACAATCTAAGAAAGTTCAATAAGTAAAAAATGATCCATTACCACCGCATGTATCTATAGGTCATAACATGATCTTACAAATGCATGAAAGAAGTTATAAATGAAATAACATTTACACGATAGTGCGATCTCTCCTACTCCTAATCTGAACTAAGAAAATTAAAGTAAGCAGGGGCCATGGGAATTTTAAAAAAAATAAACTCCATCCTTTTGTGCTAACTGAGCTTGGGTAACTTCCTCCTAAACGTAACTACCCATAAGAGATCGGTTAACTCTCTCCTAAGGGTAACTCCCCTCTAAAGCTTGCATAACTCCCTCGTAAGGGTAACTTCCTTAAAGCGCTCAGGTAACTCTCTCTTAAGGGGCAACTTCCTTCAAAGAACTCGAGTAATCCCCCTCATAAGGTTGACTCCCTCTTAGCTATGACTCACTAAGAAAGCTTGAATACGCCTTTATAAGGTTAAGCCCACTACAGAGCTCAGACAAACATCCTCGATGGAAACATCTGATTAAACATCATCTAAATCTCAACTCAATAAATGCAACCAACAATTCAATTGGACATATTGTCGAACGAGATTGAAATAAGAAACGCGGCCAATAAAGCACAGATATGAACAATGAAGCAACAAAGAAAAAATAACTTATAATGAAAAATGAAATTTATTGATTCTCAAACTATTACAACAATTTTGATTTTCTAACATGATAGTTTTGATTGGCATCCTGGACAAAAGATTGCTAGGTAAAATTTCTATAAGTACAAAAATCTATTGAGCTTCGAACTGAGAACCCCAAAAGGGATTCGCCCTTCAAGTTAGAAGTACTCAACTTCCTCCATGATGCCTCACAAGAGCGATACCACAATGCACGATCTACTCAACTCTAACTCGAAAATGTAGGTTTAGCCTGAGTGTGACCTCGCAAAGTCCATAAGTTTACAGTTAAGCTTCATAGGTCACCATCATCCCATCTCTAAGCACGAATCTACTAGACCTCTAGCCTCTCCCTAACAACCCAGGCTAACAACAAGGCTAAAAAAGCATTAAAAGTTAATTAAAGGTAACAAGGCACCTAGACCATACCACAACTAGAGAGAGGTGAGATGCTTGTGCACCATTCACCCAGGAATCTCAACTCAAGAAACAGCTAATGAATGACCTCCAATGGGAAATGTCCAAGCTTAGTTGCCATTAACTACGACCACTCCAAGAACTTAGCCTTTTTCCATCCCATTTGCAACGAGAGTGGCTCAAGGAAAGGAACTTAGAGTATCAGAGAAGATTGGTTCCCCCTTCATGAAAACTTCAACTCTGGACAAGCCATCAGGAGACTAAGCTGTAGAAGGGGAACAAGCCCTAATGCCCCTGTTCACTCCACTATAGTCACCACAGCAACTATATCGTTTCTTAGCAGCAGTAGGAACAACTTGCCCACTCTCTAACTCTACCACATGCGTCCACAAAAAGAAACAAAAACAATATAAAAAATAGAATAAAAGGGGGGAAGACGAAGGGGGACAACAACAAGAAAAAAGAGGAAACAATCGACCTTAAGAGCACTTTACTTTAAGCACATCATCTCTTTTTCCCCCTTTAGCTTGTTGAAACCTATAGTGACCGCTTTTAACCATGAGGACAAAGTATCCTATTCTTGCCTCATACTTTCCACTTCTTCTCGACGTCATTAACACTCTGCTTCATAAAAGATTCTCCTCACTTAGCTTCCACAACTTGGTGTTGAGCATCCACGGTCATTTACTCTGCCTCATGCACTAACAACTCCTTCCCCGTCATTAACTCTTTAAGATCGCTCTACAACCTGACTCTTTCCCTCTTCTCCTTAGAAACCTCCTTATCTAGTCAATGATGCTAGCCTTTGAGCTCTTCAACTCCTCGTTACCCTATCAACAGTAGTACAAGTTAAGAATGCTAGCACGATTAACAAATCGAATGACAAAGCCATTAAAAGAGCAAAAATAATCAACTTACCATCCCCTAATTTGACCTCATGTACCTAACTACCTCAAGAGGGCCACCATAGTTTACAAAAAGCATGAACAAATAAGAACAAAGAAAAAGGAAAACAGGAAAAAAAGAGAAATGTAGAAGTGAAATATCTCATACAACTTGCGAGCAGAGAAGTCCAAAACTCGACCCTTAGACTTCAGCTCGCTCAACAAGATCCTCAACCTATTTTTCTCCCCCACAAAACTTGTAAACCCCCAAAGTTTTATGATTGGTTAAGTTTAAACCATAATCAGAAGGTCAACCGAAAACATTAAAGTCAATAAAACCCTAATTAGACATAACAGTTTAAGTCTAGCAATCCTATGTTCATAACCCTAAGTGAGTAAGTAAGAGATTAGTATGTAGAATTATTCGTAATAATATAAGAGAGTTTAAAAATATCATATTAAACCATGATTCGTTTTGAACCAGAACGGATACAGTTTTCGAAAAACGTGCCTTGGAGCTCAAAATAGTAAAAATATATCAAATATACCTTTAGACTCGTAAAAATATAAGATTTTCAAAAATATTGGTTTTATAATTTTTCGGCAGTTAAAAATATCAGATATCGCATTTATACACGTATCTTCTTACTACCGATACTTTATTAGTCGCATATATATTACATTATACTATTCATTACTATTTTACACTATTCAACTATCTCTACATTTACTACCACCTACTCTTATACTATACATACCTATTATCATTACTTTTTATCTTTCCTATAACTTTATATCATATCTACCTTGCATATTATTACTCTTAATACAAAAAATACAAAAAAAGCACAATCTTACTCTCTCCTTCTCCCCCTTGGCCGGCGTCCTCTCTCTCTTCCCTCTCCATATTTCATTTTCAATTTTTCTTTTGTTTAAATCACCTAATTTCACTCCTCATTCCCTATAAATACTCCCTTCCTCTTTCATTTTCTTCACACCTTCCCTTCTACAAAATTACTCTCTAAAATTCTCTCTAAATTTCCTCTCAAACACTTTCTCAAAATTTCTTCTCAAAGCTGTCTTCCACTCATACCAACACTACTACCATTCTTACTTTAGGTAAGAAATCTTGTCCAATCTCTCTTACCTTGTTATGTAACTTTACATGACCATGTTGTGAGTTTCCCAAATTAATTGATATGAAAGCTACACTATGTATTGTTCTTGTTCATGAACTTCCATATTTATATTTTATGTTGATTTTATATCTTATTGTTGATATTATGCTAACTTCTTATATATATATATATATATATATATAACTAAATATAATTTTGTATCTATATATTCTTTAGAGCATAAAAGTTCACTTGTAATTTTTTTACTTTCATGCAAAGAAATTTATTTATTTTCTTTCTTTGCAATTTATTTATTTCATGTTGTTTTAAGATTAGTTTCTAATCTTAGACTTATCCTCATCAAGTCAAAACAATTTCCTTTCTTTTAATTTCTTTTCTTTGGGACTAGTCTATTTCTTAGTCTCGGGAGTCTTGAAGAGGCTAAGACTCCCAATACTTGATTTTATTTTTTTATCTTATTCATTTTATTGTTATTATTACATTATACTTTTGCTTGGTATTATTCTCATGTTCATACACAAAAAGGTTGGTGTCTAAACTTTAAAGCTTCAAATATGTTTTTTTTGCAAAAAGAACATTTTGTCACCAAAGAATGGTTTTGTATGAAATTTAGAAGCTATGAGTTAATAAAGGTAAATCCATTCTTTTCAAAACTTTAGGAAGAACTCACTATAATTTTGAAACTACACTTGTTTTGAAAAACTTTTTCTTAAATCATCTCTATATTAAATTACTTTCCAAAAGAAGATGACTTTTGATACTAAAATGTTTTCCACAAAAACATAATATAAAGGAAACCCCATAAAAAAGAAATGAGAGTTTTCAAACCAAGATTTTTCAAGTAATAGTCAAAGAAAAATTGTATAGAAACTAATAGGAAAAGTGATCCTGGTTCCAAAAGGAAAATTCATTTTTATGAAAAAGTCACCAATGAAAAATAGTAAGATAAACATAAAATACTTTTGAAAACAAATGAAACAAAAAGATTCATTTTTAGAAGGTTAACAAAAAGGATTTCTTATAAACCATAATTTTACAAACCTTCAACTAACATTGTTTTTGCTAAAAAGTTTTGTTGGACAATAAATACTTGAACTATGTGTGAAACATGAGCTATGTAACTATAAAGAGAAATTTTCAACTATATAGATAACCAAGTATTTATCAAATGACTTTCAATGATTTGAAGTTTGAAACAAGTGTATTGGGGATAGGAAATCTCGTGGTGAATCTAATTGCTATTGTTTCAGAGCCCAAATAACCTAGTTTGATGAAAGTAGTTTTAGAGATGGATATATTTTTTCGAATAGGTAGAAAAAGGTATATTATATGCACAATTCCAAGTTAAAATGACCAAATTATAGCCATTTTAAGTTGAAATTGTCTTCTATATGAATTTTGACGTTCTTAAGATATAGTCTTGTCAAATTTCAAGATAGTTATCAAGAAGTACTCATTATGGGTATTTTTCTTTATTAGCTGATCTCGATGAGGAATATCCATATCCCGAGGATTACTTTGACTAAGTGGATTGATCGATGACTCATCCGTATAGAAGAAGTATTGTCATGGCAGCATAAGTTTATTTCCTTAAATTGTGTACTTTATTGTGCTTGTAGTATAGATGCATTAGAATTTAGGGAAAGACAAATGCTATGGATGTAAAGTTGTGTGAAAAAACATTATGAATATTGAGGTGGGAATTGATTGTAAAAAATTACTTGTCTTAGTATAGAATTTTATATGCCTGAACTTCTATGATCACCTTAAAATTTACCATAATGTTCCTATGATATCTTAAATAAATTGATTCATGCATACTACGAAGTGAGTCACATTGCATGGGGTTATTTTCCTTGGGTGAAAAGTATAGTAGCATGGTCGAAAGCAACACTTTACAGCTATATTCGAAAGCGATTGCTTGGCGATATGGAATTAAACCAATGCTTGGCGATAATTCGAAAATATGGCTCAACCCGAGTAGACTTAATATGCTTGGCAGTAATGATCGAAAGCTTAACTTAACTAAAACTACTTGTTTTGAGATTAATTATCACTAAATCCCGAATGAATGGCGTAAATCCATTCAACATATAGTTCTCGGAAAACTATATGCCTTGCTTGCTCACGTATATGTTGCATTCCACTTGGTTGCCTAAATAACTTGTTTAAATTTTGTTACTCAAGTATTTACTTATGGAAATAATTCTCACTAAGCGTATTAGCTTATACTCCTATAGATATCTTTTGTAGTTTAGCTATTGATGGTTGAGACCACGAGGACCTTGCAGCCAGGTAATTCCCTTTTTGGTTAAGGAATTTTTAGATGAAGTTTAGCATTAATTTAGATATAGACTTTAGAGAAAATTTCTTATAATAGACTATAGTTATTTTGGCGGTGGAATTCCCCTAAGACTTATAAGACAATTATTATGAATGAATGAATATTATGACTTCCATTTCTTAATTTGTTATTGTATCTTCTTAAGCTTCATATTTCAAAGTATGGTCCTCTAAATATTGTAAGCATACACCTTACACCTAATATCGAAGCTTATGGGAATGACTAAAGTTGTCATACTTAAGCTTTGATATTAAGTGTGGCGGACTATTACGCTTAAGGTACCCTTTGGGGTGTGACAATTTAAGTTGGTATCAGAGCGTGGTTACGAATTTAGAAATCATAATTATAGAATTGGACTTAAGAAGAAACAAATTAGAATAGAATTAAGAAAGACCTAGATAAGATAGAATGGGTAAAAAAGGACCCTTCGAAGCTTTGGAAAATTACCGTTTAAGGCTTAGGGTTTTATGTGAAGATTTTTCTTTGGCTGGGAAACCTAAGACCATCCGTGAAGTGTTTTTGATTTGGAGGAAGGGATTATTGACTTCAGAATGGAAGGGAGTAGTTGAAACTATCCATAACTATCCCTTAGGGAAGAAATGGTCTGAGCTAGAAATAATCTATGTTGTAGAACGGATCGCCGCAATAGCTGAGGACCGACCAATGCTGAGAGAGGCGACATTTATTCTTAAGAATGAAGGGGACTGAACCTTTCCAGATTTTCGAACTTAGAACTCGATTGGACCGATGTTCGTATACACGCACGATGAATTGATTGATCATATAGAGTGGATTAGGGTTGAAATCAATGAAGCCTTCCATTGGCACGGAGTATATCAAGAAATTTTACGGCCACCAACACATGTATCCACTTAACCAACAATTTTCGAGGGTATCTAGCTGGAAAGGGATGAAGTATTACGTCTGAGCAGGAATGGGACTGTGATAAGAGAAGCAAACGTAGAGGCTGAAGAAGAATCTAAGGAAGATTCAGATAAAGGTCAAGAAGAAGAACAAGAACGTGAGGCAAGAGATCATACCGCTTCTGGAGAAGGTGAACCTTGGAATGATGAAGACTCTGTTGGAATCATCCACTACCTGGAAGAGTGGCAAGCTTGGAGAGGGTAAGAGGTGAATCCAACTATGGACGTGGATGGTACACTACCAACTACGAATGAGACTGCTAGCGATAAAACTAAGGAGAATGTTGCTTAGAAGACTATTCATGATATAGTGCCGAAACTAGCTGAAGCCGAATTGACTGACATACATGAGAGGTCAAGGGAAGCAGCAAGAAAAGGAAGAAAGTATTTTCAGCAGTTCATGAGGAAAAGGAACCCAAGATCATCCAGTAGGAACCCTAGAGAAGCACCTGAAGAATGAGAGAAGAAGGGAGGAAGGAAAAAAGAACTCGAGCATATCTTTGTAGTCCAGCTAGAATTTTGTAATCAAGAACTAGGACGATGGTTCTAGTTTATCTTTAGTGCTTTCGGAAAAGTGTTCTTGTTGTTTGCTGTGTGTTTGTTGTTATTATGTAAGGGTCTTGTTCCAGCTATTTTAATCTTTTTATGAAATTATGCTTTATTTATGATTTATTGTTTCAAGTTTACCTTGATTTAAATTCTATTCCTTATTTCAATAGCTATTTCTGCATGTAAGTTTTCATAATTTCCACAAAATTTCCATCAAAGACTTAACTAAGATATCAAAAAGAATATTCACCTAACTTAGTAAAAATTTAAAACAGCCGAGGTAGAAGAGGACGCAGGATGGAACAAAGTGCTTCCAATAAACCAAAAGTAGAAGCGGAGCAACTTGCCGCACAAGCAGTTGCTGCACCTTAAGTAGATTTGCACGCTATGTTAGGATATCTAGCCTAAGTGCTGGATGCGATTAGGCAGAACATACCTGCACCTACACCTGCATCTATACCTACACCTACACCTACACCCACGCCTGATCCTGTATTAGTACAAGCGCTAGTACTGTCATGCCCCATAGGGGTATCCTAAACGTAATAGTCCGCCACATGCCATATAAGACTCTCGAATTACTACCTAAGTTCTTCGAGAGTCTTGTATAGATGTAAGGCATCCCTTTACAACAATAGAATAGTCGACTCAATGGAGTTAAAGAGTTTAATTTAGCATTTGATAGCAATAGATAATAAATCAAAACACATAAGTAATTAGATACAAAGTTTTAGGGGCATTCCCCCGCAAAAGAATATTTAGAGATCCATTACAGTCATCCAGAATCTCTTGGTTTCCTACGGAAGTCTAATCAAACTGAATACAACTTCTAAAGGAAACGCCTAGCCCCTATACCTGAGCTGTAGCTTGTCTCAGCCTAAGCCAAATGAACTTGTGCTGCAATAAATAGAAACTATAGGGATGTAAGCTACACTAGCTTAGTGAGTGAAAACTTCCAAGATCACAATTATAACACATAAATCAAACAAGTGATTAATCAAACAAGTGATATGCATTAAACATGTGAGTTCAGCAAACATATGACCAACCGAAAATCATATGTAGATGAACTTGCGCCCTCTATCCCGGGTCAGCAGATTAACGAATCATGTGGTACGACACCGTTTAGGCTCATGGTCAACCAACTTATAAATTCGTTTTATGGATCACGATTAACCAACTCATTAATTCGTTTTATGTATCACGATTAACCAACTTTTACACCATTTAAAATCACGGAAAACCAACAAATGCTAATACTCCATCCCCATTATGATATGAATGAGTCCATATTTATTTTCAATTCCGAATATTAGATTATACCAATTCTTCAAGTGATCATTCAATAATCGCAGACAATCAATCCTATTCCATTTATACAAGCAATGGTTAATCACCCGGCTTCGATATTCTTATATTCGATTTCTCATATCAACAACAATCATATATAATTCCCATTCATCCCCATCATGCATATCCATTTTATCTTTGCCAAGTATCTAGTGCAACTACCATCACAATCACAAACAATAATTGAAATCGGAAGTGATACTCACTTGGCCATGGTTCACCGGTCTTTTAGTAGTAATAGTCCGGTGGTAAAGATTCATCGATTTCGGGATCACCTAAAAAGGAAGAAATACCTTAATAAGTATTTCATCACTTAAGTAATCCAAACTATATATCAAAACTTAGAAAATTCGTAATTCTTGCTATTTGCGGAAGTCCCTACTTAAAACAGCCATAACTTGGTCATTTTAACTCGAAATTTTGTAAATTATATATCGATTTCTATTTACTTCGAAAGATCTATCTAATTCTAATATTGTTTTCAAGTTTTGAAAATATTTGGGTCACGAAAAAGAAGGATCAGTTCTGATCAATAACGGTTTTGAATTCCAAAAAATAGTTTTGTAAATGTTTGAAATGTTTCTACTTGACAAATTAATTATACATGCAATATTAATGATTTCCTAACATGAATGACATGTGATGAGTTTAATGTGTGCATAATCTTGATGATTTTTTACTTAAAGAAAATTTTAGAACTCTTATTTTGCAAGACTTCAACAATAACTACTTTTGAGAAATCTAGTTTCCTAACTTTGATAACTCACTTGTGTTTTTGGATTAATTCTTAGGAATTTCTAGTTATCTTTGTTAGACTTGAATTTTCATAACATATATTACCCAAGGCCTTCATTTTTACATAAAAATTTGCATTTTACACTTTGTCAATATGTTTTCAAATAGGGTTTATTCAAAAATCCGAATTTTTAGAAATTTAATTTTTGAATGATTCCTTTGGGAAAAACTTGTTTAATGCATTAAAATTTAAGGCTTTACTATACCTATTCCTTAAGGGCTTCATTTATTACATAAAACTTTCATTTTGAGCTTGGATAATAGGTGTTTTTATGGTCATCATCTAAAATTACGAATTTCAAAAGTTGACTAATAACTCAAAATTTTCTATCTTGTTTCAACTCTTTGTTTTACACATTAATCTCATCAAAACTCATTCCAACTTATAAAAATCATTACTTAATAATATCTATTACCTATACCCTTCATTTTTCATATAAAACATGAGTTTTAGAGTTGATACAAGGATTTTTAAAACAAGGCTTTGAAGTCATACGAATTTTTCTTGGAACATTTCAAACAAAAGCTTTTCCTTTTTAAGTTCATTATCTTATCTACTTAAAGATCTACTAACTACAACATTTATATACACAAGACAAAGCCTTTATTAAGCACTAATGCATGAAAACACAAAATATTCATGAGATCATGAATGTCAAGTATATTATGAGTATCTAAATGCTAAATCTACTACTTATGATGCATGAAAAGGAGTTTAAAAGCATGAACATAGATTTTTATGCAAGATCTCTACTTTACTCCACTTTTATATGCATGAACATGAAAATATTTCAACAAAGACTCATTTAAACACAAGATCTACTCTTGTGATGGCTTGATATTCATGTATTAGTATTTTCTTGTCCCTAGCAAATGCTCATGGGGACTTAAGATGAAAATACTCATGAATAATCTTGCCATCACAAGATTAAAGGGTAAAAAGGCTTAGGATTCATCACCTAAGGTTGAATCAAGTGGAGAAATGAAGAAAAAATGAAGCTTGTTATGTGTGTGTGTGTGGTGGTGGGGAGCTCACGATTTGGAGGAGAGAAATAGAGAGGATTTTTGTGAGTTTTGAACGAATGAAGTAAAATGAAAGAGAGAGAAAAGTAAAAGGTTATATATTAAGTGAAATTAAGGTTTGTGTGTATTATAAAAAGAAATCGCCGGCCTTACTTGGAGTGAGAGAGAGGGAGAGTTAAATTGTTTTAATTTGTAATTTTATGTAATAAAATGTATTAAATGTAATAATTTGTTAAGAAACAAAAATTTCTTCGAAAAGAAAATATAATGACTGTTTGTAAGGATGTAAGACTAGGGTATGGGTTGTATGTGTAGTAGGTTGTACTTGTGAATAGTAATAAATAATAGACAAGACATTTACTTTACCGGTAGTACAGAAAATACGAAAAAAAAACTATAACTGTAATTTTTATAACCCAAAAAATTATAAAACTTATATTTTTGAAATCCTTATAAAATTTTGGTTCTAAAGAGTATTCCGAAATATTTTTCTGAGTTTCTAGTTTCGGGGCTCGCTTTTCCATAATAGAGCTTGGGAAGGCTCGGAATAGAAAATTTTTTGAAATTATAACTTTTTATGCTTTGAAATATATTTTAAAACAATATTCCACATTAAATTATTTTATAAAATTTCTTTTAATTTGAAACCAAAAGAAAGTCAGATCTAGGGTTCCTAGGTTTCTCTGACCAGGCTTATACTAATCCTATTTAGGGTTTTGGTTTTCGGTTTCCGAAGTTTACTTGATTACCAGGAAAACTGGGGTTCACAAGTACCAACTCCTCCTCAACAACAGGCGTCAGCTGAAGCATCGGTACATAGGAGCATGCACTCCAAAACTGCATCGCTACCTCCACCCCCACCGCTAAGACCATATAAGAGCTCATTGCTTTAGTCTATCAGAAGCAACCGTTATTTTGAAGGAGCTTTCGGTAAGCGAGATGAGGTTGAAGACTGGCTTGCTCAAATTAAGAGGTCTTTTGATGCATTCGAGGTCCCAAATCACCTACAAATCAAATATGGGACATATATGCTTCGCTTGAACGCTAGAGTATCAAAGAGAAGGGAATTAATGACCAAAATCACCTGGGAAATGTTTAGATATGAGTTCTTAGAAAATTATTTCCCAGGGAGTCACGAGTGAAGTACAATGCATATTTCCTACATATTGCTCAAAAAAGGAAGGACCATTGAGCAATATGAGACAGAGTTTAGTAGACCGTTGCAATATGCTCCCGACTTTTACAAGTACAGTGAGGAGTTAAAAATACAAGTCTTTCTGAGTGGATTGGATGAAGATCTAAGAGTAAAGTTAGAGGAATTTGACATCAGGAAGGAATTGATAGAAAGAGCTTGAGTTGTGGAATGAGCTAAGAAAAGGAAGGGAAGGACTGAGGAAAGAAAAGCCCTAATCTTTGGGAAAAGGTTTCATGGTGGATCCAATTCCACACTCTCACAAAAGAGATTCAAGTTCTCCAACAGCTATAAGAGCAATGTCAATAGTAAGAAGCCAGTACACAAGACTGTCAATTACTAGAAGTGCAATGGAGCACACTATCCTAAGAAGTGCCCACAATTGTTTGGAAAATGTTTCTACTATGGACATGCTAATCATAAGATGTCGGAATGTCCAAAGAAGGCAAACCATACTTGCTATGTTTGCAAGCAAGTGGGGCATTTCGCTAACGAATGTCCATAGAGAAGGAATGTTTTTGACGAGATCTTTTGGAGGAGCTATTCCTATAAGGACTAAGAATGGAACTGGAAGTGGAAGTGTAAGTGGAAGCAAGCCGGGATCTACTGCTTCAGGATTCAGTACAATATGGAAGGAAAATGGATGAATAAGGAGATGGAAGAAGAAGAATGAGACTTAGCTACCTTGGAATATGAAGAAGGCTATAACTATGACATGGTGACCAGTAAGCCTTGATCCCTCCTATTGTTTAATCTTTTTGCAATATAGAAGTTTTAAGATATATGGATAAATAGATATGAGAATAGATGTAGTAACCCCTATGTTAAGTACGAAGGAAGCGTACAATTAGGATGTTAGAATGCTTTTTCTCTTTTTGATTATGGAGCAACACATTCTTTCATTACACCTAGTCTAGCTAAGAAGGTTGGACTACCAATAACTACAACAACTTCCAGTTTTATGATTAAAACCCCTACGGGAAGTGTTGTTGTAATCCAATAAGTGTTGAGAGATTGTCCAATAAGGATACAAGGACATCCATCCATTTTTAATTTAATAGTAATGGAGATAAGCAAATACGAAGTAATCTTTGGCATGAGTTGGTTATCTCTTGTTAAAGCTACGATTGATTGTCGCAATAAGAGCTTGGAATTTATGGACCAAGAAGGAAGGAAGATAACATTCATTGGAGAATCCACGATCTCAAGGAAGGAGGAATTGTATTCTTTCGAACTAATGGAGGAAGTTCCGAAGAAATAGATAGTTACGTAGATGACGTAGAAGAGGAAAAGAAGAAGCTTATTTTGAAGAATATTCCCGTTGTCAATGAATTTTCAAACATAGTTTCAAATGAGTTGCATGGACTACCTCCAAAAAGGGAGATCGATTTCGAAATCGAACTAATGGCCAATACGAAACCAATCTCTAAGTTGCCATACCGAATGGCCCTAGTGGAGTTAAAGGAGTTGAAGAAACAGCTACAAGAGCTTTTAGATCAAGGTTTCATAAGACCAAGTGTGTCACTATGGGGTGCACCAGTCCTATTTGTGAAGAAAAAGGATGGATCCATGAGATTATGCATTAACTATCGGGAGTTGAATAAGGTTACAATCAAGAATAAGTACCTACTCCCTAGGATTGATGATCTCTTTGACCATCTATAAGGAGCAAGCGTGTATTCTCGCATCAATCTAAGGTTAAGATACCACAAATTAAGGATCAAATCGGAAGATGTTTGGAAGACTGCTTTTCGAACTCGTTATGGACACTACGAGTTTCTAGTAATGCCTTTTGGATTGACCAATGCACCAGCCGCTTTTATGGACTTGATGAACCGAGTATATAAGCCTCTATTAGATAAGTGTGTAATTGTCTTTATTGACGTTATCTTAGTTTATTCTAAGATAAAGGAACAACACGAGGAACATCTAAGAATGGCATTACAAACTTTAAGAGAGCATAAGTTATATGCCAAGTTGTCCAAGTGTGATTTCTGGTTAGATCGAATATCATTCTTAGGACACGAAGTATCAGGGAGTGGAATCTCAGTAGACCCCGAAAAGATCAAAGTAGTAATGGAATGGAAACAACCTAAGACGGCAACTGAAGTTAGAAGTTTTCTTGGATTGGCCGGTTATTATAGGAAATTTGTGCAAGACTTTTCAAAGATTGCTAGGCCACTAACTCAGTTGACCCAAAAAGATGAAAAGTTTATATGGAATGAGAAGCGAGAATAGAGCTTCCAAGAGTTAAAGCGACGCTTAGTATCTGTCTCGATCTTAGTCTTGCCAGATCCAGAGAAGCCTTATACAGTGCATAGTGACACATCGAGAAATGGTCTTGGATGTGTACTAATACAAGAAGGAAAGGTGATCGCCAATGCCTCACAACAACTAAGGCCGCATGAGTAGAATTACCCTACACACGACCTAAAGTTAGCTGCCGTCGTGTTTGCCCTTAAGTTATGGCGACATTACCTCTATGGGCAAAGGTGTGAGATTTATACAAATCACAAAAGTCTTAAGTACCTGTTTACCCAAAAGGAATTGAACATGAGGCAAAGGAGATGGCTAGAGTTAATCAATGACTATGATCTTGGAATCAATTATTGTCTTAGAAGAGTAAACACCATTGCGGATGCTTTGAGTCGCAAGAGTCATGGAGAAGTTGCTACTTTGCTTACAAACCAGAAAGAGTTGATAAGAGAATTTGAGAAGTTAAGCATTAAATATACGAGACAAAATGTAGAAGTGGAGATAGCTAACCTAGTGTTGGAACCAACCTTGGTGGAAAGGATCAAAGAAGCTCAACGCTATGATGAGAAGATACAAAAGGATAAAGAAGGAAGTACAAGAAGGGAAGTTTACTGATTTCATGGTAGATGATGATGATGCCGTGAGAATGAAAGGACGGTTTTGCATTCTAGAGGATGAGGAAATGAGGAAAGAAATCATGAGTGAGGCCCATAACTCAGGATATACGGTACATCCAGGAGGAACCAAAATGTACCAAGACCTTAAAAATCATTATTGGTGGAATGGGATGAAGCAAGATGTAGCTGATTATGTAATGAAGTGCCGATTTGTCAACAGGTGAAGGTGGAACACCAAAGACCGAAAGGATTGTTGAAGCCTTTATCGATACCCAAATGGAAGTGGGATCAAATCTCAATGGATTTTGTATGCGGATTTCCAAAAGCATCGGTAGGATATGAAGCCATATGAGTCGTAGTAGATCATTTGACCAAGTCAGCACACTTCAGACTAATCAACATGACGTTCTCAATGGACAAGCTAGCCAAGCTATACATAAAGGAGATAGTGCGTTTACATGGAGTACCTACTGGAATTGTGTCAGATCGAGACCCCAATTCGTATCTAAGTTTTGGATAAGTTTACAAAAGTTTATGGGGACAAAATTACACTTCAGCACGACTTATCACCCCTAAACCAATGGACAATCGGAAAGGACAATCTAAACCTTAGAGGACGTGTTGAGTCCTTGTGTCATGGAATTCAAAGGAAGTTAGGACGTTCATCTACCACTCATCGAGTTCGCCTACAATAACAGCTATCACTCTACATACAAATGCCATCATACAAAGCTTTGTACGGACGATACTGTAGGTCGCCTTTGTTTTGGGGTGATGTGGAAAACCCACTATTGGACCGAATTTGGTGCAAGATGCGGCAGACAAAATAAGAATAATCCAAAAAAGGATGAAAGAGGCCCAAGATAGATAGAAAAGCTGAGCAAACCAGAATAAACAAGTTTTGGAATTTCAGGATAGAGACCATGTGTACTTAAAGATAAATCCAATTAAGAGTATACATCAAGTACGCTCACAAGGAAATTTGAGCCCACTATGCATTGGACTCTTTGAAGTGCTAGAACGAGTTAGAGATTTAGCTTATCGTCTAGCTTTGCCACCAAATCTATCTACAATACATAATGTGTTCCATGTCTCTATGCTACGTAAGCATGTATCCGACCTGGAACGAGTTTTGGAGTTAGAACCAGTGCTCTTAAAGGAAAATTCCACTTATGAAGAACGCCCGGTACAAATCCTCAACCGAAAGGTACACAAGTTGAGGAACAAGGAAATCAAGTATATCAAGGTTCTATGGAGAAATCATTTTCACGAAGAGGTAACATGGGAAACCGAGGATGAGATACGACGCAAGTAATTGAGTTTGTTTGAAGCTTCAGGTACGTATTCCTAAGTTTTGAGGACAAAAATTTCTTTAAAGGGGGTAGATTGTAAACCCCCAAAGTTTTACGATCGGTTAAGCTTAAACCCTAATTAGAAGGTCAACCAGAAACCTTAAAGTCAACAAAACCCTAGTTAGATGTAACAGTTTAAGTCTGACAATCCCGTGTTCGTAACCGTAAGTGAGTAAGTAAGAGATTAGTATGTAGAACCATTCGTAATAACATAAGAGAGTTTAAAAATATCATATTAGTAAAACCGTAATTCGTTTTGAACTCGAACAAATACAGTTTTCGAAAAACATGTCCCGGAGCTCGGAATAGTAAAAATATTCCAAAAATACTTTTAAACTCTTAAAAATATAAGGTTTTCAAAAATACCAGTTTTATAATTTTTCAATAGTTAAAAATGTCAAATATCGCATTTATACGCATATCGTCTTACTACTGGTACTTTATTAGTTGCATCTACTTTACATTATACTATTCATTACTATTCTATACTATTCAACTATCTCTACTTTTATTACCACCTACTCTTACACTCTACATACCTGTCACGCCCTGAGGGTACCCTAGTAGTAATAAACAAGTTACACTTGAATATTATCACTAGATTACCTTCAGGGAATGACAGGTTTTCAAAACAACAGGATCTTTTAAGCTGCTTGATAAGAAATAACAAATACATGAGAGAAATGATTTAATGAATAACCATAACAAACTATTACAAACCATATATCTCCGTTGAAGTATACAACTAAATAATCTACTCTAATAGTACATGCCCATCAAACTAAAATAGATCTGTAGACTTCTAGCTGCAAAGCCCTTACCGGAGCCATATTCCTGGATGTAACTAACTAGGGACGTAAAGTGAACCTGAAAAGACTGTAGGAGTATGAGCGAAACCACAGCTCAGTGAATAACTGACATACCATACATCACACAAGTCATTAACAAATCACATGCAATGCAAGCACTCAACCGTATGCACAGATACAAGTTTGGATGATCTAGAATCCAAACAGGAAAAAGATTTACGCCCTCTTTTTAATGGGTTGAAGAACAAAACTCAATGACCCACCTGCCCAAGAGAGACTAAGTACACAGGAGAATCAACGATTTCTCGTTTTAATGTTATCACTTTGAATATAGTGGCTTCCACAAACTATCTCCTGCAATCCCCTTAGACACTCCCTAAGTATTAATCATTTCAAAGCGATTATACGGGCGACGTTCTTCGGTGCCTTTTAGTTCCTCATAGGACCGCCAGACCAAAGAGAACCTTGGAAGACTCACACATTGGATCAACCAAGCAAAAACAGAGATCCGAAATATTAATACGTAGCAGGCTGTCACAACCATATATGCAATAATGCAATTCGTGCAATGCATGTCCATATTGTTTGGTTAAATCCATAATTCTTAATCAAATTCGGGGTGACCATACATTACACACAATCATTAATATACTACTACACAACACCAATCATTGCGTTATCGCTTGTATAAAGATATTTTAGCAATCATACAATCAGATCATATCACAATTTCAACGAACACCCATTGGGTTATCTTGCATTACATATTCAACTATTTACAACCACAACCAGTACAATATGACTGAATTACTTACCTGCTCATACCGACTCAGTCGTAGTAGTCCACTGGTAGATCTTCTAATGAGTCAAATTCACCTATTTAAAACAAAATATTCATCAATAAAATCTAGCTAAATTCCTACATGTGCCTTGTGTCCTAGACTCGACATTAATACTTAGTATTGTCGTGTTTTTCCTATTTAATCTTACATAATTGTTTGGTTATTTTTAGGAGTCATATTACTCAGGAATTTAACTTATTTCAATTTCCATTCTTATATATTTTATCTTGTTAAAACAAATATTAGACTAATAATATTTTATTTAACTCTAAATATTTTCTTAATTCTAGGGTTTCCAAAAGTTAATAGATAAAAAAAATTCCAAATAGACTTAAGTACTTGTATTAAAGTCGCTATCTAATACATATTTATATAACATATATATATATATTTAGTATATATTATATATATATATATATATATATATTTGGTTTAGGTCAGAAAAGCTTTCGTTGGAAAATTTTAGCTGTAAGCCGGCTCAAGGCCGCCGACCTAAATCCCCAGGTGCCGGTGTAAAATCATTTTAAAGAAAAATTTCGTATGGAAAGCACCGGTGTTGAAAGCTGCCAGCTTACAACGTACGCCGGCCCTACGCCGCCGGCGTAGATCTCCAGGTAGCCGGCTTACGTCGAATTTTACGTGAAAATTATTTTACGTAACCTCTGTTTGAGTGTAAGCCGCCTATACGCTGCCGGCCTATCCATGTAAGCCGCCGGCGTACATCGTTTACACTGCCGGCCTTGAGGCAGCGTTGCACTGTTCATCAACTTCTTCCTCGGTTCGATTCTTTTTCTTTGATTTTTATACGTTAAAAACTTACTTAAACTACTTCTAAGAATTTATACATCATATATAAGGATATATAACAACTTTCAACACGTTTAAACACATAAATATATAGATCTCGATTTTATGAAAGTAAAACTAGGGTTTTGAAATTTTACCTCGTTGGAGCTCTTTGAGTGCAATCCGAAGCTTGTGTTTGTGTTTATTATGTTCCTAGAATGATTTTAAGTCAGTTACAAATCATATCTTCGAACGAAAATCCTTTAAGCCAAGTCCACTTACCTTTGAGCTCGTTTTTGAGGGTTTTAAGCTTTGTTCTTCCTTTAATTCGAACTCATTGTTTTGATCGATTTGTTTTCTGTTTTTGGTTGGCTTTGATTGTTCTTTGGGAGTGGATTCGTGCTGAGGATTTGAGTAGTAGTGATATTGTTTGTTTACTCTTTAAGACTATTAAATACACATATTATATAGAGGGAGTGAAGAGGACTTCGGCTACTACTTTCATCCGAATCTTCCTCCAAAATGATCTTCATTCAGCTGTTGTTTTCCTTGCAATTAATGTAGACTTGAGCTGGCATTATTCCATTGGTTATTAGGTTGCTTTAGTTGAAGTATTTGGTGAATTATTGAACTCATTCCGGCCCCTCCTTCTTCCTCCATTTTCCACCGAATGTTAGCAGCCTCAAAGCATATATATATATATATATATATTAGTTTATGTATTTAATTTAATTTTGAGTTAATTATACGAGTTACACGGGTATATATTAGCTAGTATTTGGAAGTTTTTGTACAAAAATATGGATATAAAGTTGTATAAAACACTTAGATTTCCAAACAATACAAATTTAGGTTATAAATATACGTAGTTAATTATTCGTATATTTTTATCTCCCGCGATTTGGATTTCTTAAGCTCATCGGATCAATTTTTGTTTCAGACTCCGATAGCTTAAGAAAACTCGGTTTAGAACAATATCTTGATTCGATTATTTGTTTGAAGTTTAGATTTTGAGTTATTCATCAGTTTATATTTTCGTTATGTATTTAAAATCTTAACGGTTCATTTTTGGATCACCGTTTTCTAGTTAAGAGCATAAATAATCATTTATGCCATATTGAGCTTAATACAGAAACTAAACTATATTTATATCTTTAGTTTTGATACTAAACATAAATTCTTATTAGTAGCTTTTAATTTAACTAGAAATCTCAAAATTAGGGTTTAAGTCTAAATATAAATTCATTACTACTCGTTATTCTAGTCTTGAATCATTATCGGGATCAAGACAATCATTTAATCCTTATATTCACATTTTCTATTTAAATCTATTGGTATACTAGGTTTCGGGTCTAGTTTTTTTTTTTTTTTTTAGATCATATCTCGAATTAATTATTCCAGATACAAGATCTCGTTTTCGGTATTAATTAGGGTTAAAGAACTCTTTATTCAGTTCCTAAATCTTTCATCTATCCAAAAATCTAGATATTATCCTATTATTAGATTTCAATCAGAA
Organism: Combretum micranthum; assembly: GCA_024138025.1. Classification (NCBI taxonomy): domain Eukaryota; kingdom Viridiplantae; phylum Streptophyta; class Magnoliopsida; order Myrtales; family Combretaceae; genus Combretum; species Combretum micranthum. Next base: position 78,497 of record JAMXBD010002574.1, read on the forward strand.
TCTAAATCTATTATCTAGTTTATACAATCTAGTATAAAATCGGGTACTAAGGTGAAAATTCTCGGGGTTTACAATACCTATTATCTTTACTTTTTATCTTTGCAATAACTTTATATCACATCTACTTTACATATTATTACTCTTAATACACATAATAAAAAAAATCACATCGCACTCTCTCCTTCTCCTCCTTGGCTAGTGCCTTCTCTCTCCTCCCTCTCCATATTTCTTTTTCAATTTTTCTTTTATTTGAATCACCTAATTTCACTCCTCATTCCCTATAAATACCCCCTCCTCTTTCATTTTCTTCACACCTTCACTTCTACAAAATTACTCTCCAAAATTCTCTCTAAATTTACTCTCAAACACTCTCTCAATATTTCTTCTAAAAGTTGTCTTCTACTCATACCAATACTACTACCATTCTTACTTTAGGTAAAAAATCTTCTCTAATCTCTCTTACCATGTCATGTAACATTACATGACCATGGTGTAAGTTTTCTAAACTAATTGTTATGGAAGCTACACTATGTTCATGTATTGCTCTTGTTCATAAACTTCCATATTTATATTTTTATGTTGATTTTATATCTTGTTGTTGATATTATGCTAACTTATTATATATATACATATATCTAACTAAATATAATTGTAAACCCTCGAAATTTTTGGATTCAAATTAATACTTAAACCCTAATCGGAAGTCAACTGGATTTCCAGAGTCAACAAAACCCTAGTTTACCGTAACCGCTTAAGTCCGGCATCATCGTTTAAGAAACCCTGAGAAAGTAAGAAAAGTTTAGTGAGTAGAATAGTCCGTAATTATCCAAGGAAGCCTAAAAAGACCAGTTTAGAAAAACCGAAACTCGTTTTGAACCCGATCGGACATAGTTCTTGAAAAACATGTCCAGGAGCTCGGAATAGGAAAAATATTCCAAATATACCGTTAGACTCATAGAAATATAAGATTTCTAAAAATATCAATTTCGTAATTTTTCGGTAACTAAAAATATCAAATATTGCATTTATACGCGTATTTTCTTACTAGCGGTATTTAATTGTCATGTCTACTTTACATTACACTATTTTCTACTATTCTATACTATTCATCTATCTATACTTTTTCTTACAACCTATACACCTATTTCTTACATATTTTCATTTCCAATACAATTTCACATCTTTCATTTCTTACTTTTAATTAACAAAAGAATAAATTTCACTCTCTCTCTCACCCCTCAAATTTGTGCCGGCCACCCCCCATTTGTGCCCAATTTGTTTTATTTTTACTTTATTTAATTAACACAATTTATCTCCCACATTTTTCTATAAATACCTCCTCATACTTCTACTTCTTTCACACTTCTTCTACACTAAAGTTACTATACTCAAATTTCTCTCAAAATCTCTCCAAGAAAGTTTCTTACAAGAAGTTCTCTCTAGTCTTTCTTCTAGGTAATATGCCTTCAAGATTTTCACATGTTCATCTACTTAGTATGAACTTAATGTGTGTTTTCTAAAACCATGAAGGTTAAGAAAGCAACAATAGATTCATACTTTGTTTTTGTTCATAATATAAATTCCTTTATGTTGCTTTATGTTTATAACTATCTAATATATCTATATAGCTAAATATATTATTTAGAGCATATAAGCTCGTTGTCTTGCAATTTATTTACTTTCTTACAATTTATTTAATTTCAAGTTGTTTTTAAGACTAGTCTTTCTAGTCTTAGACTTGTCCTTATCAAGTCAAAACATTTTCTTTCTCTTTTGGGACTAGTCATTTCTTAGTCTCGGGATACCTTGATGAAGCTAAGGTCCCAATACTTGATTTATTTTCTTAATAGCTTATTCTTTCAAGTTATTATGTTTCTTTATATTTTCATAAGCTTTATGATTCATATAATGGTTTTGTCTTAACAAAATAAATGAGGAAATGTTTTCTTAAAATAAAGATTCTTTTTCTAGAAATAAAAGCAGGAAGCTAATGTCTTTCTAAAAATTAAGAAGTTATCTTAAACAAACTTAGAGGAATTCGTAATAGATTTTTATAAACATACATAAAAAGGACTTTTTGAAGTAAACAAAGATTTTTCAACAAACTCCATCTTTTCTTCATATGATAGAAATTCCTTTTTATTTAAAATAGGATGATCTCAAGAAATCAAGAAATTATTTTTCTAGATATAGAAGTGTTAATACTTTCCAAAAAGAGTTAGAAGCTAAGTTTAGAAAATAAAAATCATTCCTTAGGAATTTAAGAAGATTATGATTTAGGCAAAGAAAAGAGATACTCATTATAAACAACTTAAGATAATTTTAAAGCAATTACAAGCAATTAAATTTAGAGAAAGAAATACTCATTTCAAATAACTCAAAATCTTTTCAAAGTAAAAGGACACTTCAAAAAATTCTTAAAGTTCAAAATCTTTCAAAACTTTACTTTTTCATAAATTGAGACAACTTCATTTACTTCATACATTTGTTATGAGTCATTACATATATGTTTATACCTTTCAAAAAGCTTATAAAATATTTGAAAAATCTATCTCTTCAAGTGAGCTTTTGATAAAAGGAAGAATTCAAGTTTTTGCAAATTCGTGGTAAATCTGGTCGCTGCCTTTTCGAGACCCAAACGACTTAGTTTTATGAAAATAAGTTTAGAAATGTGTAGATCTTTTCGAGTAGTAGAAAACGATATATTATTTGTGAAATTCCGAGTTAAAATGAGCAAGTTATGGCCATTTTAAATTGGAATTTCCTCTTGTACGATTTTACCGCGATTTTAAGAAAAGTTTAGAATATTCAAGAATAGAAGTTTTATGAAAGACTCATTTTGGGTATTTCATCTTGTTTAGATAATGAAGGACCCGAGATCGTCTATCCGGAGGACTATTTCGATTAGATCTACCGATTGGAGTGAGTTATTCCTTTTACTAAGTTACATTTCCTTGTTTTGTGCTTGTAATTAGTAGCACTAGAAATTAAGGAAAAGATAAAAATGGATAATTATTGTGTGACTTGGTATTATGAATGATTGAATACAAGTTAAGAATATCGGAAGTTGGTTTGATAAATAAATTGTGGTTCTTGTATCGATATGATGAAAACTGTGATGATCGCCTTTAACTTGAACTAAACATCTTTGTTAAATTTATATTAAAATCAGTTCATGCATATCATACACATGAGTCACATTTGTTTCACTACTATTCTTCGTGTGGGGAAACGAGGAAACAGTAGTGGTGGCTAGTAGGAGCCGGAAGTCTACATGGGCTAGTAGGAGCCGGAAAGTCTATAGGGCAAGCAGGAGCCGGTAAATCTATAGAAATTGATGGTCGTATGGGCCTGTAACCTCCCAACCCTTGTCATGGAGGGTGTTAAATCCATGCTACACTTGATTTCCGGTTAATCATGTGTATCTTGTGTGTTAATATGATTGGTGCATTCTCATATGCTTTGATTAAAATACTTGTATGAATTATGAAAATGTCTTATAGATGGAATTATCTCACTAAGCTAGTTTTGCTTATACCGTTATAGCTTTTTGTTATAGTACGATTACCTTTGGTTGGCCCTAAGGAGCCCCGTATGCCAGGTACGAGTATAAGCTACTAGGAGTTTTTGGGAGAAGCTTTATGTATTTAAGTTTTGAACATAGGCTTCTAGGAAAATCTCTATAATAGGCTTATGTTATAGTTGTTATTATTATTTTGGAAGACTATTAAAGCGGGGGAATGCCCCTAAGATGATGTAAGGATATTATTTATGGAAATCTTATGTTTATTTATATAAGTTCTTGCTTACTTTTATTATCTACTTATATGTAATAACCCTGTGAGTCTCCTACTATCTTGGAAGCACGCCTTGCATATGATATCGAAGCTCCTGCATGACTAAGGTTGTCATTCATTAGCTTTAATATTATATACAGCGGACTGACACGTTTATGGTACCCTCCGGGGCGTGACAATAATTATGTATCCATATATTCTTTAAAGCATATAAGCTCACTTGTAACTTATTTACTTTCATGCAAAGCATTTTATTTATTTTCTTTCTTTGCAATTTATTTATTTTATATTATTTTAAGACTAGTTTCTAGTCTTAAACTTATCCTCATCAAGTCAAAACAATTTCCTTTCTTTTAAGTTCTTTTCTTTTCGGACTAGTTTATTTCTTAGTCCCGGGAGTCTTGAAGAGGCTAAGACTCCCAATACTTAACTTTATTTTGTTATCTTATTCATTTTATTGTTATTATTACATTATACTTTTGCTTGGTATTATTCTCATGTTCATACACAAAAAGGTTGGTGTCTAAACTTTAAAGCTTCAAATATGTTTTTTTGCAAAAAGAACATTTTGTCACCAAAGAATGGTTTTGTATGAAATTTAGAAGCTATGAGTTAATAAAGGTAAATCCATTCTTTTCAAAACTTTAGGAAGAACTCACTATAATTTTGAAACTACACTTGTTTTGAAAAACTTTTTCTTAAATCATCTCTATATTAAATTACTTTCCAAAAGAAGATGACTTTTGATACTAAAATGTTTTCCACAAAACATAATATAAAGGAAACCCCATAAAAAAGAAATGAGTTTTCAAACCAAGATTTTCCAAGTAATAGTCAAAGAAAAATTATATAGAAACTAATAGGAAAATTGACCCTAGTTCCAAAAGGAAAATTCATTTTTATGGAAAAGTCACCAATGAAAATAGTAAGATGAACATAAAATATTTTTGAAAACAAAGGAAACAAAAAGATTCATTTTTGGAAGGTTTACAAAAAGGATTTCTTATAAACCATAATTTTACAAACCTTCAACTAACATTGTTTTTGCTAAAAAGTTTTGTTGGACAACAAATACTTGAACTATGTGTGAAACATCAGTTATGTAACTATAAAGAGGAATTTTTCAACTATATAGATAACAAAATATTTATCAAATGACTTTGGATGATTTGAAGATTGAAACAAGTGTTTTGGGCATGGGAAATCTCGTGGTGAATTTGATTGCCACTATTTCGGAGCCCAAATCACCTAGTTTGATGAAAACAGTTTTAGAAACGGTTATATTTTTTCGAATATATAGAAAACGGTATATTATATGCGCAATCTCGAGTTAAAATGACCAAGTTATAGCCGTTTTAAGTTGAAATTGTCTTCTATACAAATTTTGTCGTTCTTAAGACATAGTTTTGTCAAATTTTATGATAGTTATCAAGAAGTACTCTTTATGGGTATTTTTCTTGACTAGGTGATCCCGAAGAGGAATATCCATATCCCGAGGATTACTTTGACTAAGTGGATTGATCGATCGATTCATCCGTTTAAAAGAAGTATCGTCATGGCAGCGTGAGTTTATTTCCTTAAATTGTGTACTTGGTTGTGCTTGTAGTATAGATGCATTAGAATTTAGGGAAAGACAAATGCTATGGATATAAAGTTGTGTGAAAGAACATTAAGAATATTGAGGGGGGAATTGATTGTAAAAAATTGCTTGTCTTAGTATAGAATTTGATATGTCTGAAATTCTATGATCACTTTAAAATTTACCATAATGTTGCTATGATATCTTAAATAAATTGATTCATGCATACCATGAAGTGAGTCACATTGCATGGGGTTATTATCCTTGGGTGAAAAGTATAGTAGCATGGTCAAAAGCAATACTTGGCGGCTATGTTCGAAAGCGATTGCTTGGCGACATGGAATTAAAGCAATGCTTGGCGGTAATTTGAAAGCATGGCTTAACCCGAGTAGACTTAATATGCTTTGCGGTAATGATTGAAAGTATAACTTAACTAAAACTATTCGTTTTGAGATTATTTATCCCCAAACCCCATATGGAGGGTGTAAATCCATTCAACATATAGTTCTCGAAAAACTATATGCCTTGATTGCTCACGTGTATGTTGCATTCCACTTGATTGCCTAAATATCTTGTTTGAATTTTGTTACTCAATATTTACTTATGGAAATAATTCTCACTAAGCTTATTAGCTTATACTTCTATAAATATCTTTTGTAGTTTAGTTATTTGTGATTGAGACCACGAGAACCTTACAGCCAGATAATTCCCTTTTTGTTATTTTGGCGAGGGAATGCCCTTAAGACTTGTAAGACAATTATTATGAATGAATGAATATTATGAATTCCATTTCTTAACTTTTTATTAAATCTTCTAAGCTTCATATTTTAAAGTATGGTTCTCTAAATATTGTAATAGCCTTACACCTAATATCGAAGCTTATGGGAATGACTAAAATTGTCATACTTAAACTTTAATATTAAGTATGGCGGACTGTTATGCTTAGGGTACCCTTTGGGGCGTGACAAAACAAATGTACTTAAACATTCCCCAATCAACGGCAAAGCCAGTCCACTTCAAAGCCTCTCCCCCATGACTTCAATAAAGCCCCCAATAATGGCACTTGCCGGTCGATCTCTAACAACAACAACTTAGCTGTATCAAAATTGCTATTACTCCCAACTACCTCAACCCTAAGGGATACTCAACCATTAGCGAGACCACAACTAAAGAACGTTGTAGCGCACTTTGCACCTTAGGGGAACGGGGGCATGGATGAGTATACACGACCTGCACACTAGTATTAGCAATAGGAGCCTCCTCATCATGTTGACCATGCCTACGAGGATTAGCCAAAGGCACTACCTAAACCTCCTCAACGATGGGAATATGACAATCCCTCTCCTCACCATCAATGGCTCACCTCTTCAAAGGCGCTTTCATCATCTTCACTGGAGTCTTCTTCCTCTTCCTAGTCAATGGTCTAAGATGAAGCTTGTTGATGTTTATCATCTCCATTTGCACATTTCAAAAAGAAAAACAACAAAGCCATTAGTAAAATATAGACAAAACCTATTAAGTTCAGCTCACCGGTCCAATAGAAAAATGAAATAGATTTCAATTGAAAGAAGTACTCCTTTAGTCAAAGCACGACTTAATAGGCATCGGGGGAGGGGGAGAAAAAGAGATGCTACATCCAAAAAAATTTTTGTAAATCCCTGAATTTTTCACAGTTCTTAGAAAAATAATCCCATAAGTCTTAACACCAAAACCGAAAACCCTGAAAAATCGACCTAAGTTAAAACCAAATTTTAAATAAGGTCAAATATAAAAATTATTAACCTTAAGAAAAAGAGAACCCTCGAAACAAAAGAGGAAATCCAACAATCGATTTATTCAACATTCGTACACTAATCAAATCATCTATTCGTTTCCTAACACGTAAATTAAAATGATATATCCAAATAATGCTCGACAACAAAATACTAAAACCTTATATCCTTTGGTGAATTTTAGAATAAAAATTTTCAATTGCCATCAAAGTCAAACTGAGTCAACCTATAACCCTAGACTCGGTTAAACGATCCCGAGAATAGGAAAATATTAAACAATCACAAATAAAATAAAATAAACTATAAAGGTGGAACCAAAAATATAATACAGACAAAACCCAAAAATTTTATGATCTTACGAATAACTCAACAAGTCGGAAGTCAAATCGAAACCCTAGAAGTCAATAAGGTTTACAACAAACCCTAGAGTTTAAAATCCGGCAATCCCACACTCTTAAACCCTAATCCCATGCTCTTAAACCCTAATCAACGGATCGGAAATAATTGGTGATAATTTTCTGTAATAATATAGGAAAGCTTAAAAATATCATATTCATAAATTTCTAGTATCTTTCGAATCCAAACGGGATTAGTTTTCGAAAACCATACCATGGTACATCGAATGGTAAAAATATTTCGTTAATACCATTAGACTCGTAATAATATAAGAAATTGAAAATTTTTAGTTTCATAATTTTTTGGTATTTAAAAATATCTGATATAGCCCGTTTACACGTATTTTTATTACTACTGATATTTTATTTGTCTAATCTACTATTTATAGTACTTTTCTACTATTCATCTATTTTTACTTTTTCTTACAATTTATTTTTACTACCTATACACTTATTTTCTTAATTTTTACCTTTCCAATACATCTTATATCAAATCATACCTTACATATTAATTATTTCTCTTACAAAATTACAAATTCAATCTCTCTTCCCCTTTCTCTACCATGGCCGGTGCGCCCCCCCCTCCCCCCCCCCCCCCCTGTACCATCCATGAATTTTTTCCTTTCCATTTAATTTTATTACATACAATTTCCCTCCATCTTCAACTATAAATACCCCATTTCCCTCTACTTTTTTCACACATTCATTTCATATAACAAAACTCTCCCAAAATCACTCCATAAATCCTCTCTCCAAAATTTCTCTCTACCAAAACTCTCTTTCACAAATTCTTCACAAAACCCTCCTCTATACACAAACTATCCACCACATAATACCGTATTCATCTATCATCTTCACACCACAAAAACACTTTAGATAAACTTCCTCCAACCATTTAGTTTACCCATGTCATGTAACTTAGCATGACCATTATATTATTTTGAAGCTCATATGAGTAGTAAAAGCAATAATATGTTCATGTTTTGTTCTTATGCATGAAATTCCAATTTTACTATGTTGTTATTATGATTTTATATATGTTGATATTATTGTTGTTTTCATGCTCTAATCTAACTTTATATATATTATTAAGTATATGTATATATATATATATATTTTAGAGCCTAATGCTCACTAACTCTTACTAACTTACTTTTACTATTAATGCTTCTATTATTGCTTTTCTTTTCTTTCTTTTTCTTTTTTTTGGAACTAGTCTATTCTTAGTCTCAGGATGCCTTGATGAAGCTAAGGCTCTCAATACTTGACCGGGTTACCTTAATAAAGCTAAGGCTCCCAATGCTTGATCGGGATACCTTGATGAAGTTAAGGTTCCCAATACTTGATATTATTAGCTTGCTTATTATTATTATCTTGCTTCTTGCCTTTTCTTATATTTTCATCATTTTCATATTACGTGCTCATATACATACATCCTCATAATGATATTGCCTCAACAACAGTTAAAGTGGAATTTTTCTTTAATATAGGAACTTGAAAGTAGAACTCTTTTATTAGGTAACTAGTAACTAAATAAAGAAACTTATCAACAACAACTTAGAAAATGTATTTTTACAACTTCTTCTTAAACTTTTTCCAAAGTTTTTCTAAGTGTCAACAAGGATAATTTTACCAAAGAAATAAAAGGAAAAATGAAACTAAACTCTCTTTACATACATCAAGATTTTGTTATCAACCACCTAAGAAAAATTATTTCTACAGCCTCTTTTCAAACCCATCAAGACTTTTCTTAAATAACAATGAAAATGATTTTTTTCAAAGAAATTAACTAATAAAATAAACAATTTCTTTTATTATGATAAATCACATAAAGTTTACAATTCTTCGATAAATAAAATTTTATCAAAAAGCTTACTTGTAGGAATTTTTACCAACTCCTTTGTAATATAAAGATAAATAAATTATAAAGAAGGGCAAGTTTGTCATTTGATATAAAATAAGAGGATTTTATGGTCAATCCTAAAGTATATAAAAGGATTATTAAGAAGAGTCAAAGAGTCAAAGGATGTTAAATAAAAAGGTTTTATAGTCAAAGTTGAAATATAATTTTATTATGTTCACATGGCAAAAACTTGATTAAGAATGGAATTTGGCAGCCTAAATTGGATATGAACCTAGGGTTTTTCCTAAACAACATATCTCTATAAATATATCCTTAACCTACGAGTTTGTCACACCATTCCTCAGTCAAAACCCTAAGAGATTTGGAGTACGTTTAAGATGGTTGAAAACCGCCGATTTATATATTCTTTCTTTGTTAACAAAAAATCAAATTTTAATACAATTTTGGTCACATGACAGACACATGACAGAAGATCAAAAGTCACAAATCCCTATATATTCTTTCTCTGTCTTTCTCCAACAAAATCCTAAACCCAGATTCTTATCCTTTGAGAGTTTATAGCCGCCGACGTAAAGCTCTTGGACCTTTATGAAATTTGTGAAGCCGGCAAGAAGGCTGCCGGCGTAAGTGCCATCCTTTCCTATCCTAAGTTTTTCCTATATAAGAAATCCTAGGGTTCGTGTTTTTCATTTGTAACCTCCTTCCTTTGACCAAAAGAGAGAATTGAGAGTTTTTGGGTGTTTTTGAAGAACAATATCAAGGGAGATCAGATTTGGATCAAGAGTAAGTAATCTTGCCTTTATCTATCAATTCTTCGTATATCATTTCGTTTCCTTAAGATTTATGTTTGGATTTGAAGAAGTTTTTTGGAGAAAACCTAGTTTCATCAAGATCTGATCTTTTGGGAATCAATCGAAGGATTAGATTGAAACAAGTAAGTATTATCATTCTGGTGTAACGGATTTGATATGCAAATATATATATTAGATGAATCATGCCTGTTCTTATAGATTTTTCTATCTAGGGTTTTGGAGAAGTTATGATTTTTGGGATTCTGATATGATTTTGGTTGAGAAATCTAAGTTTAGATTCTGAAAATCTACAGTAAGTTTTATTCCGTTAATCCATAAGTTTAATGAAGAATGATTCTTGTTGGTGATTTTCTTTTTTTTTTTTTTTTTTTTCTGGATTCATGCAAATAGGGTTTCGTAGAGTTTGGGATTTCTGGGGAATTGATTAAAGAGATTCTACAGTTATGATATCTTGAGAGGAGATTTGGAGATTTCTTGTTGTTTTTAAGAATTTGAGGATTTTGAGAGATTTGTTCCTGGAATTGAAAAAGGTACGACCTTTCCTTGTTTGTTGTATTTGCTTGCAGGTTTAGTTTTCTGATTGTTGCTTGTAGGAACAGATTTATAAATGAACTTAATTCTACTTGGCTTAATTTGTTTTTCTGGATGTCTTTAGCTTTGACCAGTAAAGACCTGGCAGACAGTGATACTGGTGAGGCACCCTGATGATCCTTGTGTGTCGTTGTCCCTAGTGGAGTTGCACTTGGAGATGATTCCGGTAGATATAGGTTTATTGGCAGTATGGCCGCAGGTATTTGGGGAGTACCCATTCACCAAATATGTATATAATTATTTTTTTTCGATATCTGGTTGTTTTTCAGGAGTCTGAGTAACTCCAAGTTTCATGAGATCTATGATTCTAAACTGTGTTGTTTTGCAGACTTAATGAAGAAATAATCCTGTTGTTTGCATTTAGTTAGTTGCACGTATATATACATGTTGTTTGTGCATTTGCATTTTGTTTATGGATTGGCGTACTGAGCGTTTTCGCTCATTCCTTTCTTTTTCAGGTACAAGTGATGGATATATTGTTTATGACTTGTGTGGTTATGACTTGTATTTTGATCATGGGGATGGCGATAGTGGACCTGACTACATTGCAGCGGAATAGGATGTTATACATGACCTATGAAAAGGATTTCTTGAGTTTTTGAAGATTTTTGAAACAATGTTTTGATTAGTTATCTTTTTGAGGATTTGAAGTATTGGTTTTTATGTAATTGTTTATTAAACAAGATTATATGACTTTAAGTTGGAAGTTAGAAGTTAGATCTTTTCTGGATTATTGTTGGCTTTGGTTTTGCCAACTCGGATTTAGTTTATATTATAGGAGATATTTGAAAGTTATAAATTGCAGGTTTCATGGGTTTTGTTCCTTCTAGAGTACCCTTAAATGTGGGTTCATGGAGATTTTTATATGTTTATATTTTGTGGTATTGGGATTTAGAGCCTTTGCGTGTCTCTTTTAAGAGAGGGACACGTGGCGGGTTGTAACGCCTTATTTTAGGGCGTTACATCCATAATAGAAAATAATAACTAGACTAAGTTTTATAAGTTAAGATAAAGTCAACTCACTTAAAAAAATAGAGGTTGCTAAGATTCTAAAAGATAAACCATTTTATAAAATGATAAGAACAATAGATATTATAAAAAACTTAATAAAATAGTGAAACATGATTTTCTTCCAAGCAAGATTTAGAAAAGACTTATAGGACCGAGTTTTAGAAATAAAATGTATTTTTAAAAAGTTAGGAAATGAACATGTAAGAAGAAAAAGACTCGATTTTCAAAACCATTTTTAGAAGGGAAAATATACATAACTCAAATTACTATAGGTTACCAACAACTTAATAAAAACTTTGAAAACTTTACTTTTATCACTACAAGTAAAAATTGTAAAAGACCAAAGCTAAAAGAAAAAATTTATTTATTTTAGAAAAGAAATTAGAAAACAAAATAAGAATATATTTATTTATAATAACCCAAGAAATTACAAAATTCTTTCAAAACACTGAGAGAAGAAATTGTCAAAGTTCAAGTTTTAACATCGTAAGATATTGTTTTATGAAATATAATCATTGAGACAACATTATTGGAATGTTGCATACAATATGAGTCTATATATATACTCAAAGGATTTTTCCAACTATACTAATATCTATATGTTTTATACAAGTATTTTTGGATAAAGAAGAGTTTGCAAATTTATGTTTTGAAAATTGGAATTTTCATGACAAATCTGTACCCTACGGTTTCGGAAATCAAAAGACTTTTTTATGACCAAAATAACCTTATAAATAGATAGATCTTTTCGAGTAGGTAGAAAATGGTATATTATATGCAGAATTCTAAGTTAAAATGAGCAAATTATAACAATTTTAAGTTGGAATTTCATTTTACGCGATTTTGACCAATATAGTGAAATAGAATTAGAATGTTTAAGTAGAACTTCTACGAAATACTCATCCTAGGTATTTCTTTTGTCTAGGTGATGAAGGATACGAGATTTCTCTTCCTAAGGATTATTATAACTAACAAGATTACGAAATGGACGAGTGAGTTATTCCTCTTAATTTCGTTACTTGCTTGTGCTTGTAGAATAGTGGCATTATTATACTAAGAAAAGATAAAAATGGACATGTACGGAGAATTCGAGGATATGTTTATATGTGATTCTATGCTTAAGTGTAAAATGGGAATTAAGAATATCGCAACTTCAAATTGTTTGTTAAGTATTTTGTCTACCTGCATTTATGCCTGCTTATTGTTTGCAAAATTGTTTGATTGCCCCTAAGAAACCTTAATAAGGCTTCACTTAAGAAAAATAAAACATTCACGCATAGCATCCATCAAGTCACATCTCTCTTGGAAGGCTGCTACTCCTACGCATAGAGTTGGATTGGTTGTTATTGTGCTGAGACACGGGCCATGTTCCTTCCTGGAGAATCCAAATCGCTTAGGGAATTCGACACTAGGTTTGGAGCTGAACCAACCGAACGTTTTGGTTGGGGGCCTAGGGACTAGCAGTAGAAGGTCGAGGATCTTCATCAATAATTCCCTAACCTTCAACACGGAGGAGTAAATTCGTTCTATATATGGTTTTCGGATAACTATATATATATACTTGTGAAATCATGTGATTATTGCATAACATGCATAGCATATGTGTGAAAAATTAAATGATATTGTTTGAAATCATAGTGCAAATGAAAAAGAATACCTCACTAAGCTAGTTGTAGTTTATACCCCCATAGATTTTTGTTGAAACAGGTATACCCATGGCTCTATTCAAGGATCATGACGTAAAAGAAGTCATAGATGGATTTTAAACTCTTGTGGAGGTAATGGGAACATAAGATGAAGTTATTTTGTAAATTCCTTATATATAATGTGTGCTATGTTAGTATTTTGGAGATTCCTAAAGGAATGTATTTATATAGATTTGGAGACAATAGCAGGAGTATGCCCTAAGATATGTAATCAATCATGTTTAAGTTTTATGGTAAGTATTCCCTTTGTCTTGTTACTTGATCGTTATCAATGTAAATTATGCTACTCCAATATGTGTCATTGGTTGTGATGTACTCCTTATACATAATATGGAAGCCTTTGCGTAACTATGGTAGTTATTTTTAGGCTTTAGTATTGTGTACAGCGAACTGTCATCGGGGCATAACAATCCTACACTTCGAGGAACCACAGCCTTGTCACCCTCATTAAACGATACCCCTTTTAGAAAGGTCCATATTACCGGCTCAACATCGAAAGGCCTCCCACTTCACTCTTGCACAAGCTCATTTATAATATTTTTCCCCTTAGCATCATACGGCCTCAACTTTAGATGCTTATGACCTCGGTTAGGCTCACACTAATCTACTAAAGGTCAATCCGAGCGCACCTTCCCTTTTGTTGACCACCAAAAATTTCTTCTTCCAATCTTCCCCATTCGCATTGGTAAGCCCATCGAGGAGCTTGTACGGGCTTTTCATCTGCTTTGTGAGGCACCACCACCCAAACTCATACCTCTTATGCAAGTAGTACCTCAAAAATAGTGTAGGGGTGGGCTACACTACATCCCTAAGCAAATGACCTCACAATCCACTAAGAGACGCCAAGTGTTAAGCAAAAGTTAAACAGGGCACAACCTATGATAGTTGAAAAACTCCCTCTAGAATAGGGAGAAGGGTACCCTCAAGCCAAAATTGAATGTCCTCTTATAAAGGGAAAACTTTCACCAACCAAGAAGGCAAACTCGATCGGAAGGTGAGGGTACCATGATCTCCCATTCTTCAAGAGCATCTCATATCTTTTCTTAGCAAATAGCCCAAAGGATCTCTTCCATGATTTTCCTTCTAATCCCATCGAGACTAGAACCGTCTATCACCTAAGTATATAAGGGGATGATGGTCTTCTTCCCTAAGCTATCCAAAGGGTATTCATCTATGGAGAATCAGTAGACTTTATTTGCCAACTCAGTATACGACTTCAAATTTACAATGGCTCGCTCCTCCGATGATGTTACAGTAATCTCGCCACCCCCTTCTTCGTGGCCACTCACTAGAGCCGAACTTCCACTTGCCAACCAGTCCTCTCCACCTGAGCTCGAATCCCTTGAACTCATGCTTTCACCTCCCCTACCTCTTCTGATCTCATCTACAACCCTCAATAATTTACCTTCAGAATTACAAAAGAAAGATTAGGTATCAGAATTACCTAAGCTCGACATTTTCTTGGTTCAATGAATGGCATGACTTTTTGCCTTCTGGAACTAGAGAGAGAATTTTTAGTAAAAAACCTACATTATGGTGTGTTAATATATAAGAAGTTGAGCGAGAATCGAAGTGAACGCCCATTACTTAGAATGTGGGAACCATACGGCTTGTGCACCTTAAGTCAACTAATGCCACCACACGTTAATAGTAATCATCACGCTACAACTTATATCATGTTTTTTGAAAAACCTTATGAGGCTTCCCTAACAAGGTTGAGATTTATGGTAACACTAATTCTCAAGGGGCTGTAGCTAAATGAAAGAGCCTCGACCCTTCAAGTTTGCCTCACTAGTTAAGGCTAGATGGCTTACTAAAGACAACCCATTCAGCCCACCACTGTCATACATCAGCCTACATGTCAAGGAAAGTACCTACCTTGCCAACCCAAAGGCGATCAAGCCCAACAACACCTCAGGTCTTGACTTGGAGAGGAAGCCCCAGGGGTTACCCCCATTAGTTGTATCTTTGCATGGGAATGTGTTGTTATTTGATCACATACTTATGTTTGTGGTATATTGGGTTTTGACTCATTCCTTTTTTTTTTTTTTCAAGTTCAAGTGATAATTAAGTTATGTTTGACTTACCCAATTATGACACCATGGTGGATTACAAGGATGGCAATAATACCGAAGATTGTACTACTGACATTAGATGTAGTTAATAATTTTTATTATTCATGGAGATATAGAGACTGCAAGGTTGTCTTTATTGTCAAGCACAATCAATAGTAAACTCCCAATATTTAGCCCCATTATCAACAACAAATGGGGGAGATTTAAATAGGTAGGATCGATTGAAATTTGAATTCAAGAGAATATTGATGGGGTTAAGTTCTGATGGCTTCAATGAAAGATTTTTTACCCACTAGGTTTTTTAAACGAAAGTCGTGTTAGTCCTCCACTTTCTCTAAAATCTCATTCAGATGTTCAAGGATCTTATCCCTAAAAGAGAAGTTACATTTTGTAATGCATGGAATAAAGGTTGAAGCAAAAGGCTCCAAAAGGTTAGGCTTTAACTTAGGAAAGATAGATTTTTTATTTTTTTAAGAACTAGGCTCCAAACTATTCACCTCACCCATTAGAACTATTGTTGAAATACCCTAGAAAAATAATCACCTATCATAGATTTAGCCCTTGGATGTTAGCTTAAAGCATCACATTGCCTCAATGGTTACACCTAAAGACGGATAAATGGGGAAGAATAGAAAGGGGAAAAAAGATTAGGGGAAAAGAGAGAGAGAGAGAGAGAGAGAACAAAAGACCAAAGGCTAGGGAAAAAGAGAACATATAGAAAGAAGAGGGAGGGAGGGGAAGGAGGGGGGAGGAAGAGAGAAAACGAATAGAAGAGGGAAGGGAAGGAAGAAGTAAAGATAATGAAAAGAGAAGGAAGAAAGGAAGAGAGAGAAAGAGAGTAGAGGAAGATAAAGAATAGGATTTAGGAACAAAGAATGATAGAGAGAGGGATGTGAAGAAAGAATGGAAAAACACTAAGAAAAGAAATTTTTATGTTGGATTTAAGGTGAGTTCTTTTTAGAAGAGACAGCATTTTCTCCCTTTAAAAAGTCAAGGTTATTTTATTAGAAGAATGGCCACAAGAGATTTTTCCATAACCAATGCACATTTTCATAAGAGTAACATCTTAAGACCATTAGTTACCACCACTTTTGCATTAAAGGAATCAACTCAACTTCATAGCAAAACCAATTCAATAGAGGAGCAACCAAGAACCCAAGCATGCACTTAGCATATTTTTAGGAATATGTGATACTATAAAATCATACAAAGTAAATGACAATGTATTTAAATTGAGGTTGTTACCTCATTTCTTTTAAGAGACAAGGTACAAGTTTTGTTTAACTTTTAAACCCCAAACAGTTTTACAACTTATAATGATTTGTCATAAGCTTTCTTAGGTAAGTACTTTTTCCTAGGAAAACAACAAAATTATGAAATGACGCCATAGGTTCGACATAGTTTGATGAAGAATCACTACATTAAACTTAAGACTGCTAAAAAGAGATGGAATATATCATGGTTTGATCAATTGGTTTTTAGCCTATACTTTTTATACTAGAATATCATATATTGTCAGAATAACTTTCAAGGATAAATACCATTGCTCTAATAAGGAAAGCTAATGATTTGTTAAAAGAAAACGCTTTAAATAACTATCTAAGGAAAAGGAAAAAGTGATGCAATCTAGGAAGGTTAGTAGTGTGAAAAATTTGGATTGCATGAACATGATATATAATAATCAAATTGCCCAATGACGTTATGAAGGAATCAAGTTAATCCTATGTGCAACATTTGTCCACAAGGTCATCCTAATGAGAGTTGCCAAGTTCTACATTGGGTAAATGGTGTCCCAAACTTTAATGACATCCAACAACCCATTTTCCAAAAGTCATAATATAAGGTGAACAAATGACCTGGCTTAGGAAATAAAGAAGTCTTCCTATCATTGAACTATCAAACAAGTTTAAAGTTAAAGGCTTCACCACCATACTAACCAAAAAATCAAAGAGAATCACCATCAGAGTTCTCATTGAGAAAAAAGTTGCAAAGATAAGCAATGATATACTTGTGAATTGTAACTACAAGTTCAACTAATTATTGAATGTGTTGAGTTAAGAGCTGAGACAATAACCTAATCAACCTAGTGTAAAGCATAAATAGCAAGCTTGAAGTAGCAAACTTGAAGAGTAAAAGTTTGATGAATGAGGAAGTGAAAGGTTTGAAAAACCTTAGGTGATTTCATTAAGAAGTTAAATCCATGATAAAAGTAAAGTATGATAAAAAGAGAATTCATGAGCAAGGAACAATTAGTGAAGGGAATAAAGAGAACTTAGTCAAGAAAATGTGATTTTAAGAATGGAATAAAAAGCAAATGGTAGTCAAATTAAAAAATTTAAAAAAAAAAAAAGAGAATGAGACTTTAAAACCACGGAAAGACGCTACCCACTACCCTTTCTTCTTCTTGAGAGGTACCAAGAAGACGAAATGATGCACAATTTCAAAAAAAAAAAAAAATTAGTGCTTTCAAGAATTGAATGTGAGCATACCCTTATTAGATACAACTATTCGAGTTCCATCTTACGCTAAACTCTTTAAGGACGTAATGTCCTTATATATCATAGCACTACCTTAACTTAAGAGTGTAGTGCAATCAGCTACCTAAAAACAAGAAAGTTTTGTCACATAACTCTTGGCTAAGGTTTTAATTAGGTAAAGTCAAGTCAGATTGTGATACCCCTCAAATATAAATCGTGAAACTCTAATCACAGAGGCATCTTTTGGTATAGTGGCTAGAGTTCATCTAAACTCTAAAATTAAGTGTGCTCTATGTAGAGCAATCCCATGATGGGTAACCCATTGGGAAGTGTTGACACCAAAAGAATAAAACCGTGTAGCGTGCAGCCAAAGCGGAAATACCTCAATAGGTAGAGTTTCAAAGCGTTACAAGTGGCATCAAAACAGTTCACTAACCGAAAGTGAAGGAGTATGTCTTTACTGCTTGGTGTGATTCTGGATCTGTGTAACGAAATTGATAAGGAAGTCAGTTGTATAAGTGGAAGAGTATGTAATAACCCTTAGATATAAATCGTGGAACTCTAATAACAGAAATGTCTTTTGATGTAGTGACTGGAGTTTGTCGAAACTCCAAAGTTAAGTATAACCTATACAAAGCAATCTCATAATAGATAGCCTCCTAAGAAGTACTGATACCAAAATGACAAAACCATATGGGTGTGGTCAAAGTGAACAATACCTTAGTGGACAGAATTCTGAAATGTTAAACAAATGGTCACTACCCTATGATTAGTAGACTAAACCCAAGTGACACTAACCAAATATTTGATGGAATATAATTTTCAATGAATAGGCAACTTTTGAAGTTATATCTTAAGAATGACAGGGTCTTCATACCGTGAACCATCGCAAACAATGGAAATACTACTCAATTTTGCATATTTACCATTGTTTTGAGCGAGATAAGATTGATTATCGGTTCACAATTTAAAAGGTGGCGGATAAATTCATTATATATCCTTTCAAAAATTTGATTCGCATAAATTAATCCTTCATGATTAAATTAATTTGGACATTACAACGCACAATGATGAAGAATATGTTGTCAGAATTTAAAGGAAAGAATTCGATATAAAACAAAATGGATTGATCTGCTCAGTCGAAGCCAAAATGGATTGGAAAGAATCATGACGTAAAAGCAAATCAAAATACTGCCGATGTTAGTTGGAATAATGATCTTGAAAGTAGAAGAATCTCAAAAGCAACGAAACTTCAAATAGTAACAAAACCTCCTTCATATAAAGCAATCATGGTTTTAAGTAATTATGCTTGGCACACGATGTATTAATGGTATTTCTGGGGAAAAGGAACTACAATTCTACAAGCAGTGTAATAAAAATTGTTTATGTTGTGCATTCTTTTTATATCTACAATAATCAAATACATCTAGACAAGCCTCAACAGAATTTATTCCCACTGGGATATTTGGCCAAATGGAAGCATTAATAACTGAAGCATACTCTTTCATGCGACCGCCGCTGATGGCAAAAGGCTTCTATTTTGCCATGAAAGGAATGGTGTCAACATCATAGTGGGGTGCCAGCATCCAGATATTAAATATGACTCCGTTTCAGATGGAAACCCCAATTATTTACCGCTAGCTAGCACCCAATGGTAAACAAAAAATGCTACTTGAGGATGTAATTTCATGCATCAATAAGAACGACTTCCCTTTTTATATGACTTCAAGACAAAAGGAGGCATACTGAAAAATCTCAAGGAGCAATTTTTCTCTCTCTCCCTATCAATTCCTATGAACATATAGACAAATCACTGTCATATATTTATTTGATAAAAGTCTTATATAGATCAAAATCAGTAGTTTGCTTTTTTTTATGTAACGTACCATGGTGGCAGCAATTGATAGTTGGTGCTTCTCTCTCCTTTTGCGCTCACATTCCCAACACCAGTTGGAGAAATCTGCCTGATATTTTTTCAGTTCTCGGAATACAGAGCTGTTGAATAGAAAATGATCACAGTTCAGGAAAATGAATATGATCACTCGATTGACCCCTCTCAGTAAATAACAGAGACAATAGCAGTTCCTGTAGCCTATTAGTCAACAACCACCTAATTTGTTTTGCACAGCCAAACTATAATTTTACTTGTTTAGGTCTTTTTGTTTCTAATTCAGAAAAATACACCAAGTAAGCAAGAACTTAAAGCCTAATGCAAACTGTCATCTATGTCCAACAGCATACTTAGTGGGTTCCACTTATAATATTTACCTTTTGCACCACAAAAGTAGGTTCACTCTACGGCCAGATGTGGTTGCTCTGGCTCCATGTCGATGGTGGCCGCGATGAAGAACTGCATAACCCGGAACATGGGAATATTCTGTAATTTCCTATGACAAATCACAAGCAATTTGAATGATTAGCATCTCTCCTGGAAAAAAAAAAAACAAAAAGTGTCGTAGTTGTATGTATGACTGATAACTTAAATTACTAGGTGAGGTACAAAATAGGCATGCATTTTAGTTCTGTTTAAGTAATGACATCTGACAAGTCACAAGATACCCAACAGTAAGTAAATGTAGGTTGGAGCTAGGTGGAAATAACATTGCTAAGAGATTTTTACAAGGGCAGGGCTGAAGGGTTTCATTAAACTAATCCTAGAAGGCTGCTGCACCTAGCAGACAGCACTTGGATATTAATTTGGTACAGAGAACAGAATTAAAATTTCAAGTAACTCAGGTTGGGTTCCTGTATTCACATGGTTCTCACATCGGACACCTCAAAAAAATAGTTCCCCACCAGACAGCACTTAGATATTAATTTGGTACAGAGAACAGCATTAAAATTTCAAGTACCTCAGGTTGGGTTTCCGTATTCACGTGGTTCTCACATCGGACACCCCGAAAAAATAGTTCCCCACCAGAAAACTGCTCTCCCAAGCAAACGTTTAATGTGACTTCAGAGTCATCAACATGGAAACCTGAAAAATAAAGTTGAATTTGAGTAACTATTATAGCTAATAGAGCAGACCAGAGGGACCTAAGGGGTCTTTTACACCATAGAAAGATAAGAAAAATTTACATCATGAAAAAAGGAGACTATCTAGAAAAAGTAAAAGAAATAGGAAGAATCTCCAAATATAACAAGCTAAAGACATGATAGAGTTCAGCAAAAACATTACCCTGAAAAGAAAATCAAAAATAAAAAAAGCACATGAAGGATGAAACATATAAAGTAATACCCTGGTAAAAGTTTAATAGGATGATCTTTTTTCCACCATTTTTGTGTCTTCCAAAAGCGATAGTCATACACATTGAGCAGCTTCAGGGAAAATGAATAATCACATTAAGAAATTGGTCATGGGTGATATAGACCGCACTTTTTATAGATAATAGTGAATTTGGAGATTAAAAATCAATCTGGCCAAATTTTATGACACAATATCATAATGGCAATATAATACTAGATGCAAACCATAGAGGATTAGCCAGAGCAACCCAAAATATCAAATCATGGTATGGCTCTAAAAGAGATTTAATTATTTCTGTTCCAAGAATGATCCCAAAAACTTTACTGTGAAAATTAGATAATCGAAAAGACAATAAAACGTGCAAAATTGTATATATTCTCACCAAGATCAACATCCCTATTTATTCCATACTCCACAATGAAGCCATGATGAGAATCCAGGGTGGAACCAGAAACTTCAGGAAAGAAAACTGCAAATGATGACAAACTGAGAACTATGAAACCACTGGAGTAATCAAATTTATGCATTTCCAAAACACAATTATAAATGTAACCTGTGGCCATAGGACGTACAAAGTCATCCATCAGCACATCCAGCATGGATTCCATACCAAAGTCATCAAGGACAACCCCATATTTGTTCATGGTATTTGGCCGCATAATCCTGAAATTTGCTTTGTGAACCCATCTTTCAAAATTTTCCACCTAATCAAATTAGAGTTTGATAAGATGACAAAGAAGCTAAAAAGAAAACAACTGGAAAAGGGTAGATGATACCTCAGATAATAACATTTTGCAGATACGTGATTGCAGCATCTCAAACACAAATATCCCAGGAGAGTGTTCTGAAACTATACTCCTAATGCTTTCCTCGGTATTCTCCTTGATTGCCTTAAGAAAAGAGGGTACAAAGAAGTCTGTAGGATTCATATTATACAACTCTTTGTGACGTGGCTGCACAGATGGGAAAGACTTCAGGATTGAAATATGCAGGGAACTAGTACATTTAAAACAAGTCTACTATTTACAAGATGAGGAGTTAATGTGCTCTCACGAAAGATCAACTCAAAAATGAACCTCTTTATGAGGATAATTACAAAAAAGAGGATGTAATGCTTATTTCCAAGTGTAATAAAAGATTTACATCTTTTAAGAGGTACAAATAGAGAATAATCTTTATGTACAACACCTGATACTCTGTCACGAGTATATCCTTATTTGCACTAAATAGAAAAATATACATCATTAGCATACACCATGTACTGTACATTTATCTATATTCAATTTTAAAAACAAACATGCATTCGCTAGTATATATACCATGTATTGTGACATAAGCTATCCAAATACAACAAATACAGAAGTGGCTAAAGAAGTCAGAGGAAGAAAGTAGGAGTATTTGGCAACTGTTTGCACAAGGGTACATTAGTATCCTAAGAATTGGCAACACTGACAAAAGGGGTAACAAAACAAAGAGTTAAGGAATTATCATTAGTTTGCATCACCTGTATATTCTCCATGTGTTCTTGAAAGCAAACATATGTCCCCTATGCTGTAAGAATCCTTTAATATAGGGTGAAACACGTGTCTACCAATCTTTTTATAAAAAAAAAAAAAATTATCTAAATACAAACTAAATGAAATTAATTACAAAAGTACCAATTCTAAATCACATGTTGATCATGGAACATAGATATTTACAAAATCATCACCCCTTGAAGATGTGTTTCAGCCAAAAGTTATACAGTGCTCAATCGTATCTTTAAAGGGTGATTCATTATTGTGTAAAGTGTGATTCACTAATATTTCTATATAAATAGCATTTTATAGACATGATTCACGAGTTAATACATGAATCAATTATTGAAGATGCGATTTTGCGTTGTTATTTTAGTAATTAATTTTATGTAATTAGTATTTGTGTAATTTTTATTTGAGGGATAGAAAATCATACAATTTCTACCATCATACTAAAAAAGGGGGCAAGAATTATCCTTAGTTTACATCACATGTATATTCTCCATGTTTTGTTGAAAGCAAACATATGTCCTCTATGCTGTAAGAATCCTTCAATGTATATGATTCACTAACAGTCCTTATATTTGTGTACTGGCTATAGCCAAAAATGTACACCCAAATTCTGATATAGCTATTCATAAAAACAAGCAATATCGATTTTCTTACCTTATAGTTCGCCATAATCATCTGTCGGTACTCACGATGCTTTTGGACCTGACAAGGATGAAGGTGATGCTTTATAGCTAATTTCATGACAAAAGTAAACAAAGTACAAATGACAAGTCAATAACCTCCCCTGGAATGGCAAACAGAAGTTGATAGAGTGGCCCTTGTTTTACATAGTTGATTGTATGTTAAGAATAAATCTTTAGCAATGAACATATCATTTCATCATGACATCAAAGTTTTGAAGTCTTCAATCACAAATTTTAGTGGGCGGACAATCACCATTACAAAGAAGTCTTTGCTAGGAAATAATTATGCTCCCTCAAATGTTGTCATTCAATGCAATTTTTGTGTTGATTTTGCATCCTATAAGAACCTACCCAACAGTTTTTGTGTATGTAGAATTTAGAGGGCCATATATGCATGACTTCTATACGTTCAAACCATTTTTAGCTAACTCTTAGTAATTTGGTCACTGAAGTCTGAGTTTTGACCAAAGAAGCTGTTAATATACATACCACCATTACCCAATAATTCGGCATGGCATTTAAAGGTATTGAAAAGGTTAAGGTCTGCTAAAACAACCTCAATAGATTATTTTTTTCCTGTCATACCTTTTTTAAAAAAAAAAAAAGAATCTACAAAGACATCCTTAGGATTCTATAAAGCAAATAATTTTTTTAGATAATTAGAGACACCAATTAGGGTTGATGATTTTTGACATGACACAACACAAACATGATCCTAACTCAATCAGAAACACTGTTACAAAGATAAAACACAAAGTTGACACAATATATGATACATATGTGTGTGCATGCACACGTGCTTAATTTAGATTTATGATCAATTGTTCTAGAAGTTTAAACTCATAGATCAATACATAGTTTTATAGGGTTTCAAACTTAGGACATTTGGCTCTACTTTAATGTTAATTTAGATCCACAGCTACAATCTAATAGTTTAATCATAAAGATTGATATGAGTTTTTACATTATATATATGAGTGTGTGTGCATGCGCGCATATTTATCTATGTATAATGATAATGCTTTGTTTTAAATTGACTGGTGATTTAATTTAACATGATATCAAAGTGTGATGTTTTGACTGTAACATACTGTATCATCATTTCATTATATTTTAATCATTTTACTTGTTGATGAATTTCAATAATTTCCAATCCACAAATAAGGTGAAGTCCTGATATAAAAACCCATGCCTATCTATAACTGAAAGTTTTAAGATCAACCTCTTGTAAAATTAATATATGTATGTAGATATAAAGAATTTTGTCAAGGTATACACCCTAAAAACTTGTTTAACTTTATTTCTTAAACAAAGTCCATGAGAAAGCTCAGATTATTGTAATGTGCAACATTTATTTTTTTTTTTTTCCCAAATCTTAAAAGTAAGTACATGGAGAGACCAAGAAATGAATCATATTCAACTTTATTAACAAAGCATGCTAGAATTAATAAAAGACAAAATGTAATAACTAAACAGACATAACACAACATCGACCAGATCTTAAGACTTATTTTCCATGTAAAACAAATATAGCTAAAATCTTTGTTCACTCCAGTAATTTTCCCCTGTTTAAAAAATATATGACTGTTTAAGGCAGAGAAGAGTATTCATAGAAGAGGTGGGCTAGAGCTAAATAAAGTTGCAGAATTTCAACTATACCCATCACGTTCTTATGCCATCTGACAAGGAAGAGGCAATTTACACCGGAACTAGAAGGTGTAGTGTTGGAGAGGGCAACCTCCTAAGTTGGTGGAGGGTGGTGAAGGGGCTAACAAAGAAGATAATGAATGTTAAATATCAAAAGGGGCCTAATATGCATAGAAGTAGGTACATCCACTACCAGTTTCACCTCTCGCCATCTCAAAGAATTACTTCATAGTCTCCTGAAAATGCCCCGCTCTTTGTGGTATGCTGACAGCATTTCCCTTAGCAGTCGGGTGCACTGCACCTATGATGAACATTTTGTAATTGTGGTTCTTTGGTTTCGAGTAAATAATAGATACATAAGTTACATTCGATGTGCTCTCTCTTGAATCCAAAAAGGGCGTAAGTAATGGTGACACCATCATCCCTTCAACACAGTGGCATCATGAGATTTAAGAAATTCCTTTCTTAATTGATCGAATCAGACAGCTTCCATAATATGCAACGCATCAACCCAGAAAAAACAAAAAAGAAAAACGAAAAAGAAAGCACATTTTGATTCCCAACAAACAGCAGCAAATGCTCACAGCCGGTTCCACAAGCACAGAAACAGCAAATCAATCATAAACTCAATCGAACAGGTCATTGAAGTTCATTCCTTTTTTTGCTTTATGTTTTTCGATTTTCATTAATAATGAACCATAATAATCATACGAATACTCCGAAAAATTCTAGCAAAAGAAATTTATACAAGGACAAGGAAAAGGAAAAGGAATATAGGTAGTTACGCGAGTGCGTTCCCCATCGGGAGAGTATCGGAGGAGAATATCGCGCATATAATTGGCCTTGTCTTCACGAGGAAGACTCAAGATCGAAGAGGGCAAATATCGCTCCAGAGAGCTCAACAGCATAGGGCTGAACTCCACACGGTTCTTCATATCCTCGTAGCTATCTGGCTCGTGATTGGCGCTCGCCTCCCGCCGAAGACGCCGCTTCCCTTTCGCCGACGCTGAGAGCATTCCGTTTCCGTTTCCTTTTCCGTTTCCGGTGCCGTTGCTGACAGCTCTGGTTTCCGACGGCGGCCGCTCCACCGTTGAAGCTTCCACAGGCATTTTGCCTTAGGCTTTGGTTGTGAAGTTTGGAATTTACAATTAAAAATACTGCTACAGAAAATTATCAGCAATTTCTACTTTATCAACATAAAAACAGCATAACTTATGTTATGTTTGTAACGTAGGAAACGATGGGAAATGGAAAGGTATTAAGAGAGACGAATAGAAAAGTTTGTGTTTGGATATATTTAGTAGGTGAAAAATAAAGAGATTTGAAGAGAAATTAAGAAAAAAATAGGATGTGTATATTTTTCTTTGAAAATCACATGAAATTAAAAGAAATCAAGAGAAAGTGAGCAAAATGACTTAAATATCTTTATTTATCTTTTTTAACTAATATTTTATAAAAATAATATAAGGATAATTTTGTCAATCACTAACTCTTTTTCTCTTCTTTTCCTTTCATTTTATTTATTATTTACCAAATATAAAATAAACATTCTATTTATTTTCATTTCTCTTGATTTCTATTTCCCTTTATTTCTTTCCCTTGATTTTCCTTTATTCTGATTTCAAAAATCCAACCAAACACAGCGATATCCTATTTCATTTTCATAATTAATATCCTAATGTCCCAAGTTTTATTAATTAGTAACGGGAGAACTTACAAGTCTTCTTTATAGGCTATACATTTAATCATTTAACAATTAAAAATAAATATAATAAATAATATATTAAAAAACTATTACATCATTATAGTTTGATATAAATCTAAGTTGTTAAATAATTAATGAAACCAATTCCATATAAAAAAAAAAGAAAAGAAAATTGACAAACCAACTTTTCATTTGTTTATAGAATATAGGTGTTTGAAGTTTTTGGGTGAAATTATGTACAGAAAACACGGGTTAAGTGTGTGTATAAAAAAAAAAAAGGTTGTCTCAATTACCCTTAAGCCCCTGAGATTTAAGGATTGATAGAGCCTTGAGAGTAGCATGATTGCTTGTTCTTTGTGGAGAAATTTAACAGGTTAACTTGTTAAAGCTGTTTCATCTCATTATAGATTTGAAATAGCTGTTGAGTAAGATTTGTAGAATGCCTTATAAGAGAGTATAGTAGTCTAAGTAGGTTCTTAGTAAAGTATAAAATAATCATGTTAGGGTTGGATGGGTTTAGACATCTCCTCGGAGTGGGTCGGGTACAAGTCTAAATTATCAAAACCTGTAACCATCCCATGTAAGGGGTGAGGTGGGTCCAATCCATGGACTCACAAGTCTTAAGGTGAGTTAGGAATAGGTCCAACTAATGGACCTACCTTGAACTTGCAGATGACAGCGGATCCATTTGGTAGGTTAGACCTATCCTGTCGGGTCGAGTCTATGGCTGGACTCGCCATGCCAAGCCGAAACCCACCCAACTTGGTGAGATATTTAGATGGGTTGTTTAGTTGTCATGATTAAGTTAATGGCCTAGTTGAGCCTATTTTATAAGAGTAAAGTTGTTAGGTATGGATGGCTCCCTAGCATTGATGGTATCACTTAGTGTGGATAGCTAATTTTTATCTTTCTTCAGCTTACATAAAAATTCAAAAGAAAAAAAAAAGAAAA
Source organism: Combretum micranthum (assembly GCA_024138025.1). Classification (NCBI taxonomy): domain Eukaryota; kingdom Viridiplantae; phylum Streptophyta; class Magnoliopsida; order Myrtales; family Combretaceae; genus Combretum; species Combretum micranthum. The sequence continues at coordinate 106,338 of JAMXBD010002574.1, forward strand.
TAGAAATAAAATAATAGCATAATCGTTGAAAAAAAATTAATAATCGAAAATGAGAAAAGTTTATAAAATTAAGAAATTTAAAAGGTGTATTCTCTAGTTTTTTTTTTCCATGAAAATGTTCTTGATGGAAAGACAGATTTAAGATGTATTCGGTAAGTCGAAAATGAAGAGAAAGCAAGAGAAAGTTGATGTCTGGATTCCTAAATGGAAGAGAATAAGATGAAATGGGAAGAAATATGATGTCCATTTCTTTCTCTCCGTTTTTGGCCAAAAATGGAAGGAAATAGAGAGAAACCAACATAAAGTAATATAAATACCCCTAGAAAACAAACGTAAAGTTAAAAGGTACTGGACATTATATCAGTGTTTCATCTTATTTCCTTCCATTTTCATACTAGCAATTCAAACAAAAAATATAAACTTCCTTCCCTTTCATCTCTTTTCCTTTCTTTTCTTTTTAGCCAATTTCTCTTTCTTTCTATTGATTTCCACAATGAAGTGGATTGCCAAACACAATATTAAGTTCTTATTATTTTATTTCCTATTATCAAAATTCTCATGAAAAATTACGAGACATATAAGATTTTACTACCAAATGCATATATTAGAATGAATATATATGTGCATGTGTTTGTTTGTCTGTTTGGGGAGGGAGGTGTGTGGAGGTAGAGGCGGGGATTGGTGTTAGGTATGCAACAATGAAGGTAGATTAGTTCAAAAATCATTTTCAAGATTACAAGGCACAGAGAGAGTCCTGTTTTGCAAATGTGTTTTGATTGAGTTTAAGCTTTTTCAATAAAATTGGTTGATTCAATTAAAATTAATTCTTCCAAAATTAGCCCATTTTGTTAATGAGCATAATTGTGTAAAGTATTCAATTTAAGTTGTTTGTAGTTTCAAACCAAAACTCAATTGGACATAAAATTATTATTTTACGAACACTAGAATTTTAGTGAAAACTAAACTAAAAATGAGCTAAGTTCATTGATAATTGCTAGTAGACTCTTAAAATACTTTTATTTTAGTTTCAGGCTTTCAAAGGACAATTTAAGATAAAAGAAAAAATTTGATCAAGTTTCGTATACTTTGAATGTGAAATAAGCAAGAAGTTTATTTTTTTATTCTAGACATGATGGAAAACATGATCGTGTCTACTATTATATCAAATGTGAGAAGAAATTCAATACATAGAAATCAACATGAGACACTGTCATGCCCCATAGGATACCATAAACGTAACAATCTGTCCCATACTATATAAGACTTAGGAATTATTACCACAATCATTCCAAAGTCTCGTATAGATGCAAGGCGTACCTTTACGACAATAGAATGCATGAACCAATGTAGATAAATAGTTTAATTTGACATATTATAAGCATTAGAATATAAACCATGAGTCCACATAATCAATTACAAAAATTCTAGAGGCATTCCCCCGCAAAAGAATATTAAGTTTAGAAGTGGTCTTTTACAGTCATCCAGTAAATATTAGGGTTTCTTATGGAAGTCTATACAAAATCGAACACAAACTTCTAATGGAAACTCATAATTTCTGTACCTGCTCGGTGGGATGCCTCGGCCTTAGCCATATATATGAAAACTGCAATAAGAAAAAGATGTGGGGGCGTAAGCTATACTAGCTCAGTGAGTGAATACTTCCATAAAGACTTTTATAATAAATTATTCAATCAAGTTATTTATTTAACCATATGAATTGCATCAATAACATGAACAAACAAACATACGATCGGCCAGAAATTATATATGAATGGATTTACGCCCTCCATTTGGGGTTAGCAGATTAACGAATATTGCGGTACTACCGTTGAATTAATGTGCCATTTACGGATCACGGGTAACCAACTTATATCGTTTATGGATCATGATCAACTAACTCATTTATGTCGTTTATGGATCACGATCAACCAACTTTTAGCCGTTTAAGGATCACGGGTAACCAAAATATGCTAATGCTTTATCTCCATCGTGAAGTGATCATGTTCATATTAATTTATCAATCCGAATAATTATTAACACCAATTTTTAGGTGATCAACCAATCTCACAAACAATCAATCCTAAAATACTCTAAACAAACATAAGTTAATCACCTGGTTTCAATATTCTTAATACAATTTCTCAACTCATCAACAAGCATACATGATCCCCTATAATTCCCATCATGCAAATCCATTTTTATCTTTTGCCTCATAATCTAGTGCAACTAATCACTACAAACACAATCAAGAAATGAAATTAGGAAGTAATACTCACTCGGCCATAGGTCATCGGTCTATTAGTAATAATAGTTTGGTGGTAACGAATCCTTGGGATCCAAGTCACCTAAATGAAAGAAATAACCAAATGAGTATTTCAACTCGTATCTAATCCATTTTATTTCATAAAAACTATTAAGTTCATAATTCTCATCATTAATGGAAATTTCAACTTAAAACGCCCATAACTTGATTATTTTAACTTGGAATTTCAAAAATTATATATCGATTCCTATCTACTTTGAAATATCTATCTAATTCTAATATAATATCTCAATTTTGAAAACTTTTAAGTCTCAAAAAGTTCGGATCAGTAGCCAAACATTCATTGTCAAAATTGTTTTTGTAAAGAATTATGATGTTTCTACTATCCATGCCAAATATGTATGCAATATTAACAAGTTACTATCATGAATGGTATATCAGCTTCCTATATGCATGTTCTTGATGATATTCTATTAGAATAATATTTTTAGAAAACTTCTATTTTATAAGATGTCATGAATACCTAACTTAGCAAGACTAGTTTTGTGTTCTTGACAAATTATACTTGTTTTAGAGATTTTACTTAATAAATTTTATTTATTCTTGCTAACTTTAAGTTTTTACTATATCTATTCCTTAAGGTCTTCATTTTTCAATAAAAATCCTCATTTTACACTTTGTAAACAAGTGTTTAAATATGGGCTAATCCTAGATCCAAATTTTGTAAAAATGATTTTGAGGTGATTTCCTTAAAAAAAATTCATTTAATACTTTAAAAATTAAGGCTCCACTATTCCTATCCCCTAAAAACTTCATTTTCTTAATAAAACTTCCATTTTGGGTTTGAAAAATAGGTGTTTACATACCCTCTTTTTCTAGTTACGAATTTCATGTAACTAACATAAGATCCAAATTTTCTATCTTGTAAATATTTCTTATTTAACAAATTTTTCTTAGTAGATCTACCATTAACTTATCAAAATCATCTCCAATTGATACCTATTCCATAATCCCTTCATTTTTCACATAAAACTCATGATTTGAAGTTGAAAGATAGGTTTTTAAAATATAACTCTTTTTCCATCCGAATTTACAAAAGTTTATTTTGATGAAACAAAATTTGTTCTCAAGCTTTTTGACTCATCTTCATAAATATCCTAACTTTTAGAAATAAACAAAACATTCATTTACATAAGACAAAATCTTTATGGCCATTTATTAATTCTAAACAAAATAAATGCATGAGATCTCAAATGACATGTAGAAGATGGATGTTTAGAAGCTAGATCTTAGTGTGATGATTATGTTAGATGCATGAAATGAAGTATACTATTATGATAACAATGTAGTAGCAAGATTCCTACATAAAATCATCACTATATGAACATATATTATGATCATGACAAAAATATGAGCTTAAAACATAAGATCCACAACTTGTGATGGCTTGATCATCATGTTTTATTGATTTCACATCTATAGGATGAAGCTCATGGGGATTTTTTGTGAATCCACACATGAATGATCTTGCCATTACATGTTTTTTTGGTGATAGTATATATATATATATCTATACCTATTGAGCTTGTAAAACAAGAGGACTTGAAGAAAAAAAAAGTGTATGAGTGTGTGTGTGTGTAGAGGGCTTACGGCAAAGGAGTAAAAGAGGAGAGAGAGTTTATAAAATTTCCAAAAGTGAAATGAAGAAAGAGAATGAGAAGGCATAAAATGGTATATATAAAGAGAGGTATTAGGGTTTTGTGTGTATAAGATAAAGAAAGAAAAATAAAACAAATGAGAGAGAAAATAGGGAAGGGTGGTGCCGGCCAAGGGGGAGAGGGAGAGAAAATGAGTGTTGTGTAATTTTTCAAATTTAATTTGTGTAATAAAATGTGTTGGAAAAATAAATGTAAGGAATATGATGTAATGAGGTAAGATTAGATTCTAAGGATGTAAGAGTAGGGGTATGGCTTGTGAGTGTGAGTAGGGTATGGGCTTGTACTTATGAATAGCGATGAATAGTAGATTAGACAGTTAAATTATCGGTTAGTAAAGAAAATACGAGAAAAAGGCTATAACTGTAATTTTTATAAACCGAAAAATTATAATAAATATATTTTGAATTCTTTATTAAATTTCGGTCTTAAAGAGTATTCTGGAATATTTTTCTAATTTCGAGTCCCGGGGCCTGGTTTTCCGAAACGGATCCTAGTCGGGTTTGAAATGGATAATTTCCTGAAAATGATCTTTTATGTTTCGATATATTCTTTAAAATCATAATCTAAATCAACTTGCTCTCAAAAGTTCTATAGTTTTATTTTCGGTAAAGCCGGACTTAGGGTTTCTAGGTTTCTTTCTAACCCTAGCTATTCCAGTTTAGGATTTTGGTTTTTGATTTGGTTCTTAAAGTTAAGCTTGGTTTACAAAAAAAGCCGGGGTTTACAGACACGACACAACTGTGTTTGTGATTATATCACACTTACGTCTCCAAGTTTTCTAATTATGAAAATGCAACATGAGTGTTGACATGATAGTGTCTTAGGCCATGTCAAGGACAAAATTTGGCGCGACACATGATATGGTCATGTTGCACTAAGGGATTTCTTGAAGAAAAGAAGAAAAAATATCAAAGTTTGATACACCAAGAAGACACGACCATGTTTGAAACCATGTCTCATTGAAAATCAAAATTTCAAGTTCAATGGTTTGTTTTAAAGAAGAAAAGTTACCAAATTTTAAGGAAAGAAGATTTCCTATCTCAAAGAGAAAAAACTTTCCAAATTTAAAGAAATACATCTTTCTTATTCTCAAAGATTTTAGGAAACTTTTATAATCTTGTCAATGTGACTATCCAGCCAATTATCAACCAGTAAAATAAATATGGTAACTAATATACTAAGTATCGCAATGGTGTAATCACGGTTGAGTGTGAATATAAGCCATTAAATAACCAATGGATTCAGTTACATTAGAAAAATGATGGAGCCATAGAATTTTCTAAAGACTTCAATTGAGATATTTAGCTTTCCTACTATGAAAGACTCAACTTTCGCATTTCAAGAAGATTTCAAGTTTCTATTCAAGCTTATGAAGAGATTTATCTAATGGGGAGATTCGAATTTCTAGAGAGATATGTAAAGACTTATTTTTCAAACTTTTGCAAGATAAATGGTTACTCACTCTAGTTCGCAATATTACTTTGTAACAGGGGCTTTCCATTATTGAAAGTTATGATTCCTCTTACGAATTGTTCTCGGATTGTTGAATTCATGAGGATTAAACTCTTAATCTAAATTTTGATGAACCCATGGATGTAGGGTTCTTCTTGAAGTGGTCATGCACGAGTCATATGGATTTCACTCCTGGCATGTAAAGTTAGAGTGCCACTGAAGAGATGGTACTTATTGATGGGATGGCTTAGCGAAAATGATGAGAAAGAGAAATAAACAGTCTTAGTGTCTTGAATGCATAAGTGAGAGGTAAGAGAGCTTGATTAAATCTTGCGCCTCAATCTTATAGAGTTTTAGCAATTAATGTAAAAATCACTCGAGTTGCCTTACTTAATCCTTCTAAACAAAGCCTCATTTATAAATTGTTGTTTGTGTTCTCTCTCTAAAAGTTGCAAACGATGACGTGTGACTAAGTATTTATAGACACTTGGCATAAATGACAGCTATCATATCATCTTAGTAATTGACGGAAGAGATGGAGTTTCTATAAACCCTTGAAATTTTCATAATTTTTAGAAAATAATCTTGGAAGTCTAATACAAAAAACCGAAACCCTGAAAATCGACCCAAGTTAAAACCAAATTCTAAATAAGGTCAAACACTGGAATTCTTAATCATGAGAAAAAGAGGACCCTCAAAACAAAATAGAAAATCCAACTATCAATTGATTCAACATCTATACATCAATCAAATCATCTAACTGATTCCTAACATGCAAATCAAGACGATATATCCAAATAAGGCTTGACAATGAAATAGTAAGACCTTAAATCCTTCGGTGAATTTTAGAATAAAAAATTTTAATTTTCACCAAAAGTCAAACTGAGTTAACCCATAACCTTAGACTCGGTTAAACGATCCTAAGAACTGGAAAATATTAAATAAAAAAAAATAAAATAAACCATAGATGTTGAACTAGAAATTTAATATGAACAAAACCCTAAAATTTTATAATCATACAAATAAAATGAACAAGCCGGAAGTTAAACCGGAACCCTAAAAGTCAACAAAGCTTACAATTAACCCTAGTGTTTAAGATCCGGCAATCTCGTGCTCTTATACCTAAACAACAAAATGGAAATAATTTTTTATAATAGTTCGTAATAATATAGGGAAGCTTAAAAATATTAGATTCGCAAATTTTTTGTGTCCTTTGGATCCGAACGGGATCAGTTTTCAAAAACCGTGCCCTGATACACGAATGGCAAAAATATTCTGCTAATACCAAAAGACTCCTAAAAATAAGGAATCCAAAAATACCAATTTTAGAATTTTTCGGTACCTATAAATTACGGATATCGCATTTATACGCATATTTTTATTACTACCAGTATTTTAATTGTCTAGTTTACTATTTATAGCACTTTCTACTATTCTACTATTCATCTATCTCTATTTTTTCTTACTACATTTTCTTACTACTATATACATATTTCTTACAATTTTTTTCCCATAAAAATTCTACACCACATATTACTAAACTTCCTTACACTTTTCTTCTAAAAATAATTTTTAATCACTTTTCTCTCTCTTTCCCTTACAATTTCTGTCCACCCCCTCTCTCTCTTTACTCTCAATTATTTTCTTTTTTAATTAATTTAATTACATCTAATTTTCACTCCAAAATTCTATAAATATCCTCTTCCTCCTTCATTCTTTCACACAACTCATTTTACTACTAAAATCTCTCCACAAATTTTCTCCCAAAATTTCTATCTACCAAAACTCTCTTAAACCAATTCTTCATAAAATCCTTCTTTATACACAAACTATCTACCATATATCACTACCCACATAATACTCCATTCATCTACCATCTTCATACCACATAAACACTTTAGATAAACTTTTCCAATCATTTAGTTTATCCATGTCATGTAACTTAACATTACTAAGGTGTTGTTTTGAAACTCACATGAGTAGTAAAAGTAACAACATGTTTATTTTTTGTTATTGCACATGAAATTCCTATTTTATTATCTTATTATTATGTTTTTATACATGTTGCTATTAATGTTATTATCTGTTATTATTGTTACTATTATGCTAACTTCTTATTCATATCTAACTAAATATATTTATGTATATATATATAATCTTTAGAGCATATAAGCTCACTGGTTGTTTATTTAATTTCATGCTTTGCAATTTATTTATTTCATGCTATTTTAAGACTAGTCTTTCTAGTTTTAGACTTGTTCATATAAAGTCAAAACAATCTTTTTTTTATTTTTTCTTTATTCTTTTTGGGACTAGTTTATTCTTAGTCTTAGGATGCCTTGATAAAGCTAAGGCTCCCAATACTTGACTGGTTATATTGATGAAGCTAAGGTTTCCAATATTTGATATTTTTTATTACTTTGCTTATTATTATTTGCTTCTAGTATCTTTCTTATACTCTTGTTATTTTACATGCTCTAATACATGCATCTACATAATGATATTGTCTCAATTAAATTTAAAAGTAGAATTTTTCTTTAAAGGAAGTTGAAACCAAATTTTCTATTATACTTGTTATTAAATATGGAGTTATATCAAAACATAGAAATGGAATAATACAAGTTTTCTCAAATAACGAAGATAGCTTTACCAAAGAAATATAAGAAATATACACTTACTTTGCATAATATGGTAACCTAAGTCTTAGGAAAATAATTTATTAGTATTCAAAGTTTTCACAAAAAGCTTAAGATTAAACTCTTTTCAACCCCATAACAAAACCAAGAAGCAAACTAGTTTTTAAAGTTAAGATAAAATCAACTCATAAAGTTATAAACCCACTTAGAAAAATAATGATTTTCAAGTTCTAAAGAAGAGACTTATTTTCAAAGAATATGAATATGATAAGATCAAAAACAAAGGATTTTATCAATAAGGAGGATTCTTTTCAAATAAAAATTGTAGAGGAAATAAAAGATCAAGTTTTAAAAAACAAGAACTTATATTTTAAACAAGAAATATATGAAGAAAAGACTCATTTTCTAAAACCATTCTAAATGCAAATTTATAAATAGGTTATCCACAACCTAATAAACTTTTGATAATTTTGATATTTTATCACTAGACGTAAAAATTATAAAAGATCAAAGTTAAAGGAAAATTGACTTGTTTTGGAAAAAGGAATGAGGAAAATAAAATAAAAATATACTCATTTATAATAACCTAGGAAAATATAAAATTTCCTCAAAATACTTGAAAAGAAACTTGTCAAGTTAAGTTTTAACACTTCAAAATGAATTGTTTTATAAAATAAATTATTGAGACATTACCATTAGAATTTTACATATAAAGTGAGCTTATTTATATACTCAAAGGATTTATTCATATATATGTTAATAGAGACCAAAAACTTATAAAAAATATAAGGGAAAGTCTTATAAAAAATTTAAAATGTTTTAATATGGAAAAATTGGTCACATAGCTAACCACTATAAGATCAATATCAAAATCAATAGATTAAATCTTGACGAAGAAACTATGGAGAAAATCATGCAAATATTTGCAGAGAATGATTTTCTACCATCTTTAGAATCATCTTCTGGAAATGAATCTGAAGGAATTCAAGTCCATGATATTGATTTAGATTCTTCTGATGAAATTTATGTTCTAACTGAAGAAGAAAAAGAAATCCTTCTCAAATTAGAACAAATGTCTGAAGAAGAAAAACATAAATACATCAAGGATATAGAAAAGAGAAGTACTTTTGTACCAAAACTTCTCTATAACCTTAATGAAATCATTGAAAAAGGACCAATGTAACATAAACCAATTTCTGTCAATGATCTTCATTCTGAATTCAAAATTCAGAAAGAAGAAATAAAAAATTTGAAAAAAGTGCAGTCAGACTTACAAAGAGATTTTCTTGAATTAAAACAATTTGTTTTAAAACAAGAAGAATCTAAGTCTGATAATGAAGAAAATCCTAAAACAGGATCTTCTAAAATTAATGAAGATTATCTATTACACCTTGTAGATATAACTATAAGAAAATTTATAATCAACATAAAACTCAAAATCAACAATGAATTCATTTTGAAAACAACTGCTTTGTTTGATGCTGGAGCATATTTGAATTGCTTAAGAGAAGGGTTAGTTCCTACAAAATATTTTGAGTTAGAAAAATAATTTAACAAAATAACTTCACTAACCAACATTTACACACTATTGGTGATGTTATGTTAATTCCATAGCAGTCATCTTCATTTGTATCTCTACCGTGGTTTGAACAACTTCCTTCAGTTGCAACTTAGTGCTTGATTCATTGATGCTTGCCAAGGCTATTTCAGGAGTTTTTCATTTGTTCCTAAGTCTTGGCTTGTGATATTGCGGACATTAAGAATCCCTTGTCATGGAAAAAGGAGTCTGTTGTGAAACCATTATTGAGACATTCGTTGAATGGCTATCAACCCATTTGAGTATAGCACTCTCTTCAACTTTGTCCCACATTTTAAAGCTATCCCACCATTTAACCTTGTATCTTATGGTGAGGATAATTGTTGCATTCACTAGTCTAAATTCATAGATTCAGGTCATTACTCAAGAAACACTAATATGCATGAAATAAAACATTTCCTTTTTAAAAGGTGTTTCATAGTGTTTTAAAACATAGTTTTTTAGAAAGGCATTGAATCCTTTCTGTGCATTTTAGTGAATGATCTCATTAATGACTCCAAATTCTTCCCACCAATGTGCAAACCAGTAGGGGAGGTTTTGAGATAAGCATCTATCAAAAAAGATGAACCATGTATATGATCGTGATTCATTTGAACGGAAGAAGGTATTCCACCATGCTTGCTTATAGTCATAATAATTAAATTGCATGTGGTGGTTGGGTTGAGCATTGGTCACAGAGACTTGAAATTTAATTGGCTCATAAGGTTGGCCATATTTGGTTGTCCATTCACTAAAGTTGAAGACTTTATGAATTCGTGCTGTTGAGTAGAGAACTACTCTCATTTTGTTGAAATGGTTAAAGGAAACTGATTTAGTTTCGGTTAAGATTTTCTCATAAAATTCCATATTTTTGTAAAAATCATATGGAACATAATTGAATTTGTCAAAAATATTTTTCTGGCAAATGTAATTGGATCATTTTCAAAAACATCTTTTTCTGCTGTGATGATATTTTCGAAAATTTCTTTGATGAAAATTTTGATTTTTGAACATTTTTCCGATGGACAATTTCTTTCCTAGAGGAAGAAGCCACCTTAGTCATTGAAACATTTTGGTGTGATTTTTTTCTTGATTAGAGGTTTCACATCCTCTATCATTGGAATTTCTTCTTGTATGTGTGATTTTTTCTTGGTTAAAGGTTTCACTTCCTCTATCATTGGAATTTCTTCCTGTATACCACATTTTGCCATAAGGGCCATTGATGGTGATGGTATATGTTGTGCCTTTGGGGCCATTACGATGTTGGATTGACTCAAAGCATTTGTATTGCTTTGATTAAATTCCTGGTTATAACATTTGAAATATCTGGTTGGAGACCAGATTCATTAGATGACTTGCTGGTCATCTGAGATGGTTTTTCATTAATCATCATAGGAGGATTTGGAACATTTTGGATATTGGGGGTTGTGGCTTGAAGCCATGACCTAACATTGGTTAGTCCCTTTTTTGGGACTTCTTTCTGTTGTCCTTTCTCCTTCTTGGGAGGCATTTCCTGTAAGAATTCACGAGTAAGGAAATCAGTAAGGGCATTTGATGAGCCTTTGATGTGCTCAATCTCAAAATTAAAACAAGATAAAATTGATTGCCATCTGGCAAAAATTTGTTTTGAAGTTAAATTTTTTACATCATTTTGTAAAATATTTTTGGCGATTTACAATCAACTCTTAAAAGAATTTTTTGATTTAACAAATCTGCTTGAAATTTAGAAATTGTTAAGACTATGGCCAAAATTTCTTTTTTGATTGCGGAATAATTCATTTGATTATTCGTTCCAGTGTTTGGATATGAACTGGACTATGCATTCTTTATCTTTCATTTTTTTGTTTAAGGATTCCTCCATAGCCTATATCAAAGCATCAATCTCTACTATTTTATAGGGATGGATCTGCAAATGAAGGTAAGGTATTTCCTTAATTTATTTTATTGTCTTTACAATATTGGTATGTTGTTCAGGCCATTGGGGTGAATTTTTCTTTAACCTATTATGTAATGGTTTACATATTACACTAAGGTTTGAGAAAAAATCTGTAACATAATTAAGGCTTCTTAAGAACCTTTGAAGTTGATTCTTATCCTTAATTTCATTGGAAAATTTAAAGGTGAAGTCTATTGACTTGTATAGGCAATATTGTTCCATTGTGGATGTTGAATCCCAAGAATCTAATTTTCGTTTGGAAAAGAGATATCTTTGTTGGAGAAACAACAAGACCATTTTTCTTAGCAACATTGATAAATAATTTAACATATTTGAAGTGTTGATCTATATTAAGAGAGAAGATCAAAACATCATCAATGTAAATTATTATGAAGTTGGAAAAATCATTGAATATTTCATTCATTATCCTCTGGAATAAGAGGGAGCATTTTTCAATTCAAAAGGCATTACATTCCACTCATATTGGCCACAAGGATAGTAAATGCGTTTTGTAACTATCAGATTCTTTGATTTGAATCTCCCAAAATCTAGACTTCATGTCGAATTTTGAGAAGATTCTTGCATTGTGAAGACGGTTTAGTAAATCTCTTTGTTAGGTATTGGATACATAATCCATTTGAGTGCAGCATTGAGAGATTTATAATTGATCATCAATTTGGGTGTTCCTCTCTCAATTTCAGCATTTTTATTAACATAAAAAGCTGAGCAACTCCATGAAGATTTACTTTTCCTTATTAATGATTTTTGTGACTGTCACGCCCGAGGGGTAACCTAAACATGGCAGTCCGCCGTACACAATATTAAAGCCTAGGAGTGACTACTTCAGTCACGCAAAGGCTTCCATATTATGTACAAGGCGTACATCAAACAAGGGAATGCATCAAAGTAACACAATTTATATTGATAATAATTAAGTAACAAGGGAAAGAGAATACTTATCATAAAACATAAACATATTAAATTATAATTCTTAGGGGCATATCCCTCTATTGTCTTCAAATAAATATACATTTTAGAATCTCCAAAATACTAACATAGAATTCATTACATATAAAGAACCTTATAAAATTACTTCATCTTATGTTTCCATTTTCTTCATAGAAGCTTGACATCCTTCCATAACTTCCTTAATGTCATGATCCTCAATTTAAGCCACGGGTATACTTTTTCAAAAAAATCTATCAGGGTATAAGTTACAACTAGCTTGGTGAGATATTTCTTTTCACTCGCACCATGTTTTCAAACAAGTTTATTTAAATTTTCACACATATGCTATGCGTACAATTCAACAATCACGTGATACATGAATATATATAGTTATCCGGAAACCATATATAGAACGGATTTACCCCTCCATATCGAAGGTTAGAGAATCGATGATGAAGATCCTCGATCTTCTACTACTAGTCCCCAGGTCCCTACCCAAAGCGTTCGATTGGCTCGACTCCGAACCTAGAGTCGCATTCCCTGGGCGATTTGGATTCTTTAGGAAGGAACAGGCCCGTGTCACAGTACAATAACAGCCAATCCAACTCTACGCGTAGCAGTAGCAGCCTTCCGAAAGAAATGTGACTCTATGGATGCTATGCGTGAGGTTTTATTTTTCGTAAGCCAAACCTTATTAAGGTTTATTAAGGGGTGATCAATCAATTTAGCAAATAAAAGCAGTCATACAAGTAGGTAAACAAAAATACTTAAACATACAGTTTGAAGTTGCGATATTCTTAATTCTCATTTCACGCATAAACATAGAATCACATATTATACATAACTCCAAATTCCCAAATATATATCCATTTTTATCTTTTCTTAGTATATTAGTGCTACTACTTACAAGCACAAGTAAGGTAACAAAATTAAGAGGAATAACTCACTCGTCCATTTCACGATCTTCTTAGTCGTAGTAATCCTCGGGTAGGATATTCTCATATCCTTCGTCACCTAAACAAAAGAAATACTCGGGATGAGTATTTCGTAGAAATTCTACTTAAACTTTCTAATTCTATTTCACTATGTTTGTCAAATTTGTATAGAATGAAATTCCAATTTAAAATGGCCATAACTTGTTTATTTTAACGCAGAATTTCGTATGCAATATACCGTTTTCTACCTATTTGAAAAGATATATCCATTTCTAAGGTTATCTTTATATAAGGTTATTTGGGTTCCGAAATCATTGGGTACATATTTAAAACTAATATTTCTAGATTTTTGCAAAATTATTTTCTAACTCAACTTCATTAAAAAATCTTTTAAAAAATATAGATATTATATATATATATATAATTGATAAATCCTTTGAGTATATAGATAAGCTCACTTTATATGCAAAAATTCTAATGGTAGTGTCTCAACAATTTATTTCATAAAACAATTCATTTTGAGTTGTTAAAACTTTAACTTTGACAATTTCTTTTCAAGTATTTCGAAGAAACTTTATATTTTCATAGGTTATTATAAATAAGTATATTCTTATTTTATTTTCTTTATTCTTTTTCCAAAAACAAGTAAATTTTCTTTAACCTCAGTCTTTCATAAATTTTACTTCTAGTGATAAAGATCAAATTTATCAAAAGTGTATTAAGTCGTTGAAAACCTTTTTATAAATTTGTATTTAGAATGGATTTAGAAAATGAGTCTTGTCTTCTTATATTTATTATTTAAAATATAGTTTTGTTTTGTAAAACTTGTTCTTTTATTTCCTTTGAAAAGAATCATCTTTATTGATAAAATCCTTTGTTTTTAATTTATCTTACTCATATTCTTTGAAAATAAGTTTCTTCTTTATAAACTTGAAAATCATTATTTTCCTATGGGGGTTTATAACTTTATGGGTTGAATTCATCTTAACTTTGAAAACTAGTTTGTTTATTAGTTTTGTTATGGAGTTAAAAAGAGGTTATTCTTAAGCTTTTTGTGAAAACATTGAATATTAACAAATTATTTTACTAAAACTTAGGTTGCTATAATATACAAAGAAAGTATTTATTTCTTATGTTTTTTGGTAAAGTTATCTTTGTTATTTGAGAAAAACTTGAGAAAACTTGTATTACTCTATTTCTATGTTGTTGATAATAACTTCATTAATTTGTGACAAGTCACATAATAGAAAAATTAGTTTTAAGTTCCTTTAATAAAGTAAAATTCTACTTTTAAAATTAGTTGAGATAATATCATTATGTAGATGCAAGTATTATGAGAATAAGAACATGAGAAAATACTAGAAACAAATAATAATAAGCAAGATAATAAAAATATCAAATATTGGGAACTTTAGCTTCATCAAGGTATCCCGATTAAGTATTGGGAGCCTTAGCTTCATCAAGGTATCCAGGGACTAAGAATAAACTAGTCCTAAAAGAATAAAGAAAATAAATAAAATGTTGTTTGAACTTGATATGGACAAGTCTAAGACTAGAAAGACTAGTCTTAAAGAAATAGCATGAAATAAATAAATTGCAAAACATAAAATTAAATAAATAACAAGTGAGCTTATATGCTCTAAAGATTATATATATACATAAATATATATACTTAGATATGAATAATAAAATCATATAACTACATAATAGAATAGGAAGTTTATGTGCAAGAACAAAACATAAATATGCTGTTGCTTTTACTACTCATATGAGTTTCAAAACAACACCATAGTCATTTTAAGTTACATGACATGGGTAAATAAATGGTTGGAAGAAGTTTACCTAAAGTGTTTATGTGGTATGAAGATGATAGATGAAAAGGGTATTATGTGAGTAGTTATATGTGGTAGATAGTTTGTGTATAAGGAATGATTTTTGTGAAGAATTGGTTTAAGAGAGTTTTGTTAGAGAGAATTCTTGAAGAGAGGATTTTGTGGAGAGATTTTGAGAGAGTTTTGGTAGTGAAATGAGTGTGTGTGAATGAATGAAGGAGGAAGGGAGTATTTATAGAATTTTGGAGTGAAAATTAGATGTAATTAAATTAATTGAAAAACAAAATAAATGAGGTGAGGAGAGAGAGGGATGGATGGACGGCAAAGACATGAAAGGAGAGAGAAATTTGATTAAAAATTAATTTTAGAAGAAAAATGTGAGAGAGTTTAGTAGTATGTGGTGTATAATTTTTATGAGAAAAGAAAATTATAAGAAATAGGTATGTAGGTATAAAAATAGATAGTAAGAAAGTAGAGATAGATGAATAGTAATGAATAGTAGAAAAGTACTATGAATAGTAAACTAGACAATTTAAATACCGGTAGTAATAAAAATACACGTATAAATGCGATATCTGTAATTTTTAGCTACCGAAAAAATTCTAAAACTGATATTTTTGAAATCCTTATTTAATTACGAGTCTTTTGGTGTTATTGAAATATTTTTATTATTCCAAGCTTCGGGATACGCTTTTCGAGAACTGATCCCGTTTGAGTCCGAAGGACACTCGAAATTCACGAATCTAATATTTTTAGGCTTCCCTATATTATTACAAACTATTATCAACAATTATTTCCATTTCATTGTTTAGGGTTTAAGAGCACGGGATTGCCGGATCTTAAACACTAGGGTTTGTTATAAGTTTTGTTGACTTTTAGGGTTTCGGTTTGACTTCCGGTTTTGTTGAGTTATTCGTAAGATCATATAATTTTGAAGTTTTGACCGTATTATATTTTTAGTACGATATCTATGGTTTATCTCATTTTATTTATGATTATTTAATAGTTTTCAGTTCTCGAGATTGTTTAATCGAATCTAGGGTTATGAGTTGACTCAGTTTGACTTTTGGTGAAAATTGAAATTTCTGATTCCAAAATTCACCGAAGTTTTTGAGATCTTAGCATATTGTTGTCGAGCGTTATTTGAATATATCTTTTTTATTTGCGTTTTAGGATCGGTAGATGATTTGATTTGCATACGGATATTGATTCAACTGATAGTTGGATTTTATATTTTGTTTCAAGGGTCCTCATTTTCTCAAGACTAAGAATTTTCATGTTTGACCTGATTTAGAATTTGCTTATAACTTGGGTCGATTTTCGAGATTTCAATTGATATTAGACTTCTAGGATTATTTTCTATGAATTATGAAAATTTCACGGGTTTACAGTGACAAATCATTAATTTCAATTTTGCAATGCTTTAGGACTTCATTGTTCATTTGAGTTGGTCTTGCCTTAGTCGGAATATTCCTTTCATGAAAAATCATTTTCATAAGGCAGATCAACTATATGACATTTTCTATTCCAAAAAGCATTGGGTAAAGAAGAACATATGGTTTTTACAATTTCATTTTGTAATTTAGAAATTCCTTTTTCAAGAATCCATTTGAAAGTTGGTTTTCTATTTTACAAAACATTAAGTCATTTTGTAAAATTTCTAAATGTTTTCTTTAGTTTTGATAAGATAATTCAATTCTGAGATTGAATTTCTTTTCAATTCATTTAACATTTTTGTTTTTATGTTCTGAAACAAAATTGAAGACAATCTTCTTCTTCAAATATTTTGTTTCAATACCTTCATTATTGACAATGAATGGTTGTATGAGAGTAATAAAAGGAGTTCCTAAAATCACATTTTGCTTAAGATTCTTAACAAGAATGAAAGATGATTTGTAGGAGACTTTATCTTTATTATCTCTACATCCAATTTGAATTCGATCTGTAGTTTGTTACCTGATACAGATTTAAGAGATTGGGTTGTTTTTTCAAAATATGTTGTAGGAACTAACCTTCCTTAAGCAATTCAAATATGCTCCAGTATCAAATAAAGCAGTTGTCTTCAAAATGAATTCATTGTTGATTTTGAGTTTTATGTTGATTATCCATTTCTTGTAGTTATTTCTACAAGGTGTAATAGATAATCTTCATTAACTTTAGAAGATCTTGTTTTAGGATTTTCTTCATTATCAAACTTAGATTCTTCTTGTTTTAAAAAAATTTGTTTTAATTCAAGAAAATCTCTTTGTAAGTATGACTGCACTTTTTTTAAACTTTTTATTTCTTCTTTCTGAATTTTGATTTCAGAATGAAGATCATTGACAGAAATTGGTTTATGTTTCATTGATCCTTTTTTCAAGGATTTCATTAAGGTTATAGGGAAGTTTTGGTATAAAAGTACTGTAAACCCCTGAATTTTTCGATTATGGTTTTAGAGTACCAAATCGAAACCCTAAAGTTTAACCTAAGTTGAAACTGAACCTTAAACAATTTCAATCACGGAATTTCATAAAGAGACATATTTTCCAAAAACAAAATAGGAGGTTCAATAATCGATCGATTCAAAAATTCGAACACGAAAAGATCCGCCTATCCGATCCCTGAGTTAAACCCCTCAATTTCTATGGCAAAGATGGATTAAACCTAACCCTAGTCAAACTGGAGTTTCAAAAGTTAACAAAAGTCCAAACAATTAAACAATTTCAAATCCGGCAATCCCGCGTTCTCAAACCCTAGAAAACGAAATTAAGTTAATGGCTTAAAATAGTTCGTAATGATATAGGATAGCATAAAAATATCAGATTCGCAAATTTCGAGTGTCCTTCGGACTCAAACGAGATCAATTCTCGACAGCGTGTCCTAGAGCTCGGAATGATAAAAATATTCCAACAACACAAAAGACTCGTAATTAATCAAGGATTTCAAAAATATCAGTTTTAGAATTTTTCGGTAATAAAAAACAGACATAGCTTGTTTACGCGTATTTTTATTACTACTGGTTTATATGTTAGTCTTGTTCATAGTACTACTCCTACTATTCATTACTATTCACTATCTCTACTTTTTCTTACACATTTCTTACTACCTATATATTATTTCTTATATTTTACTTTTCCAATACAACTTTATTCACATCAACCTTACATATTATTTCTTTTCTTTACAAAAATCACAAAAAACAAATAAAATTCCTCTCTCTCTCTAGTATGTGCCGGCCTCCCTCTTCTTTTTCTCATTATTATTTTCTTTCAATTTATTTTATTACATCCAAAATTCACTCCAAAAATTCTATAAATAACCCCTTCCTCCTTATTCTTTCACACACGTTTACATAACAAACTCTACCAAAATATTCTATCAAAACCTCTCTCCAACAAATCTCTCACAAATACTCTCTACCAATTCCTACAACTTCAAGAAAAAAATATCAAACACAAAACCCATTCATCTCTTTTCAAACCTTTCATTAAACCTTAGGTAAAATCTACTTAAATTTCTTTATCATGTTCATACAACTTAGCATGAGCTTAGTATATGTTTCTTAACTCATATGAGTTAAAGAAGCAACAATAGTTCATGTTTTTTTTGTTTTTGTTTTTGTTCATGTTCCTACTTTACATTATGTTATTATGTTGTTGTTATTAATTTTGCTCTAATCTAACTTATATAATATTATGTATACTATGTATATATATTTATTTAGAGCATATAAGCTCATTTGTTATTTATTTATTTCCAAGTCTTACAATTTATTTATTTACTTATTTATGCAATTTATTACTAGTCTTTCTAGTCTTAGACTTGTCCATATCAAGTCAAAACAAATTTCTTTTCTTTTCTTTTCTTTTGGGACTAGTCCATTCTAGTCTCGGGTTGCCTTGATGAAGCTAAGGCTCCAATACATGATCGGGATACCTTGATGAAGCTAAGGTCCCAATGCTTGACTATTTACTTATGTTTATTTACTTACACGTATTTCTTTCTTTCTATCTTATTATGTTTTATACTTACTTTTACATTGCTACATATTCATGCATGATTATAAATTTTGTCTTAAGTAAAAATAAAAAAGGGTTCTTTCTTAAATAAAGAAAAAGTAAACTAGATTTCTTGACAAAAGAAATTTCAACAAAAAGATCTAAGTTTTCTTTTCTAACAGCTCTTTCGAAATAAGCTAATCATAAATTCTAAAAGAAGTAGTAAAGTAGATTTCTTCAAAAAGAATAAAAGGAACTTATTTCTTTTCTAAATAAAAAACTAAATACCCCATAAAGGAAGAATTTTAACTATAAAGGATTTTAACTCAACATATCTTTTATACGACTTAATTTATTCATTATAGGCTTTGAAAATCACATGTTAGAAAGATTCTTCAAAACTTAAATTTTGTATTGTTATTCTCTTTTTAAAAATTAAAATGAAATTTTTGTTAAGTTCTAATGTTAACAATTCTTTAAGAAAGCTTTTCTTATAACTTTGTCTAAAGGGGTTATTATTTCCTTAAATATTAAGTATAAAACAAGTTTTTCAAACCAAGATAAAATTAACTCACATGTTTAGAGACCAACTTAGAAAAATAAAATTTGTTAAGAAAATAAAGTTTTAAAGGTATATCTATTTTCTAAAAAGGGAAATGATATAAAAGGAAAACATACATTTAACACAACTTCAAATATTTGAAACTTAAGGAATATTTTGAAAAGCTTATTTTTTTTAATCACAGAAATAAAGTTAGTAGATAACTTAAAGAACCAAATTTTTGAATAAATTTAATTTTAAAAAGTAAGAAAATGGAATTATAATAGAAAAATATTTGCTTAAACGACTCAAATAATTTTTTTTTCCTTTAACAATTCAAAAAGGAGAAATTCTCAAAAAGTTTTATCATTGAAACCATCAAAGACAAATCATTATTGAAACAACACTATCAAAATCATGCATACATATGAGTATAAATATATGTCCAAAGGATTTTTCAACTATATATATATCCATATATTTTGTTAAGAAATTTTGAGTAAAGTAAAAGTTTGGAAAAACCATATTTTGAAAACTATAAATTCGTAACTATTCTGTACCATGTTAGTTTGCAACTCAAATGGCTTTTCATGATAAAAATAATCTTAGAAATGGATAGATCTTTTTGAGTAGGTAGAAACGATATATTATTTGCATAATTCCGAGTTAAAATGACCAAGTTATGACCATTTTAAGTTGGAATTACCTTCTACGCAAATTTTAACGATCTTATGCCATAGTACCATAGAATCAATAAGAAATACTCATTATGGGTATTCTTCTTGATTAGGCGAACCCGAGGAGGAGTATTCATACCCGGAGGATTATTTTGATTAGTGGATTTATCGATCGACTCACCCGTAAGAAAGATAGATCCTCATGGCCAAGTGAGTTTATTTCCTACCTTTTTTGTACTTGGTTGTGCTTGTAGCTAGAGGTACTAGAAGTAGGAAAAGATGAAAATGAATTATGAATGATAATATTGGTTGAAAGACTGTTAAGCATACCGAGGCACGAATTGTTGTTAATTAACTTATGTTTTACTATTATTTTGTTGGAGTGTGTGAAAATTCTGTGATCACCTTTAAATTACTTTAATCATATACTATGAATTATATTAATTGATTCATGCATATCACATAGATAGTTTCATTGCATGAGCTGCTAATTTCGATGGGACAAGAGTTTAGTAACCGGGTGTGCAGTAGCCAGAAATTTGCAAGATGGGCGATAGGAGCCTGAAAGAACTATGATGGGCTAGTAAGAGCCTGAAATAAACTACATCAGTTGGATTTTAAGTTGGGTTTTAAAGAGCCTAGAACACCTAACCCTGAATAGAGGGGTAAATACATTCAAACATATGATTTCCGGTAGATCATATGTATTGCTTGATCACTTGCTTGATGCATTCATATGCTTGATTAATAACTTGCTCGAAATTATTTATACAAATACGTTGATTTAGGAATATTTTCACTAAGCTAGTTATGCTTATACTCCGATAGATCTTTGTTGTAACATGACTATATCTTTTATACCCGAAGATTTCATATACTCGAGAGGGATGATGTATTAGAAAAGCTTCTAGAAATCTTTTGAAGATCTTAGGTTAAATATCCTTTAATGTCTTATGATGTTAGTATTATTTTGTTATTATTATGATTATTTGGAGAATTATAAGAGAAAACCCCTAAGATGATGTATGGATTATACTCTCTAAATGATAAAATAGATGTTTATTTAGATTCTTGTATGCTGCATTTACTGTCTCGAACTATACATCCCACCGGTATCTCCTATGTTGTGATAGACGCCTTACGTATGGTGTTGAAAACTTTTGCATGACTTCGGGAAGTCATTCTTAAGTTTTAATACCGTATGTGGCAGACTGCCATGTTTAGGGTACCCTTCGGGGCGTGATAAGTACTTCTTTCCTCTATATCCTTGATGCATTTTATGTTTTTCTTCTTCAAACATTTGTTCTAATTTAGAAGGATTTCTTTGCCTTCTTCAGTTAGAACATAAATTTCATCAAAAGAATCTGAATCAATATCATTGACTTGAATTCCTTCAGATTCATTTCCAGAAGATGATTTTGGAGATGGTAGAAAATCATTCTCTACAAATATTTGCATGATTTTCTCCATAGTTTCTTGATCAAGATTTAATTCATTGATTTTGGTATTGATCTTACAGTGGTTAACTGTGTGACCAATTTTTCCACATTTAAAACATTTTAATTTTTTAGGAGACTTTCCCTTATATTTTTTATAAGATTTGGTCTTATCAAACTTCCCATGTTTTTCCAAAAATTTTTGGAATTCCTTTTGAAATTCCTTTTAGGTTTTTATGAGAAGTGCAATATGAACATTTGGTTTTCTTCTTTTGTTGTTCAAAATAAGGATCATATTGAGCACAGAAATCTCCAAGACTTTGGTGTTTTCGTCTTTGTTCATTTTTCATTTGTTTTTGTAGCCTTATGTTTGTGCAAAGATTAGTTCCAATCTTGTTAACATAGGAGGCTAATTCTCCATAAGAAAGTGCATCATATGGTATTTTGCCATTGTCATCATCTCTGATTTTGTTTCTAACTTGTTCACCTATTAGGTTAGGTAAACCAGCTAAAAATTTTTCCTTCTAGAAAGATTGATTACAATCATTCTAAGGAGGACTCTTTGAAAGAATACATCCTTATATTGACGAAATTCTCCTAATGATTTACATTCCATATTAGACAACAATTCTAGTGACTTGTCTCTGAAATGAGATGGGTCACTAATGAAATGTTGACTGATGGAGAAGATTAGAGAATGAACCATATGTTGTATAGGTTTTTTCTCTTCATCTAAGATTTTAGATCCTGCTTCATCTACTTTATATGAAGTAAGAATGAAATCTCTTTGTTCTTCATTGAGATAATCATCCCACCATCCTTTTAATTGTCTAGTAAAACCGAAAATTATCATTAAGGCAATCTGATAATCATCTAATGAATCATTGGTTTTATTGGTGTTTGAAAACATTTAGTTGAGAATATTTAATATTCTCTATTCTAAGGTTCCATCTTTGTTTCATTCATAGGTAGATCCTGTAGAATATTTGTTTTGGTAATTGTTTTCATCATTTTCTTCTATTAAAAGGTAAGGAGGGGTTGTTCTTTTATAATAGAGTTTTTGGGGTTCTTTCCAAGAAATTCTATTAATGGCATTGTTTGAAGATTTATTGATCTTTAAATCATATATCTATCTTCCATTATAGAAGAATTTTCTGAAACGTTGTTATTTTCAAAGGAACATTTAAATTTTTTGTAGAAGTATCTTTGATAATAATTCCTTTGAGTTTGCTGGAATTAAATGAAGATGTCTCCCTATTTTTCAAAGCTCATAAAAATTCCTTAAAGGGATTTTTAAGTGCTTCAAAAGGTTTGATAAGAGGTGCCTTGATTTTCGTGTCTCGTAAAGTTTTAGAAATTCTTTAGAAGAGTTTTTAGGCATTGTAATCTTATCATGGTCATTGTCCAAAATAACTTCGATTCTATCCAACTGTTTACCAATAGTGTGCAAATGTTGGTTAGTGAAGTTATTTTGTTCAATTATTTTTCTAACTCCAGTTTCTTCATTTTCTGAACTTTTGAAGGGTGCCAGAGTTATTTCTTAGCTCTTATAAACTTGTTTTAATTTGGTCAAAGGGGGATGATTAGATTGTATAACCTGACCATCTCCTATTTGCCATTTAAAATAGTGGTTTATGACATTAATTTGCTTTGGTGCCAAATAGAATTCTTGGAACCAATCAAAGAATAATATTTGGTTTTCATTATCAAACATGAATTTATAATATTCATCTTTGATTTCATTTTTGTAATTAGAAAAGGTTTTGAAATACCAATTTCTAATTTTCTCATTTTTAGTTGATCTAAACTCTTTGTTTAGAAAATCCCTATTAGGTTTGAAGGGTTTTAATTTCTAAAGTATTGAGTTCTGGATCTCCTATTTCTGAAGCAATTGGTTCTACATAGACATGTTCATTGGGTTGTTGGTAAATCATTCTTGATAGACCAATCTGTTCATTAACTAATCCTATTAAAGATGGATTAGGAATTTGTGGAAGATTTACCTATGGAGGGGGTAAATCTTGTGACGGTTGAGGAATGATAACTTGTCGAAGTGGTAGATCTACTGATTTTCTGGAAGTATTAGAAGATATAGACCTAATTTCCACATTATTTCGCGGGAGATCTAAAGATCTTCTTGAGAATTGAATGGTTACCATTCCCTTCTTGGTGTTGTATAATGCTAGGGGGTTTGGCATTATACACAATTATTTTTGGAAGTGGGTTGTCAACTTCCCATTATTGAGGCAAATTAATTTGACTCCATTGAATTATTCTGGGGATTGAAACATTAGATTTTGAAAGATTCGTTTGGATTAATAAGGTCTGACCTCTCCTATAGACCTTAAGAGCCTTAGATCCGAAAGCCGTTTTCATTAATTTGTAATATACTCTATATATTACAGCCGTTGGAAGTGATCCTTCCATCATTTTGTAATTATGTGTCTTTATCTGTAAGATTAAAGACTTCATAATGGTATTGTCCCTAAGTCTTATCATGACATTAGGATGACAATCAAATTGGATTAGACCATTGCTTAGGCTAGTTTCAATTGCAGCATGAATTTAACATTCATACTCCAATTCTCTAGAGTCTCTAAGCACCATTAAGACTAAAGTGTCTAATCCTAATTCGGTAAGAGGTTTGGCTCCTACCCGGATTAAGCCTATATGAATATAATTATAGCCTTTTGCATATTTTTTAATTGAATTCTTTTTAAGAATTTCCATTGTTGTTAAGCCATAAGAGATTGGAACATCACTTTCCTCTGTGGCTATGACATAATCATTTTTGGAAAAAAATTTCCATTTTTTCATTTGATAACTTTCATTGTAAGCCAATTTTGGAAAGTTCCAATTATCTATGGCTTCATCGAAATCCTTCACATGTATTTCGTCTCTATTTAACATATTATCTTCTGACCATTGCTCTAAAGGAGCAAAACTAGAAGAAGACATTGTTCTTCTTAATAAATTATTCATAATTTTGTTAGACTACTTTATCACAGGACTACTTTATCCCATATTGTGACTTCCAATTTATGACCGTCTTGCTACCTCTCTCTGGGATTTATGCCAGGTGTCAGTAGGCTTGCCACCTTTTAGGATCACCATTTATGGTAATCTTCCCAAGTGAAATGTATTATAAGTTTAGATCACCACATATGGTAATCGTCTAGCACAAAATTATTTCGCAATTTATGTAGAAGATTAAATGACAACTCTTAGCTCTGATACCATATTAAGAGAAAGATTACCATAAATTATTTTCCATTTCAGCCATCCTTAATTGGAAGGTAAAAATATCTATATTTTTACTAAATGATTTTTGAATGAAGTTGAGTTGGAAAATTGTTTCGTAAAATCCGAAAATATTTGTTTTGAATCTATACCATACGGTTTCAGAACCCAAACGATCTTATATGACAAAAATAACATTAGAAATGGATAGATATTTTCGAATGGGTAGAAAACAATATATTATATGCGAAATTTTGAGTTAAAATGAACAAGTTATGGCCATTTTAAATTGGAATTTCATTCTATGCGATTCTGACAAACATAGTGAAATAGAATTAGAAAAATTAAGTAGAATTTCTACGAAATACTCATCCAGGGTATTTCTTTTGTCTAGGTGATGGAGGATACGAGATTACCCTTCCTAAGGATTTCTACGACTAAGAAGATTGCGAAATGGACGAGTGAGTTATTCCTCTTAATTTCGTTACCTTGTTTGTGCTTGTAAAGTAGTGGCATTAGTATACTAAGAAAGATAAAAATGGATATGTATGGGGAATCCAGGAATATGTATATATGTGATTCTATGCTTATGTGTAAAATGAGAATTAAGAATATCGCAATTTCAAACTGTCTGTTTGAGTGTTTTGCTTACTTACCTAAATGACTACTTATTGTTTGCTAAATTGATTGACTACCCCCCTCCCCCAATAAAGCTTAAAAAGGTTTGGCTTAAGAAACATAAAACGCTCATGCATAGCATCCATCGAGTCACATTTTTTTCGGAAAGCTGCTACTCCTACGCGTAGAGTTGGATTGGCTGTTATTGTGCTAGGACAGGTGCCATGTTCCTTCTTAAAGAATCCAAATCGCTTGGGGAATGCGACTCTAGGTTTGGAGTCGAGCCAACCAAACGCTTTGGGTGGGCACCTGGGGACTAGCAGTAGAAGGTTGAGGATCTTCATTAGTAATTCCCTAACCTTTGATACGGAGAGATAAATCCGTTCTATATATGGTTTCCAGATAACTATATATATTTGTGAAATCACGTGATTGTTGCATTGTATGCATAGCATATGTGTGAAAATTTAAATGAACTTGTTTGAAACCATGGTGCGAATGAAAATGAATATCTCACTAAGCTAATTGTAAACTTATACCCCTATGGATTTTGTTGAAATAGGTATATTCGTGGCTTAAATCGAAGATCATGACATAAAGGAAGTCATGGAAGAATGTTAAACTATTATGAAGGTAATGGGAATATAGGATAAAGTTACCTTGTAAGGTTCCTTATATGTAATAGGTGCTATGTTAATATTTTGGAAATTTCTAAGGAGTGTATTTATTTTGACTTGAAGACAATACGGGGATATGTCCCTAAGAATTGTAACCATGTTTACGTTTTACAATAAGTATTCTCTTTGCTTTGTTACTTAATCATGATCAATGTAAATTGCGCTATTTCGATGCGTTTCTTTGGTTATGATTTACACCTAGCACATGAGATGGAAGCCTTTGCGTGATTGAGGTAGTCATTCTTAGGCTTTAGTATTGTGTATAACGGATTGCCACATTTAAGGTATCCCTCGAGGCGTGACAGTTTAAGTTAGTATCAGAGCAACAAGGTTTTGGAAATTAGGAAAAAAGATACTAAAAGGTTAGAGTGATAGGTTTTGATCTTAAGAAAACAAAAAAAAAATGATAGATGACTTGTAAGATCCGAATCCTTATGTCTAAGAATAGAACTTTACCTTGGAGAATATTAGAAGAAGGCAGGATATACTTATACAAGAATCGGAGGATATTTGGGGAGATACGATCAGTGAAATGGAAGTATCACATAAAAAGATTTACCCTAGAATGTTGACCCAAGTTTGAGGAAGGTAGATAGAACATAGCAAAATGATGTGGAGAAAACATAAAGGAGACAAAGAATTGAGATGTAGAATGAATAAAGTAAGCCTACCTTAGTAATTTCAATAAACCTCGATGCATAGTAACCTTACTCGACTCCTAGCTGAGACCAATTAAAAACAAGGTAAGTGCAATACCTCCTTTATAGATAAGACCCCTAGGTAAAAAATATTAAGTGCTTACGTCAACCCTTAATCAAGCGGATAAAAACCTGTAACGCTTTTCTTTTCTTTAAAAACAAATAACATGTACGTAAAACCTGAATTGAGAAGAATATCTAATTCGACCGCTTTGTTTGATTCTAGGAAGCTACCCGAGGAAATTATGCCACAATCGAGCATCCCTTTTGAAGAACGACAAGGACAACGAGCACCCCCACCACAAGATCTAACTCAAGAACTCTTAACCACCATGAGACGTCTAGAAGAGATGGTAAGAGCATGCATGTAACAAGTACCCACGACCTCTACACTCGCTCTAGTTATAAGACCTCAACTTGGAACAACACTAGTATCGCAAGCGTCTTCCTTCATGGCTAATCCAGAACCGATGCTAAGAGGCATAAACAACTCAAACCTCTTAAGGATCCCCAGACTCCTGAAGTCAAATGCTGGAAGTGTAAGGGGGGACATCTCCCCAAAAGTTGCCTACGACTGCAGAACAAGTGTTACTTTTGTCGAAACCCTGACCACAAAATCCGTGATTGTCCTAAAAAGAATGGTACTATTTGCTTTGGTTACGCAAAGGGAAGATACAGCACCAACAATTGCCCAACGACAGTAAAAGAATGCTATGTATGCAGACGCCCCATCTGTAGGACCAGGAATTACCCGAGAGATACCAAAGAAACGCGCTACATGTGCAAAGTGTGGGGCCTCTATATACGTGAGGATCTAAAGTCGTAAGGTCTATAGGACGACCCCATCTCATTCCCCAAAGGAGATAACTCATCCAAGAAATAACATAGAACTTTGTCTAAAGATCCTACCACAATATCTCACCACACAGGAAAGGAAGAAGCTATTGATGATGAAGACGAGGGATCAATAGGCTCAAAATGTCAAGGAGATGTTCCTACCCTATGAAGAACAATCGGAAGTAGGGATGGAAGCTAAATCTTTCGTAAAGCCAATAAAGTATTGTTAGGAGTAACACTTTTGTTAAAGGATTAACGATGATGTAAACATTGTCTAAGTAATGATTTGAAATTGTAACCATGTTTTGCATCCTTTCTTTGAACTTTTGTAAAGGAAGAATTTAAGCTTTCCTTCTTTTTTCATGAATTTGTTTTAATGATATGAATTTCCTTTTTATTACTTTGATTTTATTCAATTTTTAATATTTCTTCTATATATATATTTACGCATTTCCATACTCGATCTCTTTTAGCATGTTTCTTCTATGTTTTTCCGAAAACGTCCAAGACTTAATAAAATTCAAGAATTTCACACAAAACTTAGTAAAACCTATAGAGCAAATAGGAGATGCACTCGTGTACAATGTGAACCAGAAATACCCCCTATAGAACCTAAGAACCAGGAAGGACCTCAACAACCAAATCAACCAAGAGTGGACCCAGCTAACATTGAACAATTTGCCAATCTCATAAAGGATTTCGCTCAACAAGCTCATGCTATACCAACACCTATACCTACGAAAGAAGTAGAACCAGAAGTTCCAAGACCACTTATTGAAACGACACCAGCTGAGCCGTTATCACCAAAACCTTATCATAGTATGTTGTTAGATTTTATCAAGTGCAATCGATATTTTGATGGAGCTTTTGGGAAACTGGATGAAGCCGAGGATTGGTTAACATAAATAGAGCGATCTTTCAGTGCTTTTGAAGTACCACAATGCCTTCAGCTTACTTATAGTACTTTTATGCTGAGATTCAATGCAAGCATATGGTAGGAATCCAAAAGTAGGGAGCTACTACTACCAATAACATGGGAAATATTTAAGCATTAATTCTTAGAGGACTTTTTCACTGGAAGCTTGAGAGTCAATATAGTGCGGATTTCTTAAGTGTCTCTCAAGGAGGCTGTAGTCTTGAACAATATGAAACAAAGTTTAGTAGGCTGTTACAATATGCCTCTGAATCATATAAGAATAGCGAGGAACTCAAGAGACAAATATTCTTAGGAGGATTGGACGAAGACCTTCGTATCAAGTTGATAGAGTTTGACATCAAAGGTTTTCGAGAATTAGTAGAAAGAACACGAATTGTGGAAGGTGCTAAGAAAAGGAGAAGGACAGAAAGGAATGTCGTGATAATTGAGGAAGAACCTATAAGCAGACCTAGCTTAAGCCTCAAAGTTAATGAGTTCGAACCATCGATCAACCTGAGCAGAAAGAAGGGTAAAAAGACACCAGATATCCAATGTTAGAAATGTAAGGGTGGACATCATCTAAGACAATGTCCTAAGCTACATCATATGCGTTACTACTATAGAAGTCCGAACCACAAAGTCCGGAGATGTCTAAAGAAAACTGCCACCATTTGCCTGATTTGTAAGGAACCAGGACATATTGCCAAACAATGCCTTAAAAAGAAAGATGCAGATAACACTACGAATGGAAATGACGACAGGAATGGGAGATACTTGGTAATACCCCCACAAGGAGTACGTATGTACACCCTACAAGGATGATGGGTTTACGAGAAAGCCAACCACAAAGAGATAGAATTCACTACCCTGAAAGAGGATGATAATCACGGATGCAATTCAATATCAGGTTACCATCGTACCCTTACATATTAGATTTCCTTTTTACACCGCTAGGACTAAAGGAACAAGTTTGCTAATAATGACCGTAGATTACATAATCGTCACCACCTAACACAAAATTGATAGATATAAAATCGTGAAAAATTTAACACATCAAAATTAGAAATCAAATCAAATGCCATCTACCTTGGACACACCTAAAACAAAATATATCAAAAGCTTAAAAAAATTTATAATTACCATCTAAAGGCTAGAATCATTGATGATACAATCTCAACATACAATTTCCAAATTTTTCCAAAAATGATGAAACATCTTGATCTTAAACCTTGTCAAGATGATCACGTAAATGATAAAACAACAATATCCTTAAGAATGGAATGAGTATGAATATTGTGTATTTTATATGTGCATGTCATATATGTACTCACATAAGAATGGAAAAGAGAATTCACAACCTTCCTTTGTTGAGTGAATGTGCCAGTATCGTGTCATGATGAGTCGTCATCGGTCCAGAGTCAAGTCAAGTTAAGCACCGAGTCATTAGCCATCTGTCGTCTTGGTTGAGTCTGAGACTCTTTAAGAAGGTCAAGTAAAGTGAAGGTTGAAAGTCGCTAAAACCAAATCTTATTGATTTTATATATGCTATATTGCATTGAATATTAAACGCATAGCATTAATGAAATTTCCAATGCCACCGACTAAGAATAAACGAGAAACAGAAATTACAAAAGAAGAGATACTAAAACAATGATAAACTTCAAAACCCTTTTCGTGAAAGTGAAACTAAAGAAGGTATCAAATATATGGAGACAAAAAAACAACGTAATGTAATCATAATACCATCTTAAATAGACTTAGCAAATAAAAATACAATGAAATCCCATATATCAAGAATGCTAATGAAAATATGACATAAAATTTCTCATCAAGTTTTACAAGTCCACGTAAGTGTAATAAGTTTTGAGGATAAAACTTTCTTTAAGGGGGGGTAGGGTGTAAACCCTTGAAATTTTCATAATTTTTAGAAAATAATCATAGAAGTCTAATATTAAAAATCGAAACCCTGAAAATCGACCCAAGTTAAAACCAAATTCTAAATAAGGTCAAAAACGAGAATTCTTAATCTTGAGAAAAAGAGAACCCTCAAAACCAAATAGAAAATCTAGCTATCGGTTGATTCAACATCCATACATCAATCAAATCATCTATCCGATTCTTAAAACATAAATCAAGATGACATATCCAAATAAAGCTCGATAACGAAATACTAAGACCTTAAATCCTTCGGTGAATTTTAGAATAAAAAATTTTAATTTTCACCAAAAGTCAAACTGAGTCAATCCATAATCTTAGCTCGGTTAAACAATCCCGAGAACTGGAAATATTAAATAATCACAAAAAATGAAATAAAACATAGATGTTGAACTAGAAATATAATACGAACAAAACCCCAAAATTTTATAATATACAAATAAAATCAACAAGCCGGAAGTCAAACTGGAACCCTAAAAGTCAACTAAGCTTACAACTAACCCTAGTGTTTAAGATCCGGTAATCCTGTGGTCTTAAGCCTTAAACAATGAAATGGAAATAATTGTTGATAATAGTTCGTAATAATATAGGAACTTAAAAATATCAGATTCACAAATATCTAGTGTCCTTCGGATCCGAATGGGATCAATTTTCAAAAACCGTGATTTGGTACATCGGATGGAAAAAATATTCCGTTAATATCAATAGACTCATAAAAATATAAGGAATCCAAAAATTTTGGTTTTAGAATTTTTCAGTAACTAAAAATTACAAATATCGCATTTATACTCGTATTTTTACTACTACCGGTATTTTCATTGTCTATACTATTCACAATACTTTTTTACTATTCACTACTATTCATCTATCTCTACTTTTTTTTACTACCTTTTCTTACAACCTATATACCTATTTCTTATAATTTTTTCCCATAAAAATTCTACACCACATATTACTAAACTTCTCTTACACTTTTCTTCTAAAAATAATTTTTAATCACTTTTCTCTCTCTTTCCCTTACAATTTCCATCCCCCTCCCCTCAATTATTTTCTTCTTCAATTAATTTAATTATATCTAATTTTCACTTCAAAATTATATAAATACCCAATTGCTCCTTCGTTCTTTCACACAACTCGTTTTACTACCAAAAATCTCTCCACAAATTCTCTCTCCAAAATTTCTCTCTACCAAAACTCTCTTAAACCAATTCTTCACAAAAATCCTTCTTTATACACAAACTACTACACATATCACTACCCACATAATACCCCATTCATACCATCTTCATACCACATAAACACTTTAGGTAAACTTTTTCAATCATTTAGTTTATCCATGTCATGTAACTTAACATGACTATGGTGTTGTTTTGAAACTCACATGAGTAATAAAAGCAACATCATGTTCATGTTTTGTTCTTGTACATGAAATTCCTATTTTATTATCTTGTTGATATGCTTTTATACATGTTGTTATTAATGTTATCATTCTTTATTATTGTTACTATTACGCTAACTTCTTATTCATATCTAACTAAATATTTATGCATTTATATATAATCTTTAGAATATATAAGCTCACTTGTTATTTATTTAATTTCATGCTTTGCAATTTATTTATTGCATGTTATTTTAAGACTAGTCTTTCTAGTTTTAGACTTGTCCATGTCAAGTTAAAACAACCTTTTCTTTCTTTTCTTTATTCTTTTTAATACTAGTCTATTCTTAGTCCTCGGATGCCTTGATAAAGCTAAAGCTCCCAATACTTGACCGAGTTATCTTGATGAAGCTAAGGTTCCCAATATTTGATATTTTTATTACTTTGTTTATTATTCTTATTATTTTACATACTCATAATACATGCATCTACATAATAATATTGTCTCAACTAAATTTAAAAGTAGAATTTTTCTTTAAAGGAACTTGAAACCAAATTTTCTATTATGTGACTTTTTATTAAATAATGGAGTTATTATCAACAACATAGAAATGGAATAATATAAGTTTTCTAAAAGTTTTCTCAAATAAGGAAGATAGTTTTACCAAGAAAATATAAGAAATATACACTTACTTTTCATAATATTGTAACCTAAGTCTTAAGAAAATAATTTGTTGGTATTCAAAGTTTTCACAAAAAGTTTAAGATTAAACTCTTTTCAACTCCATAACAAAATCAAGAAGCAAACTAGTTTTCAAAGTTAAGATAAAATAAATTCATAAAGTTATAAACCCACTTAGGAAAATAATGATTTCAAGTTGCTAAGGAAGGGACTTATTTTCAAAGAATATGAATATGATAAGATAAAAAACGAGGGATTTTATCAATACAGAGGATTCTTTTCAAATAAAAATTGTAGAGGAAATAAAAGACCAAGTTTTAAAAAACAAGGACTTATATTTTAAACAAAAAATATAAGAAGAAAAGACTCATTTTCTAAAATAATTTTAAATGCAAATTTATAAATAGTTTATCCACAATTTAAGAAACGTTTGATAACTTTGATTTTTTATTACTAGACGTAAACATTGTAAAAGACCAAAGTTAAAGGAAAATTGACTTGTTTTGGAAAAAAGAATGAGGAAAATAAAATAAGAATATACTCATTTATAATAACATAGGAAAATATAATGTTTCTTCAAAATACTTGAAAAAAACTTGTCAAGATAAGTTTTAACGCTTCAAAATAAATTGCTTTATAAAATAAATTGTTGAGACACTATCATTAGAATTTTTGCATATAAAATGAACTTATCTATATACTCAAAAGATTTATCAATCACATATATATATATATATAATATATTTTACTAAAGGATTTTTGATTGAAGTTGAGTTGGAAAATTGCTTCGCAAAATCCGAAAATATTCGTTTTAAATCTATACCTTATGGTTTCGAAACCTAAACAACCTTATATGACAAAAACAACATTAAAAATGGATGGATCTTTTCAAATAGATAGAAAACGGTATATTATATGCGAAATTCCGAGTTAAAATAAGCAAGTTATGGCCATTTTAAATTGAAATTTCATTTTATATGATTTTGACGAACATAGTGAAATAGAATTAGAAAGATTAAGTAGAATTTCTATGAAATACTCATCCCGGTTATTTCTTTTGTCTAGGTGACGAAGGATACAGGATTACCCTTCCTAAAGATTGCTACGACTAAGAAGATTGTGAAATGAATGAGTGAGTTATTCCTCCTAATTTCGTTATCTTGCTTGTATAAAGCAATGGTATTAGTATACTAAGAAAGATAAAATGGATATGTATGGGGAATTCGGGAATATGTATATATGTGATTCTATGCTTATGTGTGAAATGAGAATTAAGAATATCGCAACTTCAAATTGCCTGTTTAAGTGTTTTGTTTACTTACTTATATGACTGCTTATTGTTTGCTAAATTGATTGATTGTGCCCCCAACCCCCCTACCCCCCTCCCCCTCCCCCCCCCCCCCCCCCCCCCCCCCCCCCCCCAAAAATAAACCTTAATAAGGTTTGGTTTAAGAAACATAAAACGCTCACGCATAGTATTTTGAGTCGCATTCTTTCGAAAGGCTGCTACTCCTATTCGTAGAGTTGGATTGGCTATTATCGTACTAGGACACAGGCCATGTTCCTTCCTAGAGATCCAAATCGCTCGAGGAATGCCACTCTAGGTTCAGAGCTGAGCCAACCAAACGCTTTGGGTGAGGACTTGGGGACTAGTAGTAGAAGGTTGAGGATCTTAATCAACAATTCCCTAACCTTTGACACGGAGCGGTAAATCCGCTCTATATATGGTTTTTTAGATAACTATATAAATTTGTGAAATCATGTAATTGTTGCATCGTACGTATAGCATATGTGTGAAGATTTAAATGAACTTGTTTAAAACCATGGTGCGAATGAAAAGGAATACCTCACTAAGCTAGTTGTAAACTTATACCCCTATGGATTTTGTTGAAATAGGTATATTCATGGCTTAAATCGAAGATCATGACATTAAGGAAGTCATGGAAGAATATTAAACTTTTATGAAGGCAATGAGAACATATGATGGAGTTATTTTGTAAGGTTCCTTATGTAATGTATGCTATGTTAGTATTTTGGAAATTTATAAGGAGTGATTTATTTTGACTTGAAGACAATAGAGGGATATGTTCCTAAGAATTATAATTTACCATGTTTACGTTTGATAATAAGTATTCTCTTTGCCTTGTTACTTAATCATTATCAATGTAAATTGCGCTACTCCGATGCATTTCCTTAGTTATGATATATGCCTTGTACATGATATGGAAGCCTTTACATGACTGAGGTAGTCATTCTTAGGCTTTAGTATTGTATACGGTGGACTATCACGTTTAGGGTACCCCTCGGGGCGTGACAGTTCCTCATGGGTTATGGTTAATAGTCATCTCCTATGTGCATGAGCATGAATATGAAAGACTAGATGCATAACGATCCCTATTTCAAGCCTACCAAGCTAAATCTCACTAAGTCATCCTAATAAAGGAACTGGATTCACTAGGCCATGTCACTCAGCCCAGGAGTCAAGCCTAAATAAAAAATGAAAACAAAATATAATTTCAAGCCCGTTTACATTTTCTCCCTTAATCAAAATTTTCTGATGAGTTTAAGTATTTTGTGTCACATCCCAATGGATACCCTAAACGTGACAGCTCATCGTACACAATATTAAAACTTGAGAATGACTGCTTAATCATCCAGAAGCTTTCATATTGGTATAAGCGTACTTCACAATAAAGGGAAGCCGGTGAAGTTATGCATTTTAAGATAAAGACAACAGAGCAATCAAAGCAATACTATTATGATTCATCAAAATTTAAGGTCTTACAACTTCTATGGGGCATTCCCTTGATAAATCTCTATAATAACATAGTCTTCATAAATCAAATAACTAAAACTAAAAGATTTTTGAACGAAATCTAATCTAAAGTCTTCAAAATAGAATTTCTCCAAAAGCTTCCAAAAAACAATGATCTTGCAGCGTTAGAAATCTATTAAGGAATAAGCATACTAGCTTAATGAGATATTCCTTACGAAAAGTACTCTTAACAAAGCAACCAAACAAGTCATTTAAGCAAACATATGAAATGCAACAATCATATGATCAAACAATACATACGACTATCCGGTTTTGTATGTAGAATGGATTTACCCCTCCATTCTGTGGTTAAGGAATAATTTGAATAGGTCACCAACAACATCCTTAAAATTTGTGCGCATCTTAAGGTTCCAATGAATCATACTACTAGTCCCCAGGCTTTCCTTACCCGAAGCGATCAATCCGGTTTGGCTGCATCTTGAGGTCGTATTCCTTGAATGTCTTAATTCTTCAAGATATAGTTAGGTAGCTCATCTTTCTGGTTCCATACTAAGGAGTAGTAGCAAAATGTGAAAAAATATTTTAAGTGATATGCATGAGCAATTTAGTTTAAGGGATTTCTAATCCGACATTAATTCATTTAAGGAGATCAATCAATATTTGCACACACAACAATATATAGAGACAATCTATATCAATCAATCGATTGAGCTCGATATAGTTATCGTTTATTCATTACATATAAGGAATCACATACATAGCTTCGATGATAACTCGCACACATAATAATTTATATCTTTTCCTAACATCTAGTACTCAATTCTACAAGCATATGTGTGAATACATAAAACGTAGTAAAGGAAAACTCACTCGTCCATTTCGCAATTTTTTTAGTCATAGTAGTCCTCTAGAAGGAAAATCCTGTATTCTTTGTCACCTAGACAAAGAAATACCAGGGATGAGATTTCATGAAAGTTCTACTCAAACTTTCTAATTCTATTTTTCTATTTTCGTCAAAAATCATGTAAAATGAAATTCTAACTTAAAATGATCATAACTTGCTCAGTTTAACTTGGAATTTTGCATATTATATGTTGTTTTCTACCTACTCGAGAAGATTTATCAATTTCTAAGGTTATTTTTATCATAAAAAGCTATTTAGCATTAGAAACAATAGGGTACAGAATCATTACGAAATTCCAATTCCTTAAAATACAAATTTTCAAACATTCCTTCATCCAAAAATCCTTAAGCAAAAATACAGATATTTATATGGCTGAAAAATCCTTTGAATACATATATATATATATATATATATATAGAATCATATTGTATGCAAAACTTTAATGGTGTTGTCTCAACAATTATATTTTGTAAAACAATTTGTTTTACGGTATTAAAAACTTGAACTTTAACAATTTCCCTTCTATGTGTTTTGAAATAATATTATAAATTCTTGGGTTATTATAAATATGTATATTCTTATAAATTTCGTTTTCTAGAAAAATTAATCTTTTCTAAACTTTGATCCTTTAGGATATTTACAAATTTTATCTCTAGTGATAAAAAATGAAGTTCCTAAGATTTTTCCTAAGTTTTTTATAGCCCCAAATAATTTGAGTTATATTGCATATACTGTTCCTTTTAAAAGGGCTTTGATTGAAAATTATAAATAAGTTTTTCCCTCTTATATTTCTATTTCCTAACTTCTTTAAAGATAGATTTTATTTCCAAAAACTTAGTCTTTTAAGTTCTTTACAAAATTTTCACTTGAAAGAATCACTTTTAACATTTTCTTAAATTGTTGATATTATCTATTGATTTTGAAACCTATCATGTTTATATTCTTCTATTTCTTTGAAAATGAGTTTATCATTTATAAACTTGGCAAACTTTTATTTTTCTAAGGGGATTTATCATACTAGTGGTTTGATTCTTACTTTAACTTTTGAAAACTAGTTTAGTTCTTGGTTTTTATTATGGAGTTAGAAAAGAAATCCTATAATTAAGTGTTTATGAAAAATTTGGATATTAAAGACTTATTAACACTAAGTTTTATTAAATATAATTTCTTTGGTAAAAATCATTTTTGTTGTCATTAAAGAAAAATTTATGATGGTTTGTCTAAATTTTTAAAAAGAATTTATAAAAATACTTTTTCTATGTTTTTTATGATAAAATCTCTATTTAGGTTCAAAGTTATATAATAAAAGAGTTTGGTTCCATTTTTCCTTTATTAAATAAAATTATACTTTAATTTTGTTGAGAAAATATCATTATAATGATGCATGCACATGATTATGTCATATAAAAATGATTAAAATATAATGTAGTAATGTATGGAAGATATAAGAAGCAAAAGTAAGCAAAATAATAAGATCAAGTATGGGGAACCTTAATTTTATCAAAGTATCCCGATCAAGCATTGAGAGCCTTAGCTTCATCAAGACAACCCGGTTAAGTATTGGGAGCCTTAGCTTCATTAAGGCAATCAAAATAGACTAATCCCAAAAAGAAAAAGAAAAAGAAAAACAATAATAAGAGTAATAATAATAATAATAAAAGCAAGTTAATAAGAGTTAATGAGCATTTAGGCTCTAAGAAATATATAGATATACATATGGATAATATATATATATATATATATATATAAGGTTAAGTTAGGAGCATAATAGCAATAATAACAACATAATATTATCACAATAACAACATAATATTATCGGAATTCTTGGCATATGCAAGAACAAAACATGAACATATTATTGCTCTTATAACTCATATGAGTTTCAAGAAACAATACCAGAGTCATGCTAAGTTACATGACATGAAAAAATAAATGGTTGAAAGTTTTACCTATAAGTGTTTTTGAGTTGAAGGAAGATGGTAGATGGGTATGGTATTATGTGGATAGTAATATGTAGTGAATAGTTTATGTAGAGAAGGATTTTGAGAGGATTTAGTTGTAGAGAGTTTTGGTAGAGAGGATTAGTAGAGAGAGGATTTGAAGAGAAATTTTGAGAGAGTTTTGTTATGTAAAATGAAGATGTGAAAGAAGTGGAGGGAAATGGGGTATTTATAGATAAATATGGAGGGAAATTATATGTAATAAAATAAATTGAAAAAGAAAAATAATAGAGATGAGAAGAGAGTGGCACCGGTTTGCATAGAACAGGGGGAGGAAATTAATTTATTTTGTTGTTTTGTAATAAAAAGAAATAATGTGTAAGGTGTTATATGAATAAAGTTGTATGAGAAAGGTAAATTATAATAGATAGGTATGATACTGTGTAAGAAGAGGGTGTAAAAAAAAGTAGAGATAGTGAAATAGTAATGAATAGTAGAAATAGTACTATGAATAGTAGATTAGACAAATAAAATACCGGTAGTAATAAAAACATGTATAAACGAGCTATATTAGATATTTTTAGATTTCTAAAAATTCTAAAACTGATATTTTTGGAATCTTTAAATTAATACGAGACTAATGGTGTTATAGGAATATTTTTACCGTTCGATGTACTAGGGCACGATTTTTGAAATTGATCTCGTTTTGATCTTTAATACACTAAAAATTAGCGAATTTGATATTTTTAAGCTTCAATACATTATTGCAAACTATTATCCACAATTATCTCAATTGCATTATTTAGGGTTTAAGAGCACGGGATTGCCGAATCTAAATATTAGGATTTGTTGTAGACTTTTAGGATTCCAGTTTGATTTTCGACTTTTTGATTTATTCGTAAGATCATAAAATTTTGGGGTTTTTTGCTGTGTTATATTTTTGGTTCAAAATTTATGTTTTTCTTTATCTTTATGATTTATTTAATATTTTTCAGTTATCGGAATTGTTTAATCGAGTCTAGGATTATGTGATTGACTTAGTATGACTTTCAGTATTAATTTAAATTTTTTATTTCAAAATTAACCGAAAAGGCTTGAGGTTTTATAATTCTGTTGTTGAATATTATTTGGATATTTCATCTGGAATGAATTATCTCATGTTCGAGTCTTTTAGTCGAACGATTATTGAATTTCTATTTTTGTTTTTTGAAGGCTCTCTTGTTCTTAAGGACATGAAAATTCATATTTGATATTGTTTGGGGTTTGGTTTTCACTTAGGTCAGCTTTTAGGGTTTTGATTTGGTATTTTAATTCCATGATTATTTTCTAAAAGTTACGAAAAATTCGGGGGTTTACATTTTGGCCATTGTTTCATTTATGCATACTTAGTCAATACTTGGTGCATAATGCTGCCATGTGCCTACATAGGGTTAAAGACTTCATTTGTCGTTGATGAATTATTAAGTAAAAGTCAAGCATCAGCGCTACAACTCACTCTATTGCATATAGTTGAATTATAGTGTGCAAACCTGTTGCACCATTTTAGTTGTTTGCCTCACCTTGTGCTTATATGAATGATATTGCCCCATGATAACAATTAATGCATATAAGTCCTCAGCAGTTTAATTTACGTAAAAATAGATCGAAATCCAAGTCGCAATCCATAAGCTTCAAGTATACTTCATATCTGATTTTTTTAATCATATCTAACATTCATCCAAACTTTTTAGGCCAATTATCATCATCATTATTAATATATACTCGTTTCTCTCTTTTCATTATTACATAAATTGTAAAACTCTTCATAACTTTCAACGCATGACTTTAGCATAACCAAGGATATAGTTGTCACGCCCTAAGGGGTACCCTAAATATGACAGTCCACCGTACACAATATTAAAGCTTTGGAGTAACAACCTCAGTTACACAAAAACTTTGATATTATGCATAAGGCATACTTTCACCATAAGAATTACCATTGGAGTTATGCATTTTAATATGATGCATCATTATAGCAACAAGAAATTAGAAGTAATCATTGCATAACTTCTACATTCATATTGTTCTTACATCAATAAACAAATAAAATCCTTCCAATACATTTACATACATTTTTCCTTAAATCAACACCTACTAGAGTACTGCCAAAAGAGTTATACTATAGGTACTCCAAAAGTTCCTGCTCTTACCCAATAGTATTGTGGTATTGGGTTCAACCATAAGTATTCATTGTACTCCATCTGTAACAAGAATTTACAAGGGGGTAAGCTTACAACTAGCTTAGTGAGATAATCCTGCCATAACGTATTTATATCATCTAAAACAAACAAGTTAGTTAGACAACCATATGTAATGCAACAAACATATGCTCACACATACACTCATGATTTACCAGTGTCATGAGTGGAATGGAATTACACCCTCCATATCAAGGGTTAAGAAATGCTCCACTTTTTAGGGTCCTTCCGACGGTTTAGGGCTCAGCCACTGCGGGATATGTTCAGTCAAAATAGTCTTCTGGAAATGGTAGGTCTTCTCCTTTGTCACCTATCATAAGGAGATATCCCGAAATGAGTATCCTACGCTAGACATTGCTCATACTTATAATTTAGAAAACTTATTCTAGGTAGAGAACGGTTTATGTAAATCTTAAAAAAAAAAAAAACAGTTACAAGTTCTTTATCTAAATCCCACATTTTGAAAACTATAGCATTTGAAAGACAAATTTTCTTGAGTGAAATCAACTTGTACATATAACTTATATATATACATGATAATAATGGTTCATGATTTATTCATGATCATAGTGATGTTGCTTGTGTTCATATTTTGTAAAAATTGTCTTAATGGTTTAATTAGGATCATTGCATTTTCATACACTTGATGAGTTCACAATAAAACTTATTTTGTTTAGTTTAATCTTTTCTTGAAAATGAACTTTATCATTCATTTATCAAAACACAGAAACTGTAGGTCCTATATGACTTTCATAACTTACCATCTTTCCATCTTATTAGTTTAATGTATGACAAAATGGAGTTGGTTAGAGAAAAATTTCTTATTGCTTGGCAATAATACCATTAAACAATTTCTTGAGTAGAAAAATTGAGTCTTGCTTACTTTAGCATTTTAGCCTTTCTATGTTCCATTCTTATTTTATCATTCTCAAAATTACCTTTAAGTAAATTTCTTATACGAAAAATTGAGTTTTTTTTTTTTTAGCTTTTCCATTCACTTATGGTCTCGACCTTTAGGAAAAATGAAATGATAATTTAGTTTTCTAAAATTTTCATTTTCCATATGTTTTCCACATGTTCAAGAAAAGGAGTTTGAGTCATGTTTTTGCATGTTGTGGAATTTTTAACCTTTTAAGATTTTTGGCAACATCAATATGGACATGATATGAGCATGAACACAAAAAGAATATAAGCATTGGAATAATAAAATAAGAAAGATAATATAAGCAAAATAAGAAGATTGATATAAGAAGAGAATGGGAGTCTTAGCTTCTAAAATCAAGGCTTTCAGGGACTTGAAATGATTCCAGTCCCATGAATGACCAAATGAAGAAAATTTGGGAGTCTTAGACTATAACAATGCTTCTCGAGCTTGAATATTTCTTGTCTCATAATAAGAAAAATAATCAAGGCAATGAAACAAATGTTTGGGAGTCTTAGATTTAACAAGGCTCCTAGGACTTCAAGTGATTCCAGTCTAAGCCTAGATATAGAGCAGTCTTTTAAATAAAAGTAAGAAAACAAAGAAGAACGTAAATAAAAGTTAGGTTAGTGAGTATACATAATCATATATATAAATATGGAAAGTTAGATTAGATGACAATATATAACAAATGAGCAAGATATATCTATAACTATAGATATAAATATACAAGTTAGATTAGATGTATATCAAAATGAATAAGAATACATAACTATAAATATAAATATGGGAAGCTAGATTAGATGACAATATGTAAAAAAAAAAAAAAATGTGAGCAAGATATACATAACTATAGGCATGAATATTAGAAGCTAGATTAGATGATAACATAGGACAAAATAAATATGGTAAGATTATAACTTGACATGGTATGGTTTACATTCAACGTGATATCTCAAAATTTTGAGCAAAATAGAAGGATTTTTTGCTAGAAAAGAAGCATGAAATCATAACTAAAGTTATTAGGATGATATAGGAGATGTATTTACCTTAAATGATGAAGCAAAGAGATGTTTTAAAGATGGAAAATGGAGGAGGCAGCAGCAACAGAAGTTCATGCCAGACCAAGGAGAAAAGGAAAAAAAAAAAAATAGAGAGAAAAGAGAGAAAAAGAGAATAGAAATGTAGTGCAAAAATTGAAGGCTTGCAAGGGTTTCTATAGATGGAGATGGTAGCTTCTAGAGGAAGTTTAAATAAAATAAAATAAAAATTGAATCAACTGTTGCAATTGCAGCATGTTCCAGGCGTGAAAAGCTTGCATGGGAAGAGAAAATAATGAAAAAAAATTCAATTTAAAGTGACAATATGTCTTTATGCATTATAGGTGATATGTATAGGTTTTAGGCTATATTTTATAGGTTTATATATAAAAAAATATAAGAAAATATGGCAGCCATATAAGCTGCAAATTTTGAAGAAAAAGACATTAAACAGTAATAGTAAAATATTAAATAAGTTACCAATAGAGATTAAACATGCGTATATGAGCTATAAGTGATATTTTTATGAGATGGAAAATTTTATCTGATATTTTATGAATACTTTAATATTTTTCTAGTATGGTTTAGTTGTCGGAATATTTTATCTCGTTTTACGTATTCGCGGATGAATACAGAAATTAATCCCATAAAGCTCGAAACGATCGGATTTTGGGGCTATATGATCTTTATAGGTTTTATACTATTTTTATGAACCATAATTTGAGTTCATCTCGTGTTAAATTTTTATCTCATATTTTAGGACTCTATTAGTTGTTTAGTTTAATCTATCGATTGACTTAATCTGGCTTCTAGAGTTCAATTTTTGAAACCTGATTTAACGTACATAAACTATCATAAGATCTAAGGTTTTACAGTAGTTGCATGATCAACATGTGCCCGTGATTTTTACCTTCATAATGCCATGTTGATCTGATACCAAACATGCAAATTCTTTATATTCTTAACATTCAGGCACCCTCGACATCGATATTTGTCATGTGCCTCATGTGCTCTATTCATTGCATAAATTATGTGATTCAAAACTTAGAGGACTTCGTTCCTCATTATTCAATCAGAGAACATGGTGGCAAGCGACATCTCTTATGGAAATTGCTTCTTGGAGCTTCATCTCAAAGGATACACCTAAATCCTATTTGAAATCTTTTATAGACATATTCTTTATTTTTTTCTTATTTTGAATCTTCATTAAATCAACCATATCTCTTCACATATAATTAGTATTCTTTTTTTTTAAAAAAAATCAAATTTGACCCAAGACACTTCAACAAGATTATCCAAATACA
This sequence comes from Combretum micranthum, assembly GCA_024138025.1. Classification (NCBI taxonomy): domain Eukaryota; kingdom Viridiplantae; phylum Streptophyta; class Magnoliopsida; order Myrtales; family Combretaceae; genus Combretum; species Combretum micranthum. Next base: position 150,369 of record JAMXBD010002574.1, read on the forward strand.
TTGAACCTCCAACTCAAATCTTTCAATCATTATTTTCACCAAATCTTCAATTTCTTATCCTTTTTTTTTTTTTTTTTTTCCCCTTAATACTGAAAGATAGGGCTTTAATTCTCAATAGAAAGTCTCCATGTTATATTCATTTATTATTTTCCATCAATCACACCATTCTACCTTATATGGTCTTCTAACTTAACATATATAATATTCAGCTAATTCTTTGAAATTACTAACAAACGCTCCACATAGCAATGCATTCATTGATAGCAAAGATGCATAAACCATGCTTCAAGTAGGACATTTCTTCATTCCATAAGGTCATGACTTTGAGATAGAAAATTCGTTTTTCTTCATAGCCAATCAAATGTCTATATTGCATCTTGAAATATCATAAGTTTTTTTTTTTTTTTTTTTTTTGACATTTTCCTTTTGTATCCGACCATAATCACATGATAGTTGTTAAAAATCAAACTTTGAGTTATGCATGTCATCAAGGAGATTGACCATATCTCTATCTTCCATTCAAATATCATATCCTCCAAAGTATCCCCTTAAAAAAAAAAGAAAAAAGAAATGTCATCAAGGCTTATAACAGCATTACATTTAAAACCATATCTTTTAATATCCGTCATCATCAACAATAAAATCATTTGCATTAAACCTTCTTTCCATTTTTCTTTTCCTTTTCCTATCTGACAATCATCAAGGGTAATAGTCTTGGCGTGAGATATACTTAAATCTTCACATCTCCGTATCGAATATCTTTAAAATTTTTGTGACAAATAAAAAAACCTTTATCTTTTTTGTCGTAGCACCTCGACCACACGTATCTATCTATATATTTCTCTTGCATCAGGAACCATGAAGGATTAATAGAACAAATTTGTGGAGTATCGACATACTAATGCCGCGTTAACACCCACACATCAATCTCATTGTTCACCAAATGATCTAATCTTCTAAACGGTTCATGGTTTCATTAACAAATTGCTTATAGTCATCCACCTTAGGAACATCAGCTTGAATCATTAAGAAATCATGAGAACCCAAATAGAGTGCTCCATCAGCAACTTCTCAAAGGGCACCTTCTTGGCGAGCCATTAGTGCTAAGTATGCTCATTCTTCGCATGCTCATACTCAAGGCTTTGGGAATTAATTGTCAATGAAAATTAAATTTTCCATAATAGGTACACCTTGTACCATGATTATCGTATAATGTTTATATACTTTGTGGCTTCCATGATTCTTGTCTTCTCCATAGGTATATCAAAGGATTAATTTCTAAGAAAAGAGTTGGTAGAATCATGTAAACCATTTTACCACATTAATCAAAAAGGTTCTTTTGCTTTGATAAAAAATTGGTATAATATCCCTTCATTTTTTTTCTTTTTGTTTTATTTTAATTCTTGATACCTTGTTTCTTGTTTTTTTTGTCTTTTTTTTTTTCTTTTAAGCTGTTGATACCCTAATTAGATCTTGGCAACAAGAAAGCCTTCATAAATAGTGGTGGGTAGTAATGATAACCAAGTACCAGTGCCAATAAGATCTTCGGATACACAACACAATTAGCCTCCTTCTCTTCATGGGCCTTCATCTACCAACATTATGCGTAAGAATAATCTATTCCTCTTTTCAAATTTGCTTTAACGGATAGATATAATATATGATATTCTTTGGTAGCTCTATATCTCATTTAGAAAATTTAACTTGGACAAGAATCTACAAAGCATGGTAAGGCCTCCTTCATATTCTACTTGACTAAAAATATTTATGAGAATATTATCATGAATAAGACAAGAATAGGCAATACTCCCTTGCATTTTTTTTTCATGTTCCTTCTCAAATGCCTCATGTTGTGATCCATGATAACCATCATTCAATACGAATAATAGCTAAGTGATTTGCATTCAATGGAATAATTGCCGATGCCATCTTTTTAGGTCTTTGATACTACGGACATACTCTTCATAGATACTTTATTTTGTTAACTTCATTCTCCTTCGCTTGTAGGTATTGTCTTGCAATCAATATCACTTTCAATGGATTTTTGCCATTTCGAGTAAAGGAGAAGAAAAGCTATCAAAATCTAAACACTAAAGTTGCCTAGCATGTAGAGAGGAGGAGCAACCAAGCTGGAAGTACTAAAGTAATCAAATAGACATGATTGAAATATAGTCAAGCTTAAAGTACTAGAATTGCTAAGTAGAGAGAGAGATGAAGAGCGATCAATTACAATATTTTGAAGTCATCCAATAGAAAGAGAAGAAGAAACCAAAGCACTAAGGGTGCCAAGTACAAGAGAGTAGGGAGCAATCAATTCCAATGTATTGACATTAGTGAGCAAAAAGTGGCCAAAGGCAAGTAAATACAAAGTGTTGAATTCATCAAATAGAGAGACCTGTTGGTGTCCCAAGAAAAGAACCTGCCATGGATCCAATATCCTTGAGCCCAACAGGTAGACGAGACTATATCTGAAGATACTTTTTGGGACTAAGTGTCTTGCCCCAAGTTATGTGCAATACACTTGTTGAAGCCTAAGCATCATGTGCTCAGTGCGATATTCCATGTTGAAGGTCAAGCATTATGTACTTAGTGCAATATTCCATGTTAAGTGCTAACCATCATGTACTCAATGTGATATTCCCTATTGAAGACCCAGTGTCATGAGCTATGCGTGATACCCTCAACTGATGGTAAGCTCTAATAATCGAGCCCATGTTGTGTACCAATTCCAAGGATGCCATTACAGGACAATAAATACCTGATTCTAAAATATTGAAGCTTAAGGTATAAGAGGATAGAGAGCAACCAATCTACCATTATGCGAGGATGGAAATCCACTATGAATCTAGTGTCCTTGAGACTAGTACATGGATGACACCATCTGTTAAGACATCTTCTGAGATAAAGCCTCCCGCCCTAAGCTATGTGCAATAACCCCCTTGATGGTGACTTCCAATTAATCAAGCTTAAGATGTGCATTGATTTTAAGGGCACCATCATCGAGGATTTGGTGATATGCTTTAGGATCAAATGAAGGGAACTGCCTCTTTGCAGCACACACTTTGCATTTCTCAAGGAGCCACCACCTAAAAGGAGTGCTTACGTCACTAACAAGGCAAGGCAAGCTGTCAAGCCTGAATTTTGCTCATTTTCTCCTAAAGGTCTCGATCCATATCAAACCCGACCCATTTGATGCAGACCACTCGACAAGGAACCAGGAGGGTTTTCATAAAAAAAATTGATTTTTGAAAAATTGTTCAATTGGAGTCGCCACCGGCTAAAGCCGGAAAAATGTGCACTAGAAACTAAATGGGTGGTTTGGTTTCTAGCTTGATCACTGGTATTCATGAAAAACCAGAAATTGATGAGTTCGGGGGCTACTATTTTGAAAACTAAACGGTTATCTAGGCTTTAAATGAGCTTTAGAAATCTATAATTATATGGGCCAAAGATATAATTTTGGGTTTTTTAATTTTTCATTTTTTTTATGAAGAGGAATTTACATGTTTACAAAAATATATATACATATTTTTTTTTTGTTTTTGTTTTAAAAAAATCCTGAAAGTTTTTTATTTTTGTGACCGCCCCGCAGGTACCTACGTATCCGCTAGTCAGAATCAAGTCCTCGTAGTTCATTTTGATTTTATAAAATTTTTAATTTGTTTGTATTTTTTATTTTGGAAACCCGCCAAGTTTAAGTTTTTAATCAATTTTTATTTTGGAAATTCCTAAAGAAATCTAATTTTTATGTTTTTGTTTTTGAAAATTCCTAAAAGATACTAATTTTGGAAAAAAACTTGTTTATTGTTTTTGTTAATTTAGAAAATAACTAAATGATATTTTTATAAGCTAAGAAAATCTTTTCTTTTATAACAATATATACTAGATATATATATATATGTAAAAAAAAGGTAAAAAGAATTTTTGTTGATTTTTCCAAATTTTTCATTTTTAGTATTAAAAAATTTACAAAGGTGAGTTACTAAATAATAGATTATTAATACCACAAGCATGCATCAAACACACATTAAAAATTTAAAAGATAATATCCCTAAGATTAATATTATATTTTTTTTGTTTTCATGATTTATATTCAAACTAAAACTTATCCTAAAAAATATACATTAATATATACAGACATACACGAATATAAATTTATTGATTTTTTATTTTTTATATTTTTTATTTTAATAAAAAATCATATTAAAACTATACCCTAAATTTTATTTATTTAATAAAATTGTAGTATGTATCTCAATTATGTATTTTTAACTCTTACATATATATAAATATACATTTTTTTTTACAATTTCTGTTCATTTTTCTTTTTTTTTTTTGTTTTTTTTAATTATATTAATATATTTTATATAAAAAACGAAAATAATAAAAAAATGGAAAACCTTATTTATTGGCTTTGGTAAGGGTTCGGGGTCGGACTGGTGGTTTGAGAGGTGGTAACGGCTGGACCAGCAGTGGTCTGGAGCCGTCGGCGATGGCTGGTAGTAGTGGTTGCAAGCGGCGGTCGGAGCGGCTGCTGTTGGTGGTGGTGGCCGAAGTGGCAGAGGCTGGAACGGTGGTGGAAGTGGCTGGTTTGGGACGGTGGTAGAAGTTCGAATTTGCTTGGTTTTTGTTCTTGCTCTCTCTTTTATTTTGTTTCGAATTTTTTTAGATTTTTCCTTGCTATTCTATCTCTTGTTCGAAATTTTTTTTTTGGATCTATGATCTTCTGTCTTTGGAGGAGGATCGGGGTCGTGGTTTTATAGAGCAGGAGGGGAGATGAGACGTATCACGGCCATTAATGGCCGTTACAAATCTTGAATTCGACCATTAATGGCCGTCAGTTACGAATTGAAAGGTTGGAGGATTAACGAATCGAAACCGTTGATTTAAGGAAATTAAATCCATTTAATGAAGTTTTAATCCGACTTTTGATATTTTCAGGAGCCAAAACGCCATTTAAAAAAAAAAAAACATGTAACGAGCTTAGAAGCTTTAACAATGGCGAACAGAATTGGGGAAGCCACACGCGTGCGTCTTCCAGGCGCGTGAGATCCCGCACTGCGCGTGCCCAGGATGATTCGAACTCCAGTCTCTCCTCCAACATTGCATTGCCTTAACCAACTGTGCTAGTTTATTTCCTCGTTAAATAAGCTATTCCAAGTATATTTAACCCATTCAAACTAGGCTTAATATAATTTAAATGAAAACGAGCCAAATTTGATTCAAGATCCAAATTAATTTTTAAATACAGCCTAAAACATGACAAACGTGAAAATCTCTTTGTTTTTTATATGTATATATTTTTATTTTTTTTAAACTTTAAAAGTTTATTTATTAAAAGATTTTTTTCTAGATTTCTTGATTTTCAAAATTTTATATTCTTTTCCAATTTTGTAATTAATTAATTTTTTTAATTTAGCTAATTTTTTTTATAATTTTCAATTTTTATTGTATTTTCTATCTTTTTATAATTTTTATTATTTTTTTGAATTTTTATTATTTTTTAATTTCAAAAAAGGGGGGCAAAAATGGGGTGTCGACACACGTGAGCTTTCTAAAGCAAGCCAATGTTTATAGCGCCATCACCACCAAGTGAGATGGAAATATAACATGCCATCGCCTTTCATTGGAGCATCCAGGCTCGCCCACTTATCACTACATCAGGGGAGATAACACCAACTCTTGAAGATATGGTCATGCTTTGAACATTCACTAATCTGGGCTAATTGATGTTGTAGCTGTGATTCACACAAAAAGTGTGGCTTCAAGGCATCTTTATTGGCTACTATAAAGGTTGCTAGTGATGACAAGAAAACATGCTTCTCTTCTTGGATGATGCACTTCTTTGAAGAACAAAGAAAATGCATGCCTTAAGTTATGGGACTAGCTAGCGAGGAAGAGTAAGTTATTTCTTGTATGTTCATATGCTTCTTGCATGCTTGATCTTTCTAACTTACACACATTTTCTTGTCTTTGTTCTTATTCTAAATATGAATGTAGCTTTCATTGCATTCTAGTTGTCACCGTTCATATTCCTTAGTGGGCTAGAAGAAGGTATGAGTCCACGATTTTTTCCTTTGGCGATACACATTCTGCGAGGTTAATGCCTTGCAATAACTACTTTCTACTTGGGGTCAGTGTATCGATGCCTTGACTTGTATAGCTAAGCTTTTATGCATTCCAAGGTGTACTATGTGAACGTATTGCATGTGGACTTATCTTTCTTGTAGTTTCTTTAATAAGCGGTTTCGGAACCACTTTTCACCACTTGCCATTAATAAGAACTTTAACCTTCCTCTTCCTAGAATGTGGGTGTGGATTGGAGTAGAGGTCAAGCGATTGCTTTTTTGGCTCATTGATGCTAAGAAGGAGCTCACATTCCTTCTTTATGTGAAGCATCTTAAGGGTTATGAAGACAGTAATGGACTTTATCCTCCAGGCTCTGATACCAAGGTCATCCTAATTGACAACCATAGGAGGCTGGATGAATCTTAGGCTAGGTTCCTGTGCTGGTGTATCCTGGGGAGCTTGCCATATTTACTTGATAATGGAGATTTAAATGGGAGCTTCTTAGAATAGAGAGTCATGGTATATTCTCCATGTAGAGTGACATGCAAAGTTTCAAATCTTGCAATCAATCCATTTCATTAAGTGACTTTAAGAATATTCATCTTATAGTGTGACAGCTATTCTTTCCTTTTATGGAGCGTAGTGAAGTTGTTTCTGATGGTTGGCTGACATACTGGTCAAATTGCACAACTGTGTTTTGTGATTATGCCTTTGCATCTGTAAGTGATATGCTGCAAGCCCCATTATATATCACCATGAGTTTTATCTCAAACTGCCAAGGAGCAGGTACATTAGGTTGAATGGTAAAATCTAGGTAGCCAAAAGAGCTTGTGTTAGGCAAATTAGAGCTTGTTGCTGATGTGGACTATGTGATACCTCCCAAAGAGTAATCATCCACTGCCTCAATCGATGGATTATGGATAAGCAAAGCGTGCACTCATTGAGGTGGTAATGAGTCTTTTCTTTCACATAACTTGTTGTTGCTACTTTTGCATTGTTGTTTAATGCTTTCTTTTGCTTTTTTTTTTTTTTTAAGTTGAGATAGATTCTCTTCCATGTTCACATCACTCAAGTGTCACAGCTATACTCGTGGTAGTATCAAATGATGAAGGTTATGGCCTGGACAAGACTGATTATGAACTATCTCCAAATTTTTGTGGTTACGATGAAAGTAATGCTAGTGGCATTGAAGAGAATAATTATAAAGATGATGAGCATACTCCTGATGAAGGAAGCAAGAGCACATCTGATGTCAATGCACCTATTGAGCTCCATAGCAACTTCAAAAGACCACGTCGCATAAGAGGAGATGACTTCGTTTTACAGCCTTACTGTGTTGTCTCATTTAGTAACACCCTTAAAGAATTTTAATGTGATGGACAAGGAATTTTGAGTCAATTCCCCTATGTTGGGGATAGAGGTAGCTAACGCCATGGTCAAAATGATCAAAGAAGCCATGCTATTGATGGACAGACATCGGAGTTCTTTATCAATAACTGACCTAAAGCATTTTATCAAATGTATTGAGGGAACTTATATGTTTCAGTTCAAAGTTGATAGCTTATAGGCTATTGCTGTAAAGCCAAGTGGTTGCTATTAGGATGCCAATAGTCATCATGACAAGTTGATGGTGAAGCTGGAGAAGATTCAAGTGGAGATTGTAGCATCAAAGACTAAGATGGAGACATTTTTAGGAGATGATGACTTTGAGTCAGTAAAAGGCTCAGATTGCTAACCTTAGTTTAGATTTTCTTATTCTTTTGTTTCCATTTTTGAACAATATATTAGTGCTCCACCTTTTTTTTTTAATGAATAGCTTTTTTTCTTGACCTTTTCTTAGTTATTGCTTTGTATTGTTTTTACTTGTTCACTTGTTTGTATCTTTGAATGTCAAAATACCACTTAGGCCATTATTAGTGTGTGCTTATGCTTAGGAAGCAATACTTTCAATTAGTAGCAGCAATTCATGAAGTAATAAAAACCTATATGACGCATATGTCGTATATCAAAGCAGTGCTCTCACTTGCTAGCAACAATATTATTAGCACTAGAAGTAATAGATCGATCATGCTTTAAGCAGTGATAGCATTGTGTGCTTTATCAGCTTATTGCCTTAGTAATTGAGTTAACTTAGTTAAAAAGGTTCCATCCAATACTTAACTACATGTTTTAAAGCATTCATTTTCACCACATTAGGTGAGACATCATATTGTCATGAACGTAAGAGACAATACTTCCACTAGTTATCATGTCATAGAAGTACCATCGCACAATTAGAAGATTATGCTCTTACTAAGTAGTAGGACATATAAAATATTATTCTTGTGATTAACTATCATGAATATGAGTTTCACTTGGACTTGATGATCTAAGGGACCTCTTATAGCGTTCAATGCATTGGAGTAAGGCTCTTGCTTACTAATGATTGTATTTAATTGATCCTTTTTTGAAAATGTATCAAGTTGTGCTTAAGTAGTGATAGTGGCATTTGTTACTTAGGGTCAAAATCTATGGTATTGTCAGTTAATGAGGTATTTCCCACAACTTGACTGCCTAGTATGAATTATTAGGGAGGTTGTTTTTTGTTAACTACAATGGCTTGTAACGTGCATGGGAGTCAATACTTTTACTAGTATGTAATACATAAGCCTAACATTTTGCCATGTGCTTGAGAGTCATTACTCTTACTGGTCAGTAACAACTTCTGAATTACCCTTGTAAACTTTGTTTTATGAAGTCTTGAATCTCATGGGACTTTAAGATAATCATCATCTATGATGCAAGCTTGGGGGTTAAGTGATGTAGATCGTATCAACCCTTAAATTTATAATTCCAATTAACTCCTACGACCCAGTTAGGCAGTGTACCTATCTATAGTTGTATAGGGTCAAACGGATATCGTCCACAGGGATCTTTGAGACAATTACTAGAATTAACCGGTTTTCCACTATTTAGCAATCCTAATTAAATACCACTATTACTAACAACTATGATTCACTAATTAACTAATTAATTCGCAATCAACGTGTATTCACAACCTTAATAATTCAACAATCACAAAACAATACCCTAGACCTTGATACACCACTAACCCTATCAATCTTATTAATAACATTCGTCAATGCAGCACGTGTTCTTGAATTGCAGGAACCCTAATTTCATTAACCTCTCTCTCGAGATAATTAAATCCTAACCCTATATGTCTAATGGAAATCTCTTCCTCACTAGATGCATATAAAGGTTGCATTAATGATCACAATTCCTCATAAAGATAAATTCTTGATGCAAAAGATTCATGTAATCTATCTCTAGATTTACATTCAAACCCTTCTACTCATGCTAGATCTTTCCTATTAATCAATCCGTCGATTCAATTAACAAGAATCATACAATAACCTAATATTGCGCATATACTAGATTAAGACAATCAAGCAACATGAATAGATTCAAGAACAAGAACTTCATTCAACAAATCAATTCAATCCACATTAGGGTTAGGGTTTCTCAAAATCTAGGGCATATAGATCTAAGCTTCCATTGTAAAATAATTACAAATATAAACCATGGAAGAATAAACATAAAACATGATGATTACACCCTTTAACCAACAAGTCTTGTGATGGAAAATTGTTAGGAGTTCCTCTTCTTCTCGCACGTCTTTTCTCCTAGGGTTTCTTCTTATCAATTGTGTGTGTATCAAACAAAGAGTGGTGGATATATTTATAAGAAAATGGATTTTTTCTACACGGGCATTGGTTGGGGCCGTGTTGCTTCCCATTTCAACGATTTCCTCGGATTTCTGCGATTTGGAGTCCTACACAAGCCCGATCACAGCCTGTGTTGCGAAGTCGTGTACGTTCCACGAAGCATTCTGTCCATTTCTTATCTCCAACATAAGCATCCAACATGGCTCGTGTTGCGTCCTCATGTTCTTCACAATAGCTTGCTGTACATTTTCCAAGCCAACACCAGCACTCAACACAGCTTGTGTTGAAATCTCATGTATAATGAAATTCTTCACTTTGCACTTTTCTCATCAAAACTTGTTGTAATTCATCAAAACATCTCCATAGTGCTTATTATCTCCTCTTAATCCTGAAATTAACATATTACTCAAATCAGTATCCTTTTCTACAATTATTCACATAAAAATCACTATAATATCATACTAAAGCCATGTGAATAATTAGGGTATTTTGTACTTATCAAACTTCCCCACACTTAACCGTTTGCTTGTCCTCAAGCAAACAACTAAGGATAAAGAAATCCATCATCAATTATACTCAAAATTTCATCAATAAAATTTCAATTCAATTCAATTCGACATAGCACTCTTCCAATTCTTCAATAGTGATTTAGCAGTGCCCACCACTCAAACCTACCATACTTGTACTTGTACTTGGCATACTATAATAAAATTTTTAAGATTAATCCAAAGTAAACCAAATTATTACCCCTGCCATTTAAGAACCACTTCCGAGTCATAAAAGAAATAAAAGTCAATCAAAGCAAAAGCGGCTTAATTGTATTCCACCACTAATTAGAGAGTATATGAACATTCAAAACCTCTTCAAACTTAGCAACCTAGAGCAAAAGTATATGGTATCTATCAATCCCCTAGATTTTTTTCTTTTATTGCAATTTCCCCATAAATTCCCTTAATAGCCTTCAGAGGGACGGAGTTTAACCCGTATCTTTTCATTTTTTCTGGACGGGGTGTAGCCCTTCTTTTCAGCTTTTCTATTTCATTTCCGCACTTCTCGTTATAGTGAGATCATTGAGTCGGCACATCCCGGATTCATCATCCAAGTGACCAGGTTTTAAAGGGACCCCAACGAACTCTCCCTCACTTTAACATTCAAGCTTGGATACTCTTAACTCGGTTTCCCAAGTCAGCGGAGTAAAGATTCTTGTAATTCATCAATTGTTTTAAAGAGTTGTATAGTCAATAGCGGGGTCAGACTTCGCTCTTCTGAGGGACCAAAGCCCGCCCATATTAACTAAGCTTTAACATTCCATTTAACACAACAACTGATTCAATTTCATTTCATTCCAATTCAAAGAAATCGTTCAAAAAGAATCACTAAGTGATTGGTTTCATATACCCCTTTCACAAAAGGTTAGAAAAGTTTTCAAAATTCTTGAAAAACTAAATATACTAACTAACAAGCTTAGGAACACAACCATTTAACTTTAACAAGGGACTTCAACATCCTTCACAACTTAAGATTTGATCATTAAATAGTAAGTAAATTTGCTCCACTTAGATTTCATCCTAAAACTTTAACTAAGTAAACCAATTACAAAATAGGTGAGTAAGGCACATCAAATCACTTCCAATTTATAATTGAATGCTAAATCTCCTTTGATTAAGTACAATTTCAGATTCTTGAAAAATGTGAACTTTCAATCTCATAAGTACTCATAAGTGGGGGAAACTTGATTAGCGATTGTTTAAAGTTAGATAAGCTCATAATACCCAAAAATTTATTTCCTTCCTTAAACTTCCCCACACTTTAAGGTAGACATTGACCTCAATGTCGTTGATGATATCACAGCCCAAGGGAAACTTGAAAAGAAAGGAAAAATAAAAAGCAAAGAAAAGAACTGAAACTTCCCCGATTTTAGAAGAATATAGTGGAGCAGCAAGTATAAGCGAAGGGAAGAAAAAGAATGCAAGGAGTATCCGCACTGATCAGCTGCATAAGAGGATGGAGAACCCATAGTCATTCTTGCTGCAGGGAAAAAGAAAAGGTAAAAGAAAAAGAAAAAAAACTAGAAAACAGAAGAACTAACTAAACTAAGCTAAACTATCCCATAGTCCTGCGAGAGAAAAGAATCATCAAAATCAAAAGCTTTTCGGTAGTTCTTCACAATAAGAGTAGTGATATTATAGGTCCCACTACAGTTCATTCAGCACAGAACACAAAAAGAAAATCAGTTGTCCGGATCCTCATCATCATCTCCATCATCGTCGCCATCATCATCTCCCTCCTCTTGCTCCGACTCATCACCCACCGCCGGTTCAGATTCGTCGTCCGCTTCCTGATCATCATAATCAGCGGACTCGGCCACTTCTTCACTCTCCGATGACAGCTCTGCTGGGGTGTCCTTTGCTGGTTCTTTCCCACGCCGTTTAGGGGGAGCTGCTGTAGGCGCTGAGCTGGGGTGTGCCCTTCATCCTCGGAGGAGCTGATGTAAGTGGGAAGATCAGTGGGCCGGTCTCATACATCTCGCCATACCCTGCAAAAAATTTATCACATAAGCTCTGAATTTCTTGGCCTTCTTTCTCTCCTTTTGCATATCTACTTCCATCCTAGCCAAGCGTTGGTCGGCATCGGCTGGAACCTGAGACGTCGAGGCGCCTGGGGTGGTGTATGGTTTGTGGGAAGGGGGTGTGGAGTACATCCTCCTTGGAGTGCTGATCAGTTTTTCTAGCCCCCACCCAGCAAATGGCCTATCAGTCACTCTAGTGACTGGAACAGGAGTGGCTCTTGTGGGTTCCCTGAAGATATTCATCTCCTGCAATAGCCTGGTGATGTAGCCGCCGCAGTAGATGCCTTTAGACCGTGGATCGGAGGCTTGGCGGTAAATATAATGAGCCAACTCCACTCCCACATTGATCTTGTATCGACTGGCAATGCTATAGAGAAGGAAGAGCTCAAAATTGTTTACCACCCCAGTGCTGCTCTTCCGAGCTCCAATTGTGTTGGCGAACATCCAATGGATGACTCTATAGTGGACATTGCGCATGGAGGAGGCCTTGGATTTTGAAGGAAAATAATCCATATCCGACTCACAAAGGACTTTCCAGTAGTCAATTTGTGTAGCTCCCTTGGGCCAACTGTTTGTGAGTTGTTGAAAAGCCTCAGATTGGGTCTCCTCCTCAGTATAGAGTCCCATGTACACACAAAATTTGTATAGAGGCACCTTGTAATACGTTCCATAAGCAAGAAAAGTGAGTGTACCATGGACTCCTTTGCTGAAATCTTTGTCATCCAAATCGAGAGTGGACAGGACTTCCACTGTGATGTCATGATAAGCGGGAGTGCGGATGTCAAAGAGTTTTTCCCACGGGCCGATGGAGAGCAGTTCCTTGATTTCGGCTTCAATTCCATAGTTCCTTATCAATGCCCAATCAACAAATCGGTGTGCTCCGAATGGTTTGGAAGATAGCCGAGCTTTTCTTTTCTTGCTCCAAGATTTGTCGGAGACGTTCTTGTAATAGATCTCCGAGTCGGCTTTCTCCTGTAGGAGCTTTTGTTTCTTTTTGGATGGTTGAGTCCTGGCCTTGGAGGGGGTTGCTGGCTTCTTCGATCTCTTTGAGGTGGTTTTCTTAGAGCGGCTAGTCGTCGGCTGCTTTGAACTGGAGGGAGTTGTGGAAGGAGTGGGATTCTTAACGCAGACCTTCTTATGTCCCATATCTGCGAGAAATTTGGGACACGTGAGTATCTTTAATCCACATGATAACAATGCAATATCATTACTATGCAACAATGCAATGCATCAAGTGATATTGGTAAGCAATTGGGGTTGTTGAAATACAATGCACAATAGGATCAAGTATTCTGATGAAAATTGGTATCCTACACAGGCTGTGTAGGATGGTTGTTTATAACACTTAAAGTCAATTTAGGGATCCAACACGAGCGCACGAAAAATGGTCGTGTAAAAGCTCGTGTACAAATCTTTGACAGACTATGGATACCATGGCCGTTATAAACAACTAACACGCGTGGATCATCATTACTCATCAAGATTCGTCCTAAACAAGATTTCTTGTGAAACCCTAAGTAGTACGATTAAGGTGAATCACGTATGGAATCGTGATGAAACATGTACACCAAGATCCTATGGGAGGCGAATTGCACAAAGATTAGGAAAGCCCCAATTTATATCACAGTTGAAATTTCTTGATGAACCCTAGGATCTAGCAGATTAAGCGTTTATGTTGCTCAAATGTGGTTCATCACGACGCATAATCTCGTTCAGCATGATAATTAAACAAGATTCATGACATGCAGCTCAAGAAAGCACAAGATTCCACTATTGCAAGAGTAATAATCCGAAGATCACGTGGGGCAGAGCATGTTATTCATGGCGAAAAAAATCCAATGGAACGAAAGAGATATGGACAAGAAACATTACGTACCTGTCAGTTGGAAGTAGTCCCGTGGAGTGTGAAACCGTGGTGTGGTGGGGTAGCTTGTGTGAGTGAGTGGAGTAAAACTTTCGTGATGTGAAAGTGAAAGTGAAAGTGAGGGTGCATGTGTTCTATGCGTGGGGTATTTATATTATGCGTGGTGGGGTTGTACATAGGCTGCGTACACGGGCTGTGTTCGAAGCCCGTTTATCACTCAAAAAATGACCAGAACGTTAGGGTTTGATACACGAGCATCGTATACAGGCTGTGTTTGACGCTCGTGTATGGGTCAAAAAATGATCAGAACGCTCATGATTGCTACACAAGCATCATACACGGGATGTGTTCGAAGCCCGTGTAGCGTTCCAAAAATGCCCAGAGTGTTGCCTCTAAAGATTCTGATCGTACACAGACTGTGTGGATATCTTGTTTATGCTTCATAAATCGGTCAGAATGTTTGTGTGTGCTACACGAGCATCGTACACGGGCTGTTCGACGCTCGTGTAGGAGTCAAAAATTGTGCAGTATGTGCATTCTGACGTGATGTTTGTGCAACTTTGTGTATCTCTCAAACTTTTTTCCTAATGTATTTTGAGTGATATTCGTGTGAAAAGAGAAACTTACCTCATTACCGTTCACAAAGTTCCTTACCACGATCTTGGTTGCATCTTCCCCACACTTTGAGTGTGCCCGCCGGTCCGAACGTGGGAGTCATGAGTTACCTACATTATGATGACAAATAGGTTAGGGATAGCACAAAAATTACTAAGAAAAGGGAACGAAATCTACCTAAGATGTACATGGGCTGCCTCCCATGAAGCGCTGTTGTTTAACGTCGTTTGCTCGACGGAATGTGGCTTGCCATGGCTAGATAACTGGTGGTCGGAGGTTTATCTCGTCCCGATCTTCAATTTCTGTTCCATTCCCCAGGTATAATTTGACCCGGTGACCATTTACCTTGAACGTGCCTTGTTCGGGGTGCTCTAGTTCTACGGCTCCGTGGGGAAAGATTTGCTTGACAGAAAATGGACCTGACCATCTTGATTTCAACTTGCCCGGGAAAAGTTTTAACCGAGAATTGAAGAGTAGCACTTGATCTCCGACCTTGAACTTCTTAGGATGGGATGTGAGCATCATGATATTTCTTTGTTTTCTCCTTGTAAAGCTTCATGTTCTCATATGCGGTCATCCTCCACTCATCAAGTTCATTCAGCTGAAGCTTCCGTTTGAGTCCGGAGGAGTTTAACTCAAAGTTCATCTGCTTGATGGCCCAATACGCCTTATGCTCAATTTCCACCGGAAGGTGGCATGCCTTCCCATACACTAGTCTGTAGGGAGTAGTTCCTAGAGGTGTCTTGTAGGCGGTTCTATACGCCCACAAGGCATCATCAAGCTTGTCTGCCCAGTCTTTTCTATGAGAACTGACCGTCTTCTCAAGGATCCTCTTCAATTCCCTATTTGAAACTTCCACTTGCCCGCTTGTCTGAGGGTGGTAGGGTGTTGCAATTCGGTGCGTGACTCCATATTTCCTCAGAACTTTCTCCAGTTGAGAGTTGCAGAAGTGAGTCCCCCTATCACTAATGATGGCTCGGGGCTCCAAACCGTGAGAAAAGCTTTTTCAGGAACTTACATACCACCCTGGCGTCATTTGGGTAGTGCTTGAGCCTCTACCCATTTGGAAACATAGTCTACCGCGACTAGTATGTATTTGTTCCCGAAGGAAGTAGGAAGTGGCCCAACAAAGTCAATGCCCCATAGGTCGAATACCTCACATGCCAGAATGTAGTTCTGGGCATTTCATCACGTCTCGAGGTGGTTCCCGCTCTTTGACATCTGTCACAGGACATAACAAAACGTTGAGCATCTCTAAATATAGATGGCCAATAAAAACCAACCTCTAAGACTCTCTGGGCGGTTCGGTTGGCGCTGTAGTGACCCCCAGTGGGACCGGAGTGACATTCATACAAAATCTTCCAACCTTCGTCATGGGAGACGCACCGCCTGATCATTTGATCAGCACATATTCGGAAAAGAAAGGGGTCCTCCCAGTAGTAATGTTTGAGTTCGGCAAAGAACTTTTTCTTGGCATTATAATCCAGATCACTAGGAGGAACACCTGCAGCAAGATGATTCGCTATGTCGGCAAACCATGGTGCCTCAGAACTTAGAAGTTCGCATACTGCAAAGAGCCTTTCTTCCGGGAAGGTGTCATCAATGTCCGCTTCAATAAGCATCTTGTGTGGCCCTTTCAACCTTGATAAGTGATCCGCTGCCAAGTTCTCCGCTCCCTTCTTGTCACGGATCGAGATCAAATTCTTGAAGGAGCAGTATCCACCGAATGAGTCGTGGTTTTGCATCGGTCTTGGATAGGAGAAACTTCAATGCGGAGTGATCTGTATACACAATAACCTTAGATAAAACAAGATAAGGTCTAAATTTATCAAATGCAAATACTACCCCAACAGTTCCTTTTCGGTTGTGGTGTAGTTCTCTTGAGCATTGTTAAGAGTTTTGCTGGCGTAGTATATTGGTTGGAACCGCTTCTCATGTCTTTGTCCCAGGACAGCCCCGACTGCAAAATCACTTGCATCGCACATAATCTCAAATGGAAGGTTCCAATCTGGTGCTATCATAATCGGAGCATTGATAAGCTTTTCCTTCAGGAGGTTGAAAGAATGAGTGCATTCTTGATCGAAAATGAAAGGCACATCCTTCTCCAGAAGTCGTGTCAAAGGACGGGCTATTTGGAGAAGTCCTTTATGAATCGCCGGTAGAATCCCGCATGTCCAAGGAAGCTTCTAATAGCCTTGACTGATGTTGGAGGCGGTAATCGCTCAATTACTTCGATCTTGGCTCTATCTACTTCAATCCCCTTTTGAGAGACTTTGTGACCCAGTACAATGCCTTCCTTACACATGAAGTGGCACTTTTCCCAGTTAAGTACTAGGTTAGTCTCTTCACAACGGGTCAAGACTTCTAAGTTAGCCAAGCATGCTTGAAATGAATTGCCGAAGACCGAGAAGTCATCCATAAATACTTCCATGATCTCCTCCACCAAGTCATCAAATATCGCTAACATGCACCGCTGAAATGTAGCGGGTGCATTACACAGCCCAAAGGGCATCCTCCTATAGCGTATGTGCCATAGGGGCATGTAAAGGTGGTCTTCTCTTGGTCCTCTGGTGCAATAGGTATCTGAAAATATCCGGACATACCGTCAAGATAACAGTAGTACATATGTCCGCAAGCCTTTCTAGCATCTGATCCACAAATGGTAGGGGAAAATGGTCCTTCCTTGTTGCTTCGTTCAACGTCTATAGTCGATGCATACTCGCCAACCAGTTACGGTTCTTGTGGGAATGAATTCATTTTTCTCGTTCGGGACCACAGTTATTCCTCCTTTCTTCGGCACCACTTGTGTTGGACTAACCCAAGGGCTGTCAGATATGGGGTATATCATCCCCGCATCAAGAAGTTTGATGACTTCTTTCTTGACAACTTCTTTCATATTTGGGTTTAGCCGTCTTTGAGGTTGGACCACAGGCTTGTATCCTTCTTCTAACAGAATTTTGTGAGTACAGAAGGATGGATTAATACCTTTGATGTCGGAGATCTTCCAAGCAATAGCCCGCTTGTGTGCCTTGAGAACCGAAAGTAGTTGTTCCTTCTGTTCACTGGACAGTTCCGAAGCAATTATCACTGGCAACTTGGAGTTCTTTTCCAGGAATGCATATTCAAGAGAATTTGGAAGCTGTTTTAATTCAAGCACTGGCGGCTCTTCAATGGAGGTTTTCAACTTTTCCTTAGTATCGTTCTTTAACTCTTCAAAACCTTTCTGAGAGATGAATTGTTCATTCGCCTCGAGTGCAGCTGTGATGGCCTTAACATCCGATCCCGTTACTTCTTTACCTGCACTAAGATTCAAACTCAACTCTAATGCATCTTTAGATAAAATTTCATCAATATGATCGGATACAGAGGAGTCTATAGTGTCGATAGAGTAACAGGAATCGTCAGACCCCATTGGGTGCTTTAGTGCTGTAGCTACCGTTACCACCAATTCTTCATCCCCCACTCTGAGGGTGAGTTTCCTTCTTGAACATCTATTACCGCCCTTGCAGTGGCAAGAAAAGGCCTTCCCAGAATTAACGGTACTTCTCTATCTTCGTCCATATCTAGTATGACGAAATCCACAGGATATATAAAGTTACCCACCTTCACCAACACATCTTCGATAATACCTCTTGGGATTTTCACTGAACGATCAGCTAATTGAAGGCTCATGCGGGTGGTCGGGTTCAGTCAGACCTTCCAAGCCTAGCTTCTTAAAAAATGAATAGGGCATGAGATTATACTCGCCCCAAGGTCAGCTAGTGCTTTTTCTACAGATAATTCCCCACCACACATGGAATGGTGAAGCTTCCCGGATCTTTTAGCTTAGGTGGTAACTTGTTTTGAATAATGGAAGAGCAGTTAGCTCCTACCTCAATTGATACAGTCCTCCAATTTCCTCTTGTTAGATAGAAGGTCCTTCAGAAACTTGGCGTATTTAGGCATCTGCGAGAGAGCTTCCACAAAAGGTATATTGATGTGGAGCTGTTTAAACAACTCCAGGAATTTGCCAAACTGCTCTTTGTCTTTACTGGTGGAGACGAGCCGGGTATGGTATTTTAGGCACATAAGCCTTAACCATTGGCGATTGTTTCTTTTCGATCTCATGGTGTGCTTCTCATAATTTTTTTCTTCTTCGACCTCCTTCTCAACAACTTGTTCATGCCCTTCTACTATACCTGGAAGTTCTTTCCCACTCCTTAGATTAATAGCTTTTACCTGTTCCTTCGGATTCGGTTCAGTGTTACTAGGGAGTGAGCCTGGTTGTCGCTCAGAAGCATTTTAGCCAATTGGCCAATTTGGTTTTCCAGGTTGTGAATCGATGCCTCTTGATTCCTATGACGAGCATCGGAAGTTTGGATGAATTGTGCCAAGAGATCTTCTACATTTGGCTTTTTCTCAGGAGGTGGCAAAGCAGGAACGTGCTGTGATGCTGGAAGAGCTGGGAGTTGTTGCTGTGGTAGCCTATGGAAACCTGGTGGAAGATTTGACCTCTGTGTATTATGATTGCTCCACGAGAAGTTCGGGTGATTCTTCCACCCTGGGTTATATGTATTGCTGTAAGGGTTGTAGTTCCCGGCTCCTCTTTCAAATTTATTCATCATATTCACATCCTCCATGCTTAGATTGTCATTAGGACCGTACGGCTCACCACTTGGATACCCGTCCATACCATCTCATTCTGCTCATCTGAGCTGTTAATGATGCCACTTGGGCTTGGAGTTGAGAAACTGTTTCGGATTCCATTGCTGTTGCTGCTTGTTGTGGCCGATTCCTTTCACTGTGCCAATGGAAAGTGCTCGGGCTACTTCTTCAATCAGATCATATGCCTCTGGGGCACTCTTTTTCATTAAGCAACCACCTGCTACCGCATCTATCTTTGTTTTCAAGTGGTCACCAGGGCGGTGTAGAAAATCCTGATCAAGTCATGCAAGGATATTCCATGATGACGGCAGCGCTTAGGAGTTCTTTGAATCTTTGCCACACCTCATATAGTGACTCGCCTTCGTATTGGCGGAAAGTAAAAATGTCATTCCTTAACTGGATCGTTTTATTTGGTGGAAAGAATTCTTCCAAAAATCTCCATGCCACTTGATCCCAGTTGGTCAAGGAATGAGGAGGTAGAGAGTTTAGCCAGCTCCTTGCCTTATCCCTTAGAGAGAAGGGAAATAGTCTAAGGCGGATTGCATCTTCAGATACTCCATTGCTTTTAATTGTGGTGCAAATATGTAGAAAATTTGTAAGATGGTCATGTGGATCTTCAGAAACTTCTCCACCAAATTGGTTTACCAGCACCATATGTACCAAAGAAGGTTTTAGCTCAAAATTGTTAGCCTGAATAGTAGGCCATGCAATGGATGGTGCCACCCTGTCTACATCAGGCATGAATAACTCGCACATAGGGCGATGTATTGCATTTGGAGGACCCCCGGCGGGATTATTCTCATTAGCGACACCCTGATTTGGGTTATTTCCATTCCTCTCAACAGCTAAATTCTGACCGTCTGCAACTCTACTTCCGTCCAGTGCCCCAGAACTATTAAGATCAATCTTTCTTTCTCTGATTCTCTTGTGATATGTTCTGTCGATTTCGGGATCAAAGCAAAGTCTTCAGACGAAGAACTTCTTAACATTAACTGCAAGTGAGATCAAACAGAACAAAGTCAACGTTAGTTGTCCAAAAAGAGAAAGAATCAAATTGCAAAATAAAATAAATAGCTAAATTAGTAGATAATAAGGTTCTTCTAATATTACCGTGCCAGATAGTGGTGAGTATTCCCGCCTGTCACGTGGGCGACCCGGGTTCGATCCCCAGGCAACGGCACCAAAAACTTGATGTAGATCATATCAACCCTTAAATTTATAATTCCAATTAACTCCTATGACCTAGTTAGGCAGTGTACCTATCTATAGTTGTATAGGATCAAACGGATATCGTCCACAGGGATCTTTGAGACAATTACTAGAATTAACTGGTTTTCCACTATTTAGCAATCCTAATTAAATACCACTATTACTAACAACTATGATTCACTAATTAACTAATTAATTCGCAATCAACGTGTATTCACAACCTTAATAATTCAACAATCACAAAACAATACCCTAGACCTTGATACACCACTAACCCTATCAATCTTATTAATAACATTCGTCAATGCAGCACGTGTTCTTGAATTGCAGGAACCTAATTTCATTAACCTCTCTCTCGAGATAATTAAATCCTAACCCTATATGTCTAATGAAAATCTCTTCCTCACTAGATGCATATAAAGGTTACATTAATGATCACAATTCCTCATAAAGATAAATTCTTGATGCAAAAGATTCATGTAATCTATCTCTAGATTTACATTCAAACCCTTCTACTTATGCTAGATCTTTCCTATTAATCAATCCGTTGATTCAATTAACAAGAATCATACAATAACTAATATTGCGCATATACTAGATTAAGACAATCAAGCAACATGAATAGATTCAAGAACAAGAACTTCATTCAACAAATCAATTCAATCCACATTAGGGTTAGGGTTTCTCAAAATCTAGGACATATAGATCTAAGCTTCCATTGTAAAATAATTACAAATATAAACCATGGAAGAATAAACATAAAACATGATGATTACACCCTTTAACCAACAAGTCTTGTGATGGAAAATTGTTAGGAGTTCCTTTTCTTCTCGTACGTCTTTTCTCCTAGGGTTTCTTCTTATCAATTGTGTATCTCCCAAACAAAGAGTGGTTGGATATATTTATAAGAAAATGGATTTGTCTTCTACACGGGCATTTTACACGGGCCGTGTTCGGGGCCATGTTGCTTCCCATTTCAACTATTTCCTCGGATTTCTGCGATTTGAAGTCCTACACAAGCCCGATCACAGCCTGTGTTGCGAAGTCGTGTACGTTCCACGAAGCATTCTGTCCATTTCTTATCTCCAACATAAGCATCCAACATGGCTCGTGTTGCGTCCTCATGTTCTTCATAATAGCTTGCTGTACATTTTCCAACGCCAACACCAGCACTCAACACGGCTTGTGTTGAAATCTCATGTATAATGAAATTCTTCACTTTGCACTTTTCTCATCAAAACTTGTTGTAATTCATCAAAACATCTCCATAGTGCTTATTATCTCCTCTTAATCCTAAAATTAACATATTACTCAAATCAGTATCCTTTTCTACAATCATTCACATAAAAATCACTATAATATCATACTAAAGCCATGTGAATAATTAGGGTATTTTGCACTTATCACCCCCTTCTTCTTCCATGGCTTCCACACCTATTTCTTAAAGATTTCTAAGCAAATCTTCTTCCCAAAGCTCCATAGGTGATATAGGTAAAGTGTAATGAAGGTTTCATGCATCAAATGACCTTCCATAAGCTTAAAAGCTTAGGATGATGATGCCAATAATGAAACACTCATTTTCTCTACTTTTATTATCTTGTATTTCAATTATTTTCTTATTTAAAGTTGATATGTTTTGTAGATCTAAATTTTTGTAGCTTTGATTTTCGTTTATGCCATGGATCTTGTTATTTAAGTTGTCATCTTCGTTATTTCTTATGATTTACGTATAGATCTATCATCCACATGTCTATCTTAGTGATTCATGCATTTAAAACTAGTTTAGAAGACTAGATCTAGTGTTTTGAGTTCATAAATGCATTAGATCTTTGTTTATGTTCATGAACAACTTGCTATAGCATGATGATGGTAGGAAAATTGTAGGAAACTCAAGATCTATTTTATTTCAACAAAAACAACTTTTGAAAATTCGGATGAAAATGGAACCATATTTAGAAAAGTGTTTTTCAACTTCAAAATGTGTATTTTTCATTTAAAATGAAGGGCTTAGGGTATAGATACCATAAATGAAAGATTTTGATAAGTAAAGTTTAGATCCATGATGTTTATAGCTTATTACCATGCCCTTGTTTTATATCTATGTTCATATTAAGTATATATCTTAGTTATAAACTCAAACAAAATTGTGAAATTCGTATTTTGGCAAGACCCCTATTTAAAAACCACTTTCCAAGTGTCAAAATGTAATTTTTACTTAAGAAAATGAAAGCTTAATATATGTATATCATCAAGACTTCTTTTTACAAGAATCAAAAGTGATTTTCAAAAGTTATTTTCAAAATAAAAATTCTATTTTCGGATTTTGGCCAAGGCCTATTTTAAAACATGTTTACCAACTCAAAAATGAAGTTTTTATTTAAGAAATGAAAGGCTCATAATATATGATATGTAAGGAATGGATTTTCATGAGCTTAGATAGATTTTATCAAAAGATATAACCAAAAATAAATTTTGTAAATTCGGATCCCAACCAAGACCAGTTTTTAGAACCCATGTATCAACTCCAAAACTCATGTTTTATGTGAAAAATGAAGTATATAGGTAATAGATATCATTAAGCAATGATTTTTACAAGTTAAAATGAGTTTAGGCATGAGTAAGGTATTAAACAAGTAATGGAATTAAAATGAAAAATTTTGAGTTAGTGATCAATTGTCAAATTCATAAATTGAGATGATGCATAAGTAATCACTTAGTATTTGAGCTCAAATTGCAAGTTTTATGTGTTAAATGAAGTCCTTAGGTAATTGATATAGTAAAGCCTTAAATTTTAATGTTTTAAACAAGTTTTCCCCAAATGAATCATTCAAAAAGTGGATTTCCTAAAATTCGGATTTTTGAGTAAATCATACTAGAAAACATTTTTACAAAGTGTGAAATGGAAATTTTTATGTAGAAATGAAGGTCATAAGTAATACATATAATGAAGACTCAATTTTAACAAAAATAATTATATTTTCTTGAGTGATAAATCCAAAACAAATAAAAATTATCAAAGTTAGAAAACTAGATTTTTCAAAAAGTAGTTATAGTTGAAGTCTTGCAAAATAAAGAGTTCCAAAATTTTCTTTGACCAAAACATCAAGACCATGCATACATGAAACTCATTTCATGCCATTCATGTTAGGAAATCACTCATATTGCATGTATGGCTAATTTATATAATAAAAAACATTACAAACATTTACAAAACTATTTTTCGGAATCAGAAACCGTTACTGATCAGATCTGATCCCTCTGTTCCGAGACCTAAATGTTTTCAAAACTTAAATATAATATTATAATTAGATAGATCTTTCGAAGTAGATAGAAATCGATATATAATTTGCGAGATTCCAAGTTAAAATGATCAAGTTATAGCCGTTTTAATTTGGAATTCCCGCTTAGGACGAGAATTACGAATTTGATAGTTCGTATAAGATCATTTAGATTAGTTTGAGTTGAAATACTTATTAGAGTATTTCTTCCTTTTTAGGAGATCCTGAGATTGACGATTCCCTGCAACCGATTTATATTAGTAGAACACCGGTGATCCAATGGCCGAGTGAGTTTTCTCCTTGTTTTGTTACCTTGATTGTGATTGTAGTTAGTTGCATTAGAATTATAGGAACAAGATAAAAATCGATATGAATGGGGATGTGATATATGATGAGACTGTGATGAATGTATGCCAAAGAATACTAAAGCATATCGAAACCACGATTTGATTGCATAACTACACCGTTCATATTATTCTTGTTTATATGTGTGATATTGGTTGGTCACTCTTAAGAATGTATAAATATTTTTGTCCTAAGCAAAAATTAAATTGGTCATGCATTACATCGGACATATTGCATTTGGTAGCATGCTACTCCTACGTAGGTTGATCGGTATGGTCCGTTGTTGCCTCGTTTGGATAACGAGCCCGGTGCCACAGCTCATTCAGGGGTACTAAGGCGCATGTGGATGCATTCTTAGATGAGCCTAGCCAGTCGAGTGCTAAGAGCCGAGGGTTTGGGGACTAGATGCGGTCGTGTAGACTCAATACCATTCCTAACCCAAGATACGAAGGGCGTAAATCCGTTCTGTGTGTGGGTTCCGGATGCCTATGCATAATTGCTTGCTCACGTGTTTGTTCATGTATAGCATAGGGTCTGTTTGGATTGTCTGTTTTTCATCTGTATCTTTATCTGTATCAAAATGATATGTGTAAATATATCTGATTTATATCTATTTTTTATTTATATTTGATCTATTTGGTATTTTCATGAGAACTGTCAACTATTTTTTATTTATATTTATTTCTTAATAAACAATTTATTAGAAAAAAGTTTGAAAAAAGTGTCTGTATCTGTCAGAAAAAGAAACAAACAGACCATTTAACTTGTTTGTTATGGTACGGAACTAAGGGAATTCTCACTAAGCTAGTGTAGCTTATACCCCAATAGTTGTTTAAATGAGCAGGTTATTTCAAGAATGCAAAGTGGGGACCGAATTGGTTGGAGCTGGGAATGACTCCGGGATTTCGGCAAGAACACAAATGTTTGAAGTTATCAGCTAGTTTTATTATTTGCCTTGTAATAGTTTTAGGTTGTAGAATCTTTTGATGAAGTGTAATTGAAGTTTAATAATTTGTATTATGAAGTATAGTGATTTGTATGTGAAGTATAGTAAATTTGTATTTCCTTTACATTGTTACTCAAGCTATATCAACGTAAAATGTATTACTCTAATGAGTCTCCTCCATGTGTTAGAGCCTTGTACATAGTATGGAAGCCTTCGCATGACTAAGGTGGTCATTCTTAGGCTTTAATATTGTGTACGGTGGACTGCCACGTTTAGGGTACCCTTCGGGGTGTGACACACCTAACCGACGCTACCTTCTCTCTCTTCCTCTCATTTATTTTTCTTTTTCAATTTATTTTATTACATAAAAAATTTACTCCAAAAATTCTATAAATACCTCCTTCCTCCTTCATTCTTTCACACATTCATTTTACATAAGAAAACTCTACCAAAATTCCCTCTCAAAACCTCTCTCCAATAAATCTATCTCAAAATACTCTCTACCATTCCCTACACTTCAAGAAGAAAATAACAAACACACTACCCATTCATCTCTTTTCAAATCCTCCATTAAACCTTAGGTAAAATCCTACCTCTATTCTTTATCATGTTCATTCAACTTAGCATGAGCTTAATATACTTTTCTTAGACTCATGAGAGTTAAAGAAGCAACAATATGTTCATGTTTTGTTTTTATTCATATTCCTATTTTACATTATGTTATTATGTTGTTATTATTATTGTTATTATTATTTTTTCTCTAATCTAACTTATATATAGTATTATGTATATATATTTCTTTAGAGCATATAAGCCTACTTGTTATTTATTTATTTTTATGCTTTGCAATTTATTTATTTACATGTTTTATGCAATTTATTAAGACTAGTCTTTCTAGTCATAGACTTGTCTATATCAAGTCAAAACAATTTTCTTTCTTTCTTTTTTTTCTTTTCTTTTGGGACTAGTCTATTCTTAGTCTCAGGTTGCCTTGATGAAGCTAAGGTTCCCAATGCTTGACTATTTTATTATGTTTATTTACTTACAAGTATTTCTTTCTATCTTATTACGTATTATCTTTACTTTTACATTGCTACATATTCATACATGATTAGAATGTTGTTGTCTTAAATAAAAATAAAAATGGGTTCTTTCTTAAATAAAGAAAAGTAAACTAGATTTCTTAACAAAAGGAATTTTCAACAAAAAGATCTAAGTTTTCTTTTTAATAAACTCTTTTCAAAGGATAAACCAATCATAAATTCTAGAAGAAGTAGTAGTGTATATTTCTTCAAAATAATAAAAGGAACTCATTTCTTTTATAAATCAAAACTAAATACTCCATAAAGATAAAATTTTTAGCCTTGAACTTAAGATTTTAACTCAACCATATCTTTTGTAAGACTTAAATAGATTCATTATAGACTTTGAAAATCACATACTAAGAAAGTTTCTTCAAAACTTAAATTTTATATTGTTATTCTCTTTTCAAAATTAAAATGAAATTTTTGCTAAGTTCTAATGTTAACAATTCTTTATTAAAAAGCTTTTCTTATAAACTTGTCTAAAGAAATTATTCTATCACTTGACAAATAGTAAGAATAAAACAAGTTTTTTAAACCAAGGTAAAATCAACTCACTATTTTGGAAACCAACTTGGAAAAATAAAATTTGCCAAGAAAGTAAAGTTTTAAAGATATACTTATTTCCTAAAGAAGAAAAAGGATATAAAAATAAGAGGGAAACATACATTTAACACAACTCCAAATATTTGACCACATCAAAAAAATTTAAAGGATATTTTGAAAAGTTTAATTTTCAATCACTAGAAATAAAGTTAGTAGATAACTTAAAGAACCAAATTTTTAAAAATTAATTTACTTTTGAAAAGATAGGAAATGAAATTATAAATAGGAAAACACTCACTCATAACAATTCAAATATGTTTTTGTTTTTCCTTCTAACAATTCAAAAAGGAGAAATTCTCAAAAGTATTATCTTTTAAAACCATCAAAGACAAATTGTTTATGAAATATCAATATTGAGACAACACTACAAAAATCATGCATACAATATGAGTGCCTATATATGTTCAAAGGATTTTTTTTTTCCACTATATAAATATCCATATATTTTGCTTAAATATTTTTTAGTAAAGAAAAGTTTGGAAAAATCATATTTTGTAAACCATAAATTCGTAACTATTCTGTACCATAGTATTTTCCAACCCAAATGGATTTTTATGACAAAAATAACCTTAGAAATGGATAGATCTTTTCGAGTAAGTAGAAAACGGTATATTATTTGTGCAATTCCGAGTTAAAATGACCAAGTTATGGCCATTTTAAGTTGGAATTACCTTCTATACGAATTTTAACGATCTTATGACATAGTTTTTGATAAGTACCATAGAATCAATAAGAAATACTCATTATGGGTATTCTTCTTGATTAGCTAATCCCGAGGAGGAGTATTCATACCCGGAGGATTATTTTGATTAGTGGATTTATCGATCGACCCATCCGTAAGAAAGATATATCCTCATGGCCGAGTGAGTTTATTTCCTATATTTTTCGTACTTGGTTGTGCTTGTAGCTAGAGACACTAGAAGTAGGCAAAGATGAAAATGAATTATATATGATAATATTGGTTGAAAGAATGTTAAGCGTACCGAGACATGAATCGTTGTTAATTAACTTGTGTTTTTCTATTATTATGTTGGAGTGTGTGCAACTTTTGTGATCACCTTTAAAATACTCTAATAATATATTATGAGTTATATTAATTGATGCATGCATATCACATAGTTAGTTTCATCTCATGAGCTACTATACTCTATGGGACAAGAGTATGGTAGCCGGGTTTGCAGTAGCCATAAATTTGCAAGAAGGGCGATTAGGAGCCTGAAAGAACTATTTCAAGATGGGCGAGTAGGCGCCTGAAATAAACTACATAAGTTGGATTTTAAGATGGGTTTTAAAGAGCCTGAAACACCTAACCCTGAATGGAGGGGTAAATCCATTCAAACATATGATTTCCAGTACCTTATATGTATTGCTTGATCACTTGCTTCATGCATTCATATGCTTGTTTAATAACTTGTTTGAAATTATTTATACAAGTATGTTGATTCAGGAGTATTCTCAGTAAGCTAGGTATGCTTATACTCTGATAGACTTTTGTTGTAACATGACTATATCTTTTATGCTCGAGACTTCATATACTTGAGTGGGATTATGTTTTGGAAAGCTTTTGGAAATCTTTTGAAGATCTTAAGTTAAATATCTTTTAATATCTTTTGGTATTAGTATTATTTCCTAATGTAAATGACTAAGACGATATTATGATTGTTTAGAGATTTATAGGGGAAAAGCCCTAAGATAATGTAAGGATTATATTCTTGTAATGTTGAAATGAGATGGTGATCTAGAATTCTTGTATGCTATATTTACTATCTCGAACTATACATCCCATCGGTGTCTCTTATTGTTGTGATAGACATCTTACATATTGTGTTGAAACTTTCGCATGACTTCGGGAAGTCATTCTTAAGTTTTAATACCGTATGTGGCGGACTACCACGTTTAGGTTATCCTTTGGGGCATGATAATTCGTCCTCAAATCTTGATTCTTCTTTTTCTGAACATTCGGGGTGGTCATCTTGCTAGTCCAAGCAAATAAACTTTTCATACCCTTGGTCTTCTTAACATAGATCAACTTGGCCTACTGCAACTCTTCAAAACTCATGGCCATCAGCTTGAATGTTTTCCCCTAGTGCTGAATTATGTACTCATTTTTGTACCCATCATATAAAGCCCATATGTCATATTGCCATGGTCTTCCAAGAATCAGATGTGTAGTATCCATTGATACTACATCACATAAAAGTTCATCAGAATAATCACCAATTGAGATAGGAACACGAACCTGTTTATGAACATGAATAACTCCTTGGTGATTTAGCCAATGAAGAGCATAGGGATTCGAATGTTGCTCTAACTATAAGCCCAATTTAGCAACTATTCCTATAGAAATATGATTGGCATAGCTACCTGTATTAACCACAGTTAGGCATGTTTTTCCTTTGACCAAACTTTGAATATAAAACAGATTGGCTCGTTGCTCTGGAATCACATCCCCTTGCTCAAGTATTAAATTAGTCAAAGGACCCTTAGGCACAGCTATTTCAATCTCCCCTTCCTCACTACTCTCCTACTTCTCTTCCTCACTCTCAACTTTATCATCTTTCAAAATCATAACTCGCTTGTTAGGACATTGAAAAGCAATGTGGCCATGTCCTAAACACCTGAAGCACTTAATTTCTCTACTCTTTTTTTGTTCTGAAGCTTTCTCTTCAACTGTTATGCCATTCATCTTGTCTTTTCCTTCCTCGCTCTTTACCTCCTCATCATATTTGTTGTGATAATGGGACTTATGAGACCTCCTGTGTTGTTGTCTTTCAACCCTGCTAGCCAATTTGATGACATCCTCAAGAGTTTGATATTGCTGAAGTTCAACAACATTAGCTATATCCATCTTCAGCCCATTAATAAACCTATCAATAGATTCAAAAGTAGATTCCTGAGTATCACACCTTGCCATCAATGTTTCAAACTCCTTCACATACTCTTCAACACTCCTCTTTCCTTGTCTCAAAGACTGCAAATCCATTAATAATTCCTATTTATAATATTCAGGAATAAATTGGGGCTTCATCAGTCTCTTCATTAGTGCCCAAGAACGCACTTTCTCTTCATCTGCCCTTCTCTCAGTCTGTAACTTGTCCCACCACAAGCTAACATAATCCAAAAGGCTAATGATTCCATTTTAACTTTTGTGCACTCATCTCATTCATAGCATTCAAACACTTTCTCAACGATCGGTACCCAATCTAAAAATTCCTCAGGCTTACTACTTCCTGTGAATGGTAGACTCTTCAATTTTATATTCTTTATCCCCTTTCATCTTTCATCTCTATCTTCCCCCCCTTCGCGCCCCCCCCCCCCCCCCCCCCCCCCCCCCTCCCTTCCTCTATTCCTTCCATTATTTCCATCTGATTCTTCACTAGAATGTCTCCTATGGTTTGAACCGCTTTGGCTCCTCCTGTCTCTCACTTCTAATCTTTCCAAAATCCTCCTAACATCATCTTACATCCTATTAACACTAGTTTGCAAGTATGTGAATTCTTATCTCGTCACAACATCTCCTTCACCACCACCATCCCTTCTAGCCCTAGGGTTATTCCCATTCACACTGTTACTACCATCTGACGACATCTCCACAAACACCAACAACTAAAATACAGTAGCAACCTAATAACAACAACCATAGCAGAATTTTACAAAAGATAATAAAAATCAAGATTTTTTTTAATACCAAAATGACATAGAATCCTCAATAATTCTTCAATAAAAATAAGATCTTGACTCGATCTTAAATAAAAATCTAATATTGCCCTTTTTAGGGTTTTCAGTTTGATGTAAAATTGAACAATTAAAGGGATATGAATGAAATCGTTGCTAAATGGATTCCACAAACAATTATAACAAACTGGTTTGTGTTTGAATTATAGATCGATAGAACCATGATCTACAAAGCACTTATGATTCAATGAATCAAGAGATTCAAAAATGATGTTCACCACAAATCTATAAAACACAAGATTTAATAAGAACAAATGATTAAAGAATAAATTTGTATCTCAATACAAACAACCACAATAGGTTTTCTCACACAAAAATGTGCTCTCAAAAGATAGGAAACAAGTATGTCCAAATAAATTAACAAAAGACCACATATATTAAGCCTAGGAAACCCTAAAGACATTAAAAGTCACCCAAAAGTAAGCTGAGGGCCTAAAAACACACTTGGGCGGCCTAAACACAAAATAAGAAAAAATAGAATAAGACTCGT
This sequence comes from Combretum micranthum, assembly GCA_024138025.1. Classification (NCBI taxonomy): domain Eukaryota; kingdom Viridiplantae; phylum Streptophyta; class Magnoliopsida; order Myrtales; family Combretaceae; genus Combretum; species Combretum micranthum. The sequence goes on from JAMXBD010002574.1 coordinate 181,528, forward strand.
CAAAAGAAGGCCGACAAGTAAGCCTATGGCTTAGAAATTTAGGCCGGCGGCTTTGACACTTAGGCCAGTGGCTTTGACACCTAAGCCGACAACTTAGGAGTCAGCCTATCTCCCTTGCACTGCCTATTTCGTTTCTTGAACTCGCTCCTTGTTGCTTTTCCTTTTTGTGTTCCTTTTTCGTGACTTAGGCAACATGATTCCTATCACCTCTTGTAGAACAAAGCTAGCCCATGAAAACTCCGCACATTAGCCATTGACTCTGGGGTAGGCCATTCTATGATAGCCCTAATCTTGTCCCCATCAACTCGTACACTTGAACCAGAAACTACAAATCCCATAAAATTCACCTTTAGTTGACAGAAAGAACATTTCTTAAGATTGCCAAATAATTTCTAATCCCGCTATATTGAAAAGACTGCTTGCAGATGATCTACATGGCTATCCAAATCACAGCTGTATATCAAAATGTCAACGAAATAAACAACAACAAACCTGCCCAAGAAATCCTTCAAAACATGATTCATCAGACGCATGAATGTGCTAGCTGCGTTGGTCAGACCAAAAGGCATAACCATCCACTCATATAAGCTGTATCGAGTCTTAAAGGTAGTTTTCCACTCGTCTCCAACCCTCATATGTATCTAGTGATAACCACTCTTGAGGTCTACTTTAGAGAAAATTTGAGCTCCATTAAATTCATCCAGCATGTCATCAAGTTTAGGAATAGGATGCCTGTACTTAATGGTGATTTTATTGATAGCCCTATTGTCGATGCACATGTGCCACGTACCATCCTTCTTTAGAACTAGAAGTACAGGAATAGCACATAGACTGGTACTCTCTCTAACAAATCCATGCTCCACATGTCTCTTCAACTCTTGGCTTCATTGGGATTCATCTGATAAGTGGGCCTATTTGGCAAAACTACTCCAGGTTGTAAATCAATGGCATGCTCGATACCTCTCATGGGTGGTAATCCTATAGGTAAATCTTCAGGAAAGATATCAGCAAACTCCTCCAACAACTACTTCACCGTAGAGGATACCTGTTCCTGGCTAACAATCTCCAACAAATACCTAACCTGCGACAAATATAAAGGATCCTCATCCTGAATAACCTCCTCAATCTCCTTCCAACCCACAAACAATGTTTTCTTCTTAGTAACTTTACTAAGTTTTTTCTGGGTTTCTTGCACTTCAGCTGGTGTCATAGGATTCAATACAATCTGCCTTCCATCTTTTTGGAAGACA